>VXBI01000491.1:221319-265879 GCA_013397375.1 Toxostoma redivivum | reverse complement strand
AAAAAAAAAAAAGCATCATTTACTTACTAGATCAAGGGCAGATCCCCCACCTAGATATTCCATTATTATCCATAATTTTGTATCCTGAAAAACAAAAAAAAAAGAATAAAAATATATTAAGGGGAAAAAAAATAGTAGTAACTTAAGTTAATGGGACTTGTTTCATTCTTTTAGCTGAAGAAATTATCTGTAGTTTTGAAACACTACTAACATTTAGCAGTTCCTCAAAAGTATCTTTGGACTCTTTACTCAAGAGTGTGTGCATGGCGGAGAACGCATTTTCATTTTAAAATTCCAATTATGGTCATTCCAAATATCAAATAGTGTTACATATATTTCCTTTCATTAGAAAATATTATCTCGATTTTGCTGGTCATTTTTATTTGTACAGATACCTCCAAATATTTTCTTTAGTAAGCTTGACTCCTGTCTAGTTTAAATTGAAATAGAATTTACTCTTCATTTTTCAGCATTGTTTCATTTTCTTGAACAGTCAAGTAGTTTTCTCCACTAATGCTTATGCATCTGACATATGGTATAGAATTTTGCACAGTTGTGTTCAAGAAAGAAGAAGCAAAGTAGTAATGAAGATTGTTTAAGATCACTACAACAATTTACTAACGTCAGCTAGTAAAAGAAAAGATAACAACAGCATCAAGCTACTATATTTCTAAAGAAAATCTTGGTACATATTACAGGATTGTTTAACACAAGATATACAATACACTGTGCTAAGAGACTGAACCCAATCATTTCTTCCCACTGTTTGCAGCATCTTTTTCCCAAATACACTAAGACAAGCAGTTAGTCCAGCTTTTCCTTGCAGTACCAGCCTTAATAGACACAATAAAGCAAAGCCACAGATCTACTACGTAGGTATTCAAATGAAATTGCTGCACTAAACACACTGGTGGTTTAGTTCTTATGATTATCAAGTTATTTTAAGCTTTGTTAGTTTCACCTCTATGGTATGTACCAAA
The DNA here is from genome assembly GCA_013397375.1 of Toxostoma redivivum. Lineage (NCBI taxonomy): Eukaryota > Metazoa > Chordata > Aves > Passeriformes > Mimidae > Toxostoma > Toxostoma redivivum. The sequence continues at coordinate 264,899 of VXBI01000491.1, read as the reverse complement.
CTTTCACAAGACCTCTAGCATAATAATATAGAGATCTCTCAGAGCAAGGAGCACATAAATAGCAACAATATTTATTTATTTTATCTGACAGAAAAACCTTCACATAAAAATAACAGCTCACAGCCAGGGCATCTGACTGCATTCTCATCTACAAGGATGGATTCAAATTTTTACTGAAGTGGTAAATGTATTGCAGGACATAACTTCGTCTAAATCATCTGAGGGATTAACATTTTAGCCCTTAGGACTCACTTAAGTCTTTTAGTCATTATTATATCTATAATTCACTGCATCTAGTCTCTTAGAATGCACCTGCCATAGGTGAATGTGCATTTTTCCTACCTCCAGTTACACATACCATACTATTTTTAGATAAGACCCTGGATTAGAGTTCCTTCATCAGCCACTATTTTTAACACACAGATTTGGCTAAATTTAGATACCTTTCTTCAGGAATCAACTTATGCTATTCTCATGAACTCATACCTCATTTTGACAAACATAGTTTTGTTAAAAATGTTTTAAGAGAGTCAGAAGACTTTTTTAGGAAGAAAGAGTAATTTAAAAATATAATCTATCTCAGTACTGACAGACAACATCCTCATAGTGCTTACTTTCTGCAGACACCATAAATATTCCAAGAACTGTAACTTATCTTGAAACAGTCCCTTACAGTACTGAAATACTTGTTTTTCTGCTAAAACTTTTTCATATTTTTCCTGCCTCTTCAAGGTTCCAGGTTCTAGCAGTTCCAGAACAAGAACACTACTCAGATGTGTCTTAGATAAGTAATTCTAAACTTGATCAAAATTCTATATTTTGCTGATAAAATGTGTTTTAAACATACAATGAATTTCCTGAATATTCAAAACTTGCACTTCATTTCAATAGTAACTTGAATACAAACATGTCAACTGCATCACTACTTCCTAGTTCTCTGGAAATGCCTGGTTGGGAAAGAACAAGGTAAAGGAAGCAAACAAACCCTTGACCCTTTCAAGAATGGAAAAGATAAAAAGGAAAGGAAAGGAAAGAAAAGAAAAGAAAAAAGGGAAACCCCCAAATGTGTACAACGCCTCACACAGAGGTCAACAAGAGATGCATCTTCCCTTTTCTATTATCTCAATTATCTCAAGGATTTAAAGGCTTGACAATGAAATAAGATATAATTTCCCAAAAGAGAAACCCTCTAGAACACAAGGTACCAAATTCTCCAGCTGAAAACTAGAAATTAGAGGTAGAAAATAACTAACAAAAATATTTAAGAATAAAATTTTAATTACATAGTTACATAATCATATTACACAATTACACTACTACATGTTGTATTACTCATAGTCTTTTTAAATCATCATTTATCATTCTAATTATTTTTCTAGTTCAATTAGTCCTTGCTCCTGAAACTTTCATCATCATCAGCTGCCTGAGGCCACATGTCTGAATTTACAATACAAAAGCCATTGATCCAGTAAAGTCAGTAATTCTACATTTTAAAACAAATTAAGTATGGAAATACAGTTAAGAAACACACACACACATACAGCTGTATCTGTACCCCCGTGTAAAGCTAAATAATAGCAATCTATTACAATTATGGCATTTTTTTATCTGGATCCCTATATTCAAAGTTATTTTTAATTCTCTATGGTTCCCCCTTGCCTCAGAAATATTACTCAACTTCATCAATGGTTTTAGGATTTTATTTTTAAAGTTTCCATCATTCATATGAAGTATTTGAACACATTCATATGATTCATAGAGATGAAACTAATCAAATAAATTTAACTACTATGGTAGCAAATCTTACTACCACCTTTCCCTAATTACTTTTGGATTTCTTTTAAGCTTTCTTATGTAAAATCTGCATATATTCTTAACAAGAAAATGCAAATAAATCCTTTTGGTGAGACAACTGCAAAGAATTTTTCAATATGCATTTCATCTTAGAACCAACAACCTATATATATTGACTTTATGTCTGTGGGGGCTTGGATGCTAGGTATCCCCCAAAAGCATTCTGTCACTCCCTTTCTCACCTGGATATGGGAGAGAGAATATAGCAAAAAGCTAATGGGATGAGGTAAGGACAGGGAGAGAACAATCTCCAGTTGGGTAAAGCAGACTAAAACTGGGGACATCAGTTTAATTTATTACCAGTCAAATCAGAGTAGTACAATGACCAAATTTTAAAACCCATTCTCCCTTGCCCCTTCTCCATGGGCTTGAAATTCACTTCTAATTTTCTCCATCTCCTCCCCACCAGTGGAACCAGGGGATGGGGAATGGGGATTGTGGTCAGTTCATCACATGTTGTCTCTGCCACCCCTTCTTGCTCAGAGGGAGGGCTCCTCACACTCCTGCCCTGCTCCCACAGGAGACATGAACTTCTCCAACATGAGTCCTTCCCATGGGCTGCACTTCTTCATTAACTGCTCCAGTGTGGGTCCCTTCCATGGGGAGCAGCCCTTAGGGAACAGCCTGCAGGTCTCCCACAGTGCCATATGTCCTGCCAAACCTGCTCCAGAGTGGGATCATCTCTCCATAAGGCTAGTGGTCCTGCCAGGAGCCTGCTCCAGTGTGAGCTTCCCACAGGGTCCCAGTCTCATTCAGGGACATCCACCCATGTGGGTGGTGTAGGTCTCCCCCACGGGCTGCAGGTGGATCTCTGTGCTCTCACTGACCTCCACGGGCTGCAGGGGAATCTCAGCTACAGCACTTGGAGCACCTCCTCCCCCCACTCCTTCTCCACTGACCTTGTTATCAAGGGCTGTTCCTCTCACTTATTCTCACTCCTCTCTCCAGCTGCAGTTGTGCAGGCTTTTTCCTCTCTTCTTAAATCTGTTATCCCAAAGGCACTGCCACAGTCCCTTACGGGCTCAGCCTTGGCCAGCAGCACATCCACCCTGGAGCCAGCTGGCACTGGCTCTTTAAGACTTGGGGAAAGCTTCCAGCAGCTTCTCACAGAAGCTGCCCCTGTGGCCCTCCACTACCAAAACCTGAGATAATGCCTTGTAACAACAGCACAAGGCCAGCACAGCGCTACTATCAATTGACTTTGGTATCACCACAGCAACGGGCCTCCTTTCCTTCTTTCCTGAATATCTCTGACATGCTTCACATTCCGTAACACCTGCTGTCACTTTCCCTTTTAAAGCTGCCCAAATCCTTTTTTTCGCTTGAACTTCTCACCCTCTTCAGTACATATTCCCCTTATGCATTCAAACAGAACTGTGAAAGCACTACATTTTCTTCCACAGCCTAGATTAGTAATTAGATATTACACATAATCACTTACACTTTCAAGAAGATCCTACATTTATATACTGACACTAGGAATATTCAGTGCTCCATTTTAAGATCTGAAACAAGACCAGTTCTTCTTTTAAGCATCAGCCACAATGCAGCATTAAATTTTCTTCAAAACACAGTGAAGCCATGGTGAGTCATCCATCCAAATTTAGGATTATTATTTTTCTATAAACTTAGATGAGCAGATTAATGAGGGCACATGGAACATTTCCTTTTCCACAGCAAGAATAAGGGGTTTTCCTCTGATACCATGAAACTGAAGACAGGAACAGCTTTGGAATCTAGAAGAAACTCTGTTAAGAGCTTCTATAGATTCTTTCCAAACTATAGTTGCTCTTCTTGAGGTCTGACTTCTGATTTTAACTCTGGAACCACAGAAAACTTTACAATAGCAACTTTACCTCTCATGAAGTTTCCTTCATCAAGTTACTTCTATACCATGAAAGTATTTGCAAAGTAAGTGCAGATACAGTAGATGAAGAATTTCTGGTACATAAAAATTGAAGACTGTACACTGGGGAAAAAAAGGGCCATGCACCAAAAAACTCCTAAAGATTCTCAAAGGTACATTTTAACTGAAATCCAAGAAAGACAGAAGACTTACAGAAACAAGTAATCAAGATTAACATCTTTGTTTGTGAGTCCTTACAAAGTTAAAAAAAATCTGAATAAACATGGGAGGGGCCTACCTTCAGAGAGGCTTCACATTTCTTTTATATGAAGAACACACACTTTCTTAGCACAACGATATTATACAGGAGAGACCAAGCTAAAGCAATCAACACAAGTATGTACTGATGAAATTGTTTCTAAATTTCCTTTCTTGTGGGAAGGAGAGACTACAGAGGGAAATCTAATAGAGTCACAATAGAGAAGGACTAGAAGGACACTGAAGTAAGTGCACTGAATGACATGTGCTATTTGAAAACTGTAGTAACAATAGTAAGCATAAGTTTGTTTTTAAGTGAAATAAAATCTCCCCACACCTATTGTGAGAATTTCCCAACTTGAATTCATTGTGAGAAAAGGCATTTCCCACCTTAAATTTACAGTACACAATTAGCAGCAGAACAAACTGTATTTTGTAAACATGTGTAAAAGGCTTGGACACAAACCACGTCCAAACTCCACTTAAAATCTCTATTTGCAAGCATTAAGACTCCTATGAACAATCAGAAGCTAGAAATAATATATTTGTTTGAAATATATTTGTTTGAAATCAGATTTGCTAAATTGACCTATATACAGAAATGTTACCATCATTGCATTAGGATACCTAGAATACTGAACAACAAAAAGACAGAACTTCAAATTATTTGAAAAGGACAAACTAGTACCAAAACTAGTATTTGCTGCACAACTCGAGATGTGATAATTTGTTTAATAAATTTTTCACTTATGCCAACATAGTAAGGGCCAGGAAAAGACTCTTGCATTTAAGTACTGGTATAAATTTAGTATTGATATTCATAATTCTCCAAGCATAAGAAAGCAGATTATAAGAACCTTGAAATACACATTGCATGCAACAGGATAACTTCTCTAAATTGCATTCCTGCTACAAGTAGTTACTGTTACATGGAGATTTGTCTTCTGTTAATCTCGTATTTAAAAACCCAGAGAAGTCTGAGAGGACTAGCAATCAGAAGTTTTTTTTTAAATACTGGCATATTGATTCTTAAATGCTTGACTTGAAAAACGAGATGCAGACATCATAGGTCTTGTCTGCTATATCTACTTTAAGCCACCTTTCAGACTGGTTCCCTCCATTTTTGAAAGAAAGAAGGATTTTTCCAGGATCTATTCACCCTGGTGCTTTTAACTGCATCTGAAGCCCCTACTGTTGTTCAATGCCACCAGGTGGCAGAATCATGCAATCCCAAAGAAAATGCCGAAGATGCTTTCACCCACCCCACAACCACAAAAAAGAAGGGCCTCCCCAAAACAAGCCACGTAACCCACCAAAGACAGAAGCACAAAACTACCTGTCTAAAATGAATCTGAAAACATTTATCATCCTGACACCCTTCATAACAAGAGGAAGAATGATTAACCAGAGAACTATACCTTAAGGGATATGACAGTTCATATATCTGAATTCTTCAAAGTGCCATCCTTTCCGCTCAGTCATCAAGCATAGCTTCAGGCACCATCTTATTTATTCACCCTCTCCTTTCAATACCAAGTCACAGCTGTAGCCACTGTCTCATTACACAGAATAAAGAAGCCTGGTATCTGAGCTTTCATTATTTATTAACACACGTGAACATTGGGAGATTACACACAAAGATACAGATCAGGCACAAAAAATTACATTCTGTATGATGCCATAAATGATGCATTTGGGCAATGAGAGAAAATGGCATTTCTGTATCTGTGGTTTCTGCTCCCAAAACTTTCCACAACAATAAAGGTAAAACCATCTGTCTCAAATCTGAAAACATGTATCAAGAAAAGAAGTATCAATACCTTCAAAACATTGTAAATGTCCTTGCCCCGGAGCTCATCCTACCATAACAAATAATACACATAGAAGAAAATAATTATTTAAGGCTTTAGAGAGAGGACACTTATGAGTTGATGCATTGCCATTACATCATTGAAATTCATCAGGATTTGCAAACTTTCCAATGGCTGACTGTTCAATTTGTAGACCCACAGATTATTATTAGAACAGATAGCAACTGCCAAAATTGAGTTCTTCAGGAGTAAGTACAAGGTAGCTATTACTGTTATTCAGCAAATCAACAATTTTGCTATCTCATAGCCTCAATACTTGTCATTTTTTGACTAGTTATAAATGTCACATATATATACATACATATTTTTGGCTCAATTTAAATCAAATGAGAACTACACTCAGTGCTGCCATATGTTAAAAGCACAGAATGAGTAGCATATCACTATCTGCTCTTTCACTCCATTCTTTTCAATACACAATCCTTGGAAAGGGATAGAAGGTAAGCAATACAGCCCTGAACTTCAAGCAGCCTATTCAGATGCCAGTCTGATTGCTCAATGCCACAGAATAAGTCAACTGATAGCAAGGATTTGACAAAGGATAGAACCACTGATACCAAAAGGCAGATACTCACATTAAGTTTCTCCAAAATTTGAACATTATAGGTACCCAATTCTGTTAGTGTAAGTAGTAAATAAAGTCCTTTCCACTGCAAATGGACAAATCAATCCTATTTCTCCAAACTCCAGCCCTATGGCTGTTAAACAGTTTCAAGAAAGGCTACAATGTTTTCAAAACGTTTTGGAATTGTCTTTGCAGAAAACAAAGTCAGAAAAAAATCTCTTTCTATGCTAATTCCCATCCTCTTTCTAAGACAGTATAGTTTGTCCTTGAAGGCAATCTCAGTAAGCACTGTATTCTTTTCTCCACATCTGAAAGAACAGAAAAATTTTAGCCTCATTAATAAGGAATAAGAATACCACCATTATTCCAACACTTCCTTTGAAACACAGAGTTCTACAGTGCACCTAATCCTTCACTTGAGCTTTTCTTTGACAACCTAATTGTCTGCTAATGTTTTTCCAGATAATTCCTCCTACTACTACAATATGAAATTCTACAGATTGGTGTATTATTTGAAAGCTATCTGCTTATGTTATTACAGATTTCATTAAGTAAAACCAAGCTCTAGTATTTTCTAAAGACACTTGTTTCAAAGCTCTTGAAAGTCAGATGGCATGGAATGACAGCTGTTGGTTTCAAAGAACAAGAGAAACTATTTTATGCCATAACAACACTACACATACACAGGTATGCCACCAAAGACATCCTCTGGATAAACTGTCCTCTCCCTCCCAATCCTGAGACAACTAACAATCCGTGCTTTAGAATAGAGTCTTCAAAACTGTCCAGTTTTCTTAGAAAGGTGAAAAAGTACTGAAACACCAACAGATGCCATGAATGAGTTATCTTTAACCTTGCAAATTAATATACCACCTTGGGCTTTCAAGGTGTAAGAGGAGCAAAAGCAGATGGTATGAAATACAGATTAAGATAAACTATTAATCAAGGAAGTATGACTAAAAATCTTGCCATTCTTAAGTAGATCATCTTGTATACTAGTAAAGAAAACAGTTAAAATCAATTTTGCCTCCTAAACGAATGAGTTCTACTATCAATGTGAAAGGCGCCAAAGAGAAAGAATGTTACTTTGAAGATCAGCTTCCTCCAGGAAAAACTGATGATAGAAGTAACTAGTTTTACCTTTTAAAGGATTTTTAAGTATTTCATTAATTCCAGAGCCTACAAATAACACTTTATGTCTATAGCTAGGTCTCTCATTTTACCAGAAGAGATGTCCACCAACAGATACTTTTAGACTAGAAAGCAGTCTAGCAATTCTCAGTCCTGATTCTACTCTTCCTTGCTGAATTTTTAGAGAAGTAGGAACAAGACCAAATTTATTTAAAAATACATCCCCCACCCAAGAAACCAAAACACACACACAAAAAAATAAAAATCCAAAAAACCAAAAAATAAACAACACAACACCAAAAAAACCCAAACAAACACAACCACCTCCACTTTCACTGATGGTAAAAGAGTAAAAGGCAGATCAAAAGAGAGAAAGAAAAGTTGCCTTTGTTTCCACATATGACTGTAAAATTAGGCAGGATATTATTTTTCAGGACAATCCACTTCTTTACTATCTCAATATATTTAAATATACTAAAGTTGAAATGGTCTGAGTGCCAACTATACTCTCCAAATGCACATTCTTAGAAAAAAAAAAATAATAGCTGTTCAGCAAACATATGATCATCTTCACTAAAGGTCTATTACATGCCCAAACACTCCTACTGAAAGAAAAAAAAAGAAAAAGAAAAAAAAACCCAACACAGCAAAAACCCCTAGAAGGTTCTTCCTTATGATTCCAGTCATATTCTTAGTTTTCATATAATAAGAACATACTGGAACATATAATTTTTTATATATATATATATATACACACATATACATATATAAAAAATAGACAATATATATATTATATAGTGGCACAAGAATGTGAAAAGAAAGATCTAGAGCTGAGTATTCATACAATTCACCTGAATTAGGTGGAGAAGGAGTTGATGTCATCTCTGAAAAATCTGCTTTTACAAAACAATAAATTTTAAAAAGCTACCATGGGCATTTTGTGTTTAAATTTTTGATATCAAAGTAAACTTCTGTTTATTTCAAATTGCTTTCTCTGCTAAGTTGCTTTTCCATAGGCATTTGGAAGGTTGTGCTTCATGTAGGTAGCATCTCTAATGTGGAAAAATAATTCCAAAGGACATTATTTCCCTCAAGGAGAATAAAATGTAGTAATTTACTTCTACAGAACTTTTCTGGAATAATGCTCACTAGAAATTCAAGCATACAAAGAGTTAGGTGGAAATAATCTAGATAGAAAGGATTAATTCAGAAATCTATTTTTAAAATGGGTTTAAAACTGTGTCAAGTAAGCAGCATCTGGTTTGGGTTTCTTTTTTTTCTCCTCCAATTTTAATCTTAGGGAACAAAAATTGAGAAAAGCGCAAGTTTGGACCTCATCCAAAATATGAAAATTAAAAACTAAGGGAATAAGGGGAGCATATGTCTGATTTCTACTCCAGAAGTGTAACATGTCTTTTTGCTTTCCACTGGGGGCACATTCTTAAGCAAATCGACAGCAATGGACAACTTTGTGAATCTTAAGGGGGCTGCAACCAGCTGATGAGGCCTATAGAGTTCTCAAAAAATTGTCACAAAGAAGCCATGAATGATGGTAATGCTGTAGTGAAGAATATTACCACGCTGGGGTGCAGGACTGACAAGTATTTTGTCTGGGGAGCGTTTCTGAGGCGCTTACCTCCTTTGAAGTCTCTTGGCGTCAGGATGAATGCTAGCTGTCCTGGGGCTGCCATCCCTTTGAGGGGAGGGAGATACAGATGAGCCCAAAGGTTCTCTTCTAAACACAAGTCCTTACTGCAAGCTGGCCAAAAGGTCCCTGCAATCAAAGAAATCATTGTGGTTTTGCATGTGGCGCATTTATGTCCTTTCATCAAGGTTTGTCAGCCATCTAACATGTTCAACCACAAAGGAAAGAATAAAGGCATCTGCTGGGTAGCCAATGAAGAACAGAAACTAAGAAAAGAGAAGAACTGTTCATTCCAGTTTAAACTGTGAAGTCCATGAAAAACACAGGTAACATGACACTTCAGACTAAGCAGAACCACCTCAGTATACAGTATTCTATGCATGTATTCACATATAAAAAAGCTGTTTGCCTTTGGAATCATGCTTCCAAATCCTGCCTTCTTCAGGTCTCAAGAAAAAATGTCACATTTTAATTCCTAGACATACATACTACTCAACCTAATGCAGCAGACACTCTTCAACAATTACCTCTTGCAATCACCACAGCAGTATACAATTTATCTTTAAATGCATCCTTTTTGCCATAAGCTAGATGTAGTAAAGCTTGCAGAGCCACTTGCTTGCAAAAAAACCCACAACAATGAATGTTCTGTCACAGTGCTGAAAAAAGATTCCTTCTGCAGAGCATTTAGCAGATATTTGTGTTTGCATGCCAACATGCTAAAGCCACAAGCTCCATGTTTTTCCTAATGTGAGTCACCTCTAACAGTGCCCATACTCACAGCCTCCTTGGCACATTTCCTGGGCACATGCCCTTCCACCATTGAAATGATTCTTTATAGCCCAGCTGTCGCAAGCCTAGGCATGTCATATTAAGCACATGATTTCCCAGAGCTGCAAACTAGTGGACAATCTCGATCTGTAACTTCTACCAAAGTATATTACAGTAGAAGCACATATATTTCTTGAATTGGCTGCAAAACCAACTCCTAGGTAGTAAATTCAAGAAGCTTGCACAACAACAGAAGAACACCACACATTTTCCTTCATAAAGGAATGGGTAACTACTACTTTGGAACACTAAGCGTACACAAACCCACAGTCTTTCTCTTCCCCTCTGCTTACAGCCACTTTGCCTTTCCCTGCTTCATAACACAATGGTGTAAGAGTGAAAAATCCTGTCCCTTACAGCCATTATCCTTTTAACTGTTACATTTTTTATTCTTAGTGGGACTGACAAGATTCATCTTCCCCTTGCCTGTCCACCAGGTAAACAAGTACTTCATAACCGTATCTACCAAGCCATTGCCTGATGGGGGGAAAAAACCTAACTGCTGCCTGGGGTAAATCTTTTCCCAGCAAGTCCACTTACAGAGACAGACAAAGATTATTGAGTGACTTAGGTGGTCCCATGATAATCCCAACAGATCATCTACTCATCTCTTATAAACAATCACCAAGAAGGCAGGTTACCATAATCAAAGCTCTGAATTTAACTGAATTTTACTAAGTGATACTGGTTATTGATTAACTGTACAGGGTCCCAAAACCAGAAAATTGGAAAGCAAATCAAGAAATTGGAACCAAAAGTAAATTAGCATTAGTTCACAGAATTCTTTATCTCAGATAAATTGCATTACATCTAAAGGAGAACTAACAAAAGAACCTTGCAGCCAATGAATACTGAGATTAGTAATTTCCCCCTACACCTAAATGTCACCCTACACCTGTGTATCCTAACCTTCTTCACTACAGTAGTTCACATCAATAGGACTCAGGGGATTTATAATTACTCCCTTCTCCATACCAGAAACAAAATTCCAACAGCAAAAATGAGGCACAAGAACCCCTTCTTCTCCATTGTCCAAAAATACAATTGCTCTAATGCTTACATCTGTTCCTGTTTACCCATTACATCAAATTAAATTCAAAATGAAAGTTACAAATCAGATTTACTTCTTAGCTCAGATATCAATCCATTATCAGTTTAATCCCTTTTTTACCACTTACCACAACTTCCAACATCTTCTGCACCCCTGCTCTGCAGTCTAACAAGCTATAACCCTCTTTTCCTACCCCTTTTGCATTCATGTGCTATTAAATTCCACTACTGCCTTTACTGAACACATGTAGGCCAATCCTTCCTCAAAACTCTTCCTATTAATGGTGTTGTACACATATATCAACCCCGTAATAGCTCAGGATGTTCAAATCAAATTTCTGTCAAGCTCATCATTCCAGTCCCAAAACCACATATTTTTTCTGGAAACCCCTTATTATTTTCTACTTTTTGTCTTAACAAATTTTACCTTGACTCTAATTACTAGTAAAAACACCTTATAGTCACATAAATAGTTTCCATTCTCCCTTCATCTTCTATGTTTTTTTCTTACAAATTGCTGTTTCAAGGAACTGTTGAAGGAAGCAGAGAGGGAGAAATCTCAGTACCTCTAAATGATTATTTTTTCCCAACTGTTATACAACAGCTTAGAATTTGATAATATAAGGGAATAACCTTAAGAATTTGTTTGAAAACATTGGCTACTGAATACAGGAACTGCAATGTTTTAGAACTACTACAGTCCTTAAACCTATTCACTGGGAAACTTCCATTTTGAAGTTCAGCATTTCTGAGTTTAACCAACTTTTTACAAAGAATGATTTCTGAAAGTTCAACATTCAACCATTTAAAAATGCTTACTAATATGTTTTGCAACATGCCAAAATGTCCCTTAAGTGTAAAGAATGTGATGCTTCTGCTTTTATACCACTACGTGCATACAGAGCACATGGACATTTAGAATAAGTGATTTGACCCAAAAAGCTGTATAAATGCCAAAGTATACTTAAGTAAAAGAAAGTTAACTGAGCAATACAGACTACCTAACATTCATATTCAAGATGTAACAAAAACATAGTAACTATTAAGAGCACCAGATTATGATGGACATAGGTAAAGAAGTTTTCAACAAAATGTTGTAGAGGTTCATGAAAACATCAGATCAATAGGCTGGCAGCCAGCTGATGGCAGGACTAATCACATTCTACATGAAAAGCTTTGTGCCAGGAAGTCTATCTGAGCAAAGAAATGGGGAACCAGCTCACAAAACTAATGCACCTAAGCCTGGGCATAAATACATACACACACTCTTTTTTCAGCTCTACTGCTGGCTGATGGAAGAAACTCCATAAACAATGTATTGGCAGTGGGCTTGCATAAAACTTTAGACTATTCTGAACCATCAGTGTACAGTGCTCTAATCCTTAAAACAAAAGATTTAAAAATATAAATAAAAAAGAGGTGATTAGTCCCCTGCCTACTCAGTGAGCTGAACCACTTCACTGAAAGTTCCAACAGCCACTGTGGCCACTCACAAGGCAGAGTTGGACCTCCCCTTTGCAGCAACAGCAGCAAAAAAAGCTTGCACCTCAATGACACATTAATACTCTCTTTTTAATTACTTCAGAGGCCTGCAGCAAGAAGTGTAGCAGTTAATGCACAAGTTACAGAAGGACATTTGACACTAGATTTTGTATGGTTAGAAAGCAATTCTACATCATCCTGAGTCTGTATGGTCAAACTAAATATAGGACTTCATGTTACAGCTATTGCAGAAGTAAGGCATTACCAAAACCTGTGGTACTTTTCTCTCCTCCCATCTCCCAGTTTTAAGCCACCTGAGTCTACTTTTTTTTTTTTTTTTAACCTGGCCTAGCATGTCTGTAGACACAAGATCTGTTAGTTCACAGAATTCTTTATCTCAGATAAACTGCAGATCTGGCTGGTCTGCTAGTGTTTGGGGTTTCCTCTTCTCAAGAGCCAGGTTGTTTTTGGTAGGAATGGGAGGAAACATTGAGGAAACCTGTTTCCCAGGTAAACCAAGTCATGATGCAGCCCACAGATCCAATACAAGTTAAGTGGCAGGAACATGTAAGCAGGATTGGGAACAAGATACTGCTGCATCCTAATTTTCATACCTGTTAGATCTGCCTAAAAGCAGGTGCTAAGATGTGAAATTACACATATACCATACAGAGGTCAGCAATCACAGCAGTACAGAGGCAGCTTTTAAGGCCATCACAAGGACAATACAAACATATTACTTCCAATAAATGATATTTTACATTAGGATTTCTAAATTTTTATTTTAAACAAGGTCAGAATAACATGATACAGTTAAGTACTTACACAAAATACAAAATATAGTTACTACAGACTCTCAGTTTTCTTTGAGATATACTAGGTGATGTTTCCCAATGTTGATATACTTGGACAGTAAGAATTACATAGCCATAAAAGGCTAAAAGTGCAGAACTGATTACACTGATGAACAGCAAAATTCTTGAAATCGCCATTGTTTTCTAGGCAGATTTTTCAACAGATATGAAAAAACGGCAAGATGACATAGATTCCAGAAAGTGCTAATAATCCCTTCAACAGCTGACAGAAAACACTGGAATAACAAGTTTCTAAAACCACAATTCAAAACAGTACCTTTGAATAAAGGCAATACAAACAAGGGACTTTTTTCTCATTTAGAGCACAGCAAAAGACTACAGGGAAAGACAGAAGTAGTAAATACTATGGGCAAAAAAGGTTCAGAGTTCAAGGTAACATCTCTGAAATAAGAAGGTACCAATTATTTTAAATATGAAAACAGGATTTCACAGCAAAACAACATGACTCTAGAAACAGAGTTTATGGGTTCTTTGGCATCCTTTTGCCTTTGTCTTATTTATGGCTATTAGGGGCTTTATCAATGGAAGCTTTCTACTCGTTCTCCCAATCAGTAATCTGACGAGATGTGAGAGCCTACCAGAACTATTACCGAAACCTTCTTGCTACCACCCTCTGAGCAGTCCAGCCAGATATCAGCTCCACTTTTACTATGGACAAATGAAGGCAACACTCATTCAACTTCTCTGCAGGCTAGGGCTGCCTAATGAGTACAGACGGGGCTTCAGAAGAAAATTAAGCATTCCAGAACTTGGGCTGGCTCACAGGAAAGTGGGCCTCATTTTGTTCTCAACATTGCCACAATAACAGAATTTGCAACTCCAGCCTTCCTCTCATTCAAGCTGCAGGAATTCCTAAAGGTGAACACAATTCCTTCTAGCTTTGGTCAAGAGAACAAGGAAGGTGCAAATTTCAGTGCTTCAACCCCTCACAAAATGCAGTGATGACAACATGGCTGTAATTGTAGCAGGAAAAATGAAAGATAAGCTTTTTTCATTTAATCCTGCCTAAATGAGTCCAGAGAAAGACAGTGGAGCTAGGGAAGGGTGTGGAGCACAAGTCTTATGAGGATGCCTGGGAGTGGTGGGGGAGAAAAAGAGGCTCAAGGGTGACCTTCTTGCTCCCTATAACCACCTGAAAGGAGGCTGCAGTCAAGTGGGGTCAGTCTCTTCTCCCAGGTAACAAGTGACAGGATGAGGAAACAGGCTCGAGTTGTACCAGGCAGAGAAATTTATTCACAGAAAAGGTTGTAAAGCATTGGAACAGAGTACCCAAGGAAGCAGTAGTCACCATCCCTGAAAGCATTCAGAAAATGTGAACACACGGTTTAATGGTGAACACAGCCGTCATGATACTAGTTGATGGCTCGGCCTCATCTTGAAAGGTCTGCTCCAACTTCAACAATTTTATGACTCTATAGTTTTAATGCCCTTCCAAAGTTCAGGGACTGTAATTTGCAAAAGTCAGGTCTGCAAGGACACAGGCTGCTGCTGTGGGGCTGGGCACAAAGCACAAAGATGGATCATCAAGAAAGTACTCACACGTTTCACTTCTCCCTGTGCTGAGGTAGGAGCCCCTGTGGGGGGCTAGAATCCTTGCAGTGGATTCTACAGTCTTAAAGTTAAGCAGGAAAAATCTCTGTTCCATCTCCCACCCCAATAAGCATGACGAAACCTGCCAAAGGCTGCTTGCTATATCAAGCAACAACACAATGCAAGTCCATTAACTTCTGGCTGACCCACAGCATACATTTAAGGTCACATCAGTTCAAAGATGCTCATAAATGTTAAAGTAAACCAGTTAAACCTGTAAATCAAAAGAACACCTACTTTAAACTTACTGAAGTCTCACATAAACACCCACATTCCAAGTTACATTACCTAGAATATTCAACACATCCACATTAAAGTTCATGAGTCTCTTAAAGCATTCAAGCTCAGGCTTCTTTAAATTCAGCAAATATTGACCTAAAAAACCCCAAAAACCTGCATAAAACCCACCTCATATAAGTTGTTCAAATATTTAAGCTGTCTTCCCTTTAAAACACTACATGAGATTGTCAGATAGAATTTGCTTATCTTGACCACTCAGCAAGTACATCTTGTCATATTTTGGCATAACTGATTAGGAAGCACTAAACTATCAGCACTTAAATACAGAAGGGCTTTCCTATATACACACTGAGTAACTTCCAACCTTCTCTTGGAAAAACAAAACCTAGCCTGAACTTCAGCCATCCTCCAGAATGTAGACTTTCCAAACCTTAAACTGCTCCGGCGAAGCTCTTTACTGACTGCATTGCAGTCTTCCAGCCCACTGTGAACTGGCCATGTTACTCTGAGAAGAGTATCACTGATCTGTGTATGCCAGTCCTAACCAGCACAATGGCTGCTATGACTCACCCACAGTTCACCAACCTCACATTCATCTGATTACCAAAAATAAAACCACAGATTAATTTCAGAATCACCATTTTTCCTAAATAATGTTTTGTTCTTGCTGGAGTTCATTTGCCAGATCTCATTGTACTACAGAGTTCAGTTAACTAAACTTCATAAAGCACTTTTCTTTTTTAATTAGGGTAGACTGTGTCACTCATAAAAGTTAACCAGAAGCCATTTTCTGTGTTCTTGCTGTCTATAGAAACACCAACTTGACTTTCAGCAGTAGGTATATTATATCCTGGACAGGAAATTAAAAGCCATATGGGTTTTATGTAACATAAAGCCTAAAGTTAAAGTTATTGGCAGCTATTCTTTTATGAACCTTCTATCACTGCTTCCTATAAACTTTTTTTAAAGAATTCTTAAAATACATGTATAAAATGGAAAGCTGTCTGTGTGAAATAAAGAGGGAAATATACTATTAGTCTTATTCTTCTTGGGTCAATAAATTTAAACAGTTCAAAAGAAAGTATCCTCTGAAGCTCCAAAGTTTGCTAGAAAAACATATCTGAAAGATGAAGAAACACAAGCTTAGAGACAGTAATATTTTTTAAAATACATACTACAAAATTAGTTCAATACCAGTTTGATATAATTTGCACCTAGTTATAATGGATGATGAAACTACTTATCAATTATTTGCTCTGCCATTACATACATATGTACAGAAGTCTAAGACAAGGAAATGAAAGAATTTTTAACATATACATACATATAAACACATTGATCTCAGCTTTTGACCACATACACTTATTAAGCTAAGCTTTGAGCATAATGTACATATATGCAAGGAAGTCAAGGGTCTTTAACCTTCAATGTTTTAAAACACCAGCACAAATTAATTTGTTCATGTATTTCTAAATAAGACAAGATCAAGAAATATAAAAACATTATTAAGTTATAATAAAGCCATATTTAAAGTTATTAAAACAACTGAGGAAATATTACCAGACAGGCATCTGAATCTTGAAAATAAAACCAATTTCAAACAACAAGGACAGGAGAAACAACCACAGAACCAAATCTAACTAAGCTCTTGAAAAATTGGTAAAGATTGGTAAAGCAGAATAAGATGCAAAAAGCAGAGCTGACAAGCTTCTAGATTAAAAAAGTTTTAGAATAAGTAGCATAGCAATACTCAGAAGAGACAGCAAATTTCAGCCAAATTGGTAAGAAATTTTTTAAAAATTAACAAAACGAAAAAAATCCCTAATCCATTACAAGGAAGAATGTGGCTAACCTAAAGTCTAAAGAAGTGAACAGACCAAGAGAAGTTTCATTAATTAATTCTATAAGCATCTAAAAAGAACTACTATTCTTCTGTCCTTGGAGCATTTAATCAGATCATAGAGGAACAGATGAACCTTTCATTTGGAAGACAGTAAGGAACATTAGTACAGGTTTTTAACACACCATGGTAGATAAGGAATGGCAATCCCTGTAGATATCTGCACCCATGTAAACCACAACATTACAATTTACTTTAAGAGCAACACTGCAGTTACTTACTACATCCTACAGTAGAAAAGACTCTTTTTTTCCAACAGAATGGGAACATTAAGACATTGTATTTAAAAATACAACGCCTTTAGAAAAGGGCATTTCCATTTCTGTTTTAAATAAATACTTCTTGATTTCTGACAAAAAGGTATACCACAAATAAATTTATATTCAGAATGACAACCTAAACTAATACCACTTCACTACTGATTTTGCTTTATTTGCATGAACTCTGACCACAGCAAATGCACACAAACCTCCAACAACAAATGCACAGAACAAAGTCTAGAAGGAATGCAAGACTTGCTTTATGGGAGCAGTAAGTTGCTTCTATTTAAGACTCATTGTGCTAAAGCAATAATATTTCATATGAACAGATATGGCTTAGTTTCTGGATATGAAAGAAGAATTTGCTATAAAGCAAATACATTTCCAAAATATTCAATTAGGATATACAGAGAACTGCAGAGTAAGAAAATTTAACAAGGCTTTTGGGTATATCACACTATTCTAGATAGAACCTAGAAATTAAACAGTGTTTTTAAAAAGTTACTAGAACAAAGAAACTTTCATTAATTCATTAAATTGTAATAGTTATTTCAAGCTGTCCTATCATGTATATCATGAAGTAGTCACCAAGAGCTTTACAGGCTCTTCTCACATCATGTCAAGACAGCAAGAGGCCTCAAGCAAGCACAGTAGTATTATATAAGCCTTCTAAAACTTCAAGCAACAGGTTCCTGAACACATTGGCATATAAAATCATGTCATTTACTTGAAGAAGGTGTGGAATAACACAGAAGAAGAACAACATACAGATTTCTCAAAGACAGATGATTTGGTTTATTAAAAAATAAACAAATATTAAAAAACTCAAGCCCAAAACATTCTGCCTACCTAGAGAAAGGACAGCAATTCCAAAACCAATTTCATAATTAATAGAAAATGAAATTAAGAGTTCCCTATAAAAAGTACCTCTTTCCATCCAACATCCACCAGAAACATGGTCAACACACATGAGGCTGCACAGAGTAGAGGATGCTAATCAGTGAAGTGGTTGGCAATATAAACTAACATCCTATTGTTTCCCTTATTGCTTACATCAAAGAACTTTGTTCTGTGACAAGACATTACTATCTTTCTCGTAATTAGTGCTAAATTGTCCAATCACAGAATAAATAATGCTGCCTAATCACTCAACACATGGAAAATTAACGTGTTGTACATTCTCAGTGACGGATTATCTGCACTGTCAGAAACAGAGCTAAAAGATGGTCAGACCCTTTGAACTACATATGGCAGTCCTGGCTTCCAAATACAAGAGGGATCTGCAGCAAATAAACTTAGATTTCTAGCCAAGAATATGAACAAATTAATTTAAATATTAATATAGCCCCTTTTGTGTGTGTGTATATGTGATGACACATTATCTCTATCTGATAACAAGACCTGACTCTTATTTTAGAAAGCAAATAGAACTGCAAAATGTTTCCTTTGCAAAGATTCTACCACTTGAGCACCACCTAATAACCTATTTTTTAACAGCATAAAGAAATGAGTGTTTTGTGTTGAAGAACAAAAGTTCTGTAGTACCAAGTGTCTTAACAAACAATACACAGAGATTCACAGAGAACTGAAGCAATGAGTACATGAGTAGTTGCACATTCTACTACTGTAGAAAGAGCTGTACTTCACTGCAAAAGTAACTGAGTCACACACAGCCACTATTGGTGGAGTGTTTTAGAAAGCTGACACAAGTTGGAAAAACTCACTGGCTACTGCACTGAACAGAAAAAAAGGATGTGGAAGGTATCAGAGGGTCGCCCTCACAATAAGAAGCACAAGTATCCCTACAGACACTTGCACCCAGCCAAACTCATACTCAGGGTACAGAGCCCTACAATCTCCTCTGACCTTCCATCAGGAAAAGCAACCACTGCCACAACATCTTCAAAATATATCAACATTCACTTAGTTCAAATTTGAACACTGGATTTTCCTTTTCAGCCTCATTTGTAATGTAATTACAAAAGTAATTATACATTTTTAAAACTAATAAAGAGGTTTCCCCATTGGACTTTCTTGTATTCTCTCTTATCCTGTAAGAGCTAATACCCCTTGCTGATTTCTCACATGGGCACAAATGACACCAAGGGTAATAGAAACCATCATACTCATTTTCAGGGTTCTGGAGATGATGGTCAAGTGTCTGGAGGCCCAGGTAGTCTTTTCCTTGATTGTGTCAGTTTGCATAAATGGCAAGAGGAGAAGTAGATGGATTTATAAAGTAGAAGGCTGCACCACTGGTGCTGGCAACAAGGTTTTGGTTTAGGACCCTGCTGGTTGGAAGAGATGGAACCCACCTCATGAAACAGGTCACACAAGACTTTGCCAACAGAATGGCCAACCTGGTGAACTGAGCTTTGAACTAGGAAAAGCAGGAGAGAAGGGGAAAGGACTGTATGACATTTCCTTGCACCCCTACTGAGACACAATTACACTCAAATACCTCTGCGAAGTGCTGGTACACCAATGAGGGCAGTATAGGGAACAAGCCACAGGAATTTGAGATCTGTGTGCAGTCACAAGGCTTTGATCTCATTGAGATTACCAAGACATGACAGGACAACTCAAACAACTAGAATGTCACAGGGAAGGGCTACGAGACCAGGAGGGCACAGTGGTGCAGTTGCCATACTTCATTTAACTATCAATCCTTGACAGCATAATTTCAAACCTAGTAGTAGAAGCCATGAGGAAAAATTTATCCAATTTACTGTGCTCAATTAATTGCCTACTCATGCTTCTGAGATCAAACCTATACATAACATCTAAGTCCAGTTATGGTAACAGGTTTTCAGGTCCAAAAACCATTACCAAAGCCCTTCACTGATAAGATATCCAAGCAAACTGGTTCAGAGCACAAGGAAGAAAAGAAAAACTGTTTCTCACTTGAGTAATGCATCTCCTGGATCCAGAAAAAGTCCTTTTTTCTTTGGAAATTAACTGGTAATCTCAGAAATACAGAGAAATACAGGGTCCCTCTTTCAGAACCTTCATGTCTTTGCTGATAAATAGAATACTTTCATAAAAGCAAAAGCAGACTGAATTAAAGTATTTTCTGCCTACTTCTAACTTCAAATCCAGCCAAAACAACAACCTCTTATCTAGATTCTCATCTCACTGTCATAAAAGAAAGAGCTATCGAGTTGGGAACAAAGTCTGCCCAAGGAATAAAGTAATACCAAAAGCTTCCAGATATTTCCACTACCTTCAAGATGTAATAAATCATAACATCCATTCAATTAAAAACAATAACAAAAAAAAAACCTTAACAAAAGAGAAAATTACCTGGCACACTTCAAACTGAATCCTGACAATAATAAGGCAGTGGGAGGAAAGGGAAACAGATTCACAGGACAGTTAACAGAAACCCCTTCCATTAATAGCTTCACTTATGTCTAATGTGCAAAATAATTTACTTTCAGATTTTAATTTTTAAATCACTCAGAACAAGGCTAGGTTCAATTTCCTCAGAAGGACAGCCTAAGAGCTTAGAATGATCAGGGATCAAACCTTGACAAAAAATTTCAAGCTTCACAAAAAAGCTGGTACTAATTGCTTTTAATGTTTTGATAATTCAAATGCAGACTTAGGTTGAATTTTCTGAATTCAAATAATTAGGAGAATCTAAACATATTAGAGCTCAACAAACTAATATTATTTGAGGGTTTTTTGTACAGAACTGACCTGCATTTTTTCCTATTAAGTTCTGTCACATACTTCACAAAATATAGTAACTCATTCTTTCTTTAGAGTTGAAAGGACAAAAATATATTTTTCTTCAACCAAGGTTTGACAAACCTCACCAAAAAAAACAGACACAACTGGATAGACTTACTGGAAAAAAACTACTTGTAAAATCAAATCACCACCATCTGTGAGTATCTTACCTTTAAATAGGATCCATAATATTTAGTTACATAAGGACTGTCACACTGACTCAACACCGTGATTTCTTGTTGGATGTCTTCTATTTCATCTTCTGCTTCTTCTAGGTCAATAATTTTTATGGCAACAACTTTCTGAGTCCGATTGTCAATTCCTTTAAAAACTTCACCAAAAGACCCCTTACCAATTCTCTCCAGTTTCGTAAACAGCTCTTCTGGATCTGCCTTCAGAGTCTGTTAAAAAGTAATATAGAGAGAAAAGTCACTCAATATTAACACTAAAACAAAACTTGGTATTTTTAAAGGCAACAAATACTTCAATTCTTCATATTCCTATTTATCTAGCTAATTTTTTCTACCTCCCTAATTATCATGTTCTTTCTAAATCTCTTATATGCACACACTGATAGGTTTATGTTTCACTGTATATAAAGAACAAACTTAACACTGTCCATGTGTCAGGGTTTTATCCTATTCAGCAACAGAAAATGCTGCTATCTCAATTTCTTTTTCTTTGCCAATAAAGAGTATTCAGAATGAAAGATTGTTACAAAGATTTGCTTTTTATTAAAAGCAAATAGATCAATAGAACCACTACCAATAAAAGTAAGCCTTTTGGCCAACCTTTTCTCTTGAAATTGATTCCCTCCTAGACCCCAAGAGTCCCTCTTCTATATTTTTCTTGTATCTCATCCTCCTAAGGATTTCATTCACCTTCTTCAGTGCATAGAGCACTACTTCCTTTTGTTTCATGTGACAAACAATCCTCTTCAGTTTTCTCCTACTAAGGATCACCTGCATGAGTAGTGTGCTTCCTCCTTTTCTCTGACACCAAGTTTTTCTCCATCAGGGTTTAGCTTTTTCTTCTATCAGTTGCATAGTCATTCACTCCTAAAAAACATGGTGTTCCCAGCTTTCTTGGTTTGAGCAGTCACATAAAAGCCACAAATGCTCACCTAAGCATGCAAATGTAAGACTTAAGGTGCACTACACTGCAACATTTGCTTTTTCTCCACTATTAAGTATTCAGCTCACTACTGCTGCTCAGACTTCTCACTTCCAGTGCACAGATGGTAAGTTCCACAGTATGCCTTCTTAATCTAACAGCATGGAGCCTCACTAGCTAACAAAAAATACATACATTACAACTACAGGGGGGTTGGACTGTATGACCTTAAAGGTCTCTTTCAATCCAATTCTATGATTAAGGTGGAAAAGTCATAAATAGAGTGAATAGTAATGAAATGAAGAAAGATAGGATAGGATTACTTAGAATCTTGTCAAGAAATAAAATGAATACTTTAAAAGACTGTGTTTTTAAAAGGATGACACTCACGCTAGCTAAGTGAAAATATATCGTTGATATAGAAAAGGTCTCATACACAAACAATTCTGTAATGCCTAAATAAGCATAAAACAGTTTCTACTTAGCCCACTGTGTAGTAGCATGAAGAGGGGAATGAGAATTTCTAGGTTACCACTGTCAAACACTGAAACATTTTCTTTAACAATTAAATTTAGCTTATAAAGCACCTCCCGCATATACTTTTCTGCTCTCACATCTCAAAGATTACATAATTAACTCATACAGCTGCAAGAGGAAGATAGCCTAGAACATAGTTTCTCTGTAGGCATCTAAATTTCACAGCTGAAAGAGGTGTTTTGAGGACCAGGTAGGTAGCTGGGACTGACTGAACCCAAAGATAAACCCACTCAGTTCTCAGAGCATTTCATCATCATCTGGCACAAACTGGGAGTACACAACTTTTAGTACTTTAAAGTCAGCTATAAGACATCACAGCTTTCAGATAATCATTCCAGGAACATATCACTGGTGAGATCAGCCCAAAGCAAAAACACTCTAAATGTACCTACTGCAAGACTTCACCAGCCCAAAGAAACTCCCCCTCCTTTACATCTTACTGATCCATCCTTTTATCGGGAAACGAACAGAGGGGCATGGGGTTATATCACCATTAAAGGAACAGAGCAAAAGATCCACATCCCTTCCACCAAAAGCACCTTGTTCCTCCTTTAATTTCCATGTAATGAGAACAACATACTATTACACACTATTAAATATTACATACATAATATATCTATATATGTATATAGATATATATATATATATATATGTATCTGTATCTCCCCATTGGAAACCAGGGCACTTCATATTTTCCCACAAACAGTCATCCCTTAGCTGCACAGTAAACCTTACCAACACTTCCATGGACATAATTTCTAAGAGATCACAAAACCACAAACCAAATTGTGCTTACTGGTTCTTCTCGTGTCTCACAGAATGCACTGCTGTCAATACTCAAATCAGTCTTCTCTGAGAACTCTCCATGAATAAAAAGAACCTCAACACCTGCATCAGATACTTTCTCTTGTGGAAAACAATTATCCATCTACGCTTTCATACATCCTGTGCTGGAATTTGAGATGATGTGGTGTAGAGAGCTGTGCATGCCTTCTAGTTCCATTCACTAGCCACAGGAATCTGAGCATTACATCATTACAGAGGCATCTGGGTAAGCCACAAACCAGTCCCAGTTGCAGCTACCAAAAAAATTCCATGTTTCACCTCCTGAGACTAAAAAGCTAGCACTGCTCGGTTGCACAGCACTGCAGTTGTTCATATGGAGAAAATGCAAGACCTACCTGCCAGCAGCTTTTTAAAGTTCTGCTGGCTATATGCATACACCCCCTATTTTCCCTTTTATCCTTAATAATCTATGACTATCATATATTAAATCCCCTTGTTTCACAACACCACAGTCTTCAGAGACTTTCAGGAACCCCACAGCTTATTTTTTACAGTGTCAAGCTCTTGGGATTCTAGTGTTAGGCTGGCAGTAGTATAAGACAACTGTAAAAGAGAATTAACAATTGCAGAAAAGTGAGGAAGATAACTGTTCCTGGAAGATCCAAGAAGAAGAGAACAACAAACTGTTCATTTGATTTTTTATAATCAAAATTTTGCAGCCATTTTGAAATGCTTATTGTTCAATAATAACAGGACTTAATGGGATCAAAATCATTATCAACAATGTTGTTTCAGAAGTTTCCTGTGAAATGGCTAATCATTAAACAAACCAACAACTAAATCTTTCTTTCCCAGTTCACAACTTTTGTTCATTCCTTTGTTCTAAAATGGCAACAGTTGTCATTCCTGAATTTTCTTCTGAGCAACAGGAGGCAGAAGTTGTTTCAAAAAACTCAAATAACACACTCTTGCTCTGTAAGAAGGTCTCAGTTTTCTTTGCGGAACACCAGGTGTTTGAAGTGAGAGCTTTAAACTACTGGCAACCTGTGTTTTTGCAAAAACTAAGAGTCGGTCTCTTTAATGACCTGCTGTCTTTCAAAAATATAGAGATCAGGCCTCCAGATACATAATGAACTGCTTGAATCTGAAAGTACATGAGTGGCCAAGTCCCACCCAGTTTTCCAAGATCACAGCTGGAAAGGATTCTTGCCAAATTTGTTTTTGCTTGGTTTTGTAAATACTTCCAACAAAGACAAAATAAACAAATAGCTTTATAAATATTCTCTCTACACAATTATATAGAGAAAATTACTACCACATAGTTTTGCCAGCTCTATTCTTTGCAAACTTTTACTAAGCATAGAGTTTATTCCTACTAGTATTAAAATAATGGGAACCGATAAAAGAACTTTTTGTAATGAAGGTAACATCAAATATCGCTAAAAACCACAGATTAGAATGTCAATATCTGTTGCAAATGGGCAATCACCTTGATAAAGAACAAGATCTCTACCACTACAACATTTTTTTCAAAGTTTGTCACAGAATACATACTGCAACAAATCAAATTATGGAGCATTCAGATTGAATGATTCCAGAACTTTCCACAGACATTTGAATTACTTTGCTTTTTATTTCAAATAGTTTTTCACACTTCTGAACACAAACTGCAACCATCTTATCTCACTGTCCAGCTTGTTCAGCCATGCAGAACAAAGTCCTTTTCACCATAAGCAAAGCCACCATTCATCCAATAATTTGAGTAATCTCTCTGTACTTGTTCCACATTGGATTCATTACTTTTGACCTTAATCAGCCAGAAAAACATACTCCATTTAAAATTAACTCTTCTTAGTACCTAACAACACTGTTGCCTACTTCTCCAGAATGAAAACAGTCTGATACATTCTCAGATCCTATTTGCTCCACTTGGTCTTATGGCTCAAACTCAGCTGCAACCAGCTAAACCAAATCACTTCCTCCTAATGCTCTACATTTCCAACTAATGAGCTCCCAGACTTTTGCAAAGGCTCTTTGTCATACTTTGTATGACAAGCTGCACTTTATGCTGTTTTGTTTAGTAATTCCAATGCCCACGGTTGCACAGCTCTTCAGCACTGACTCTCATGTGTAACAGGTGCCTTTAAATTTTGTCCTTTTCAGGCATTGCCTTTTTCTATGCAAAGGTCACTTTTCATTCAGCAAGCGTTAAGAACAGCCCTGGAGAAACCAGCAGTATGATCCACTCTTACAACACCTCTGCAGTACCCTCCTCAAAGCAAAGATTATACACATCTAGCAACATATTTATTTTTATGAATACCCAATTCTCATCCACACTAACTGTCCCTTAAAGCTCAATAGAAAATGTTACTGTAATTCAAACTAGTTAGATACAGCTTTACCCGTAACTATTCTGAGAGAAATACAGCTTAGAGTATTTTTCCACATCTCATTGCAGTTCTTATTTCCAACCTCTTTTTTATGAAGAGTTATTCCAATTATTGTAGAAAAAAATTAAAATGTTTCTCTTTAACTTATAAAAATTATAAAGCACCACCATAATTCAAGTTCTTAAGCTTATTTGTGCAGCTGATTTTACTTGCAGATCTGTACTTTCTCTATGGAGCTCATTTGAAATAGACAATCATCTTTTAACACTTCATTTTGTATACTTTTCACATCACCAAATAAATTTCCAATTTGTCAGCCCAGTTCTCATTCCCTATCAAGACTGAGCCCAAAATAAAATAATCTGAAGAGCTTCAGAGATTTCTGGGGATTGCTTAGCTTGGAAAAAAAGAAGCCTGGGGTGCTGGAAATCTTACTGTGTGTGAATACCTGATGGAAAGGAGTAAAGAACACAGGGCCAGACTCTTCTCAGTGATGTCCAGCAGAAGGACAAGATGCAATGGCCAGAAATTGAGTTATAGGAAACTTCATCTAAATTTCCAAAAATAAAAGGGGGGGGGAGGGGAAATAAAACAAAAAAAAAATCCCCAAAAACAACAACAAACCACCAAAACAAAATAACCACAAGGCTAAAAACCCAGTCTTTCTTAACATAAGGGTAATCCTATACTAGATTAGGGCTGCCCAGGGCAGGTTCTGGATCCTTGGAAGTACTCAAAATTAGGCTGGATGTGGTCCTGAGCAATCTGGTGACTGTACTTTGAGCAAGAGGTGGACTAGATGTGCTCCACAGGTCTCTTTCTGCTGCTAAATTTATTGCACAGAAACGTAATTTCTTCAAATATGAGACACCGTTGATGCACATAATTTCTTTAATTTTTTTCTTTGGTCAGACCAGAGAACAGAAATCTGCCAGAGAAGTTCATACTGGAAATTTTCCCACATACTCTGAGAACTTTGAGCCTAAAGGCAGTCAAAATGAACAACAGGCACAGTTGATGTCATTCGCCTTCACACAGTTCCCCGTTTCAAAAAGGCACTGCCAAGGTTTCTCTAGATCACCACTTGGGATCTTTCAAAAACAATTTAACATCTCTTCATCTCAACACAGACCAGTATAAAGCAGCTCCTATTTTTACTTTGAACTCCCACTAAGCTAGCAGCACAGGGGGCAGCAGTAGAGACACATAAACTTGGGTAAATGCCACATTCTAATCAGCCCTCCCAGAAACTTAGGCTACCAAAGCAGGGGGCAAGGAATAAACAAACCAAAAAAAAATGTAACCAAAACACCCATATAAGATGGTTTTGCATCAGAGAAAAAACTACCTCTAGGAAGGAGAAGCCTCAAAGTTTGCTACCCAGAAGTTTCAACTTTCTCAGAAGCTCACAGACTTGTTTTCAGCAAGATATGTACACCATATATGAATAACAGATACAACACAACAAAATTATTTCCTGCAGTTGGTGTGAAATTGAAATAAAACAGAGGCAGTAGGCAGATTATAAACTGTTTAATTGTTCAATTGTATCAATGCCTACCTGTACTTTCAAAAAGCAGCCAACTAACCCAAAAAGATAAAATATAACCAAGTATTTGGATTTATGGTGTGGGACTTTTTTATAAACAAAGAAAAAAAAAAGACATTTTTAAGAAGCCTTAAAACTGGAACCAAATTTGAATCATCTCTCAGTCTTATTTATCAATAATAAAGTAAAATGAGACAAACTACCATAGCCATCTTATAATTATCATGAACAGCAACAACTGATTTTTATTCTAAGACTAATCAGCAAAACATTGAATGAGAGGTACAAAGACTAGAATGAAAGCATTCATCTGTAATAACTAGGTGTAGAACTAAGATCCAGCCCTTGCACTGAGACTTTGTCAATTATAAAAAATAACACATTACTTTTCTTTCTTTTTTCTTCATACACATTCCATATTTCTCACTTTCCATCTCCAATATTATAATTATACAATTCATAAACATGCTACCATAAGGAAATAGCCTTTTTCTGGGAGAAATACAATATACCAAAAATACGGAGAATTAGCATTAGCAATACTTTAACTATCGAGAAAAAGGAACAACTGCCACGAATTCTGCTGTGAAACCTCAGTGGGTTGAAACAGGGGAGAGAGGAAGCAAAAAATAAAGCTGTAAACCTTGTATCTCAAACACTGAAGGTAAAAACATTTAGCATGAATCACCGTGGCCTACTAATACTTGTATTTGTCACACAGTTCAATTCTCTTGCTCTAATTTCTACCCAGATTGAAATAGGGTATAAGCACATTTCCAGCAAGAATAAAAAACTTGCCTAAAGTTAGCCTATCATAAAAGTATCCCTCAGACCTTGTATAACTCTTTTTCCACTTATTTTCAAGGAAGGTGCACTTATCTTACATTCAGAATACAAAATATCCGATTGTTTATCAGTAACACAAATATACAAAGCATACTTCCAGCTTTCTATTTAACTAATAACATCTTCTGGGTGCAATGTCCCCTGCACAAATCAGTCAAATTTTCCAATATTTTTCATTCAGAAATCTGCTTAGTGTACAACCCTAAGAGTTTAATATCAAAATGAATAGTTACCTAACTGAAACCTGCTTCCAGAAAATATATTTAATTGGAATTGATTTTGAGTTTCTGAAGCTTCTTCGTTTTTAGTGCAACATCACTAAAAACTTCCATAACCTGTACCTGACTTCCTCCCTTCCATCCATTACACTTCTAAACTGCAAATTACTGCAATTAAAAATCCCTCCATGCCTTGGGCACACAATGAAAACAACACACAACTATCAGCAGTAGGTACAGTATGGCAGTGAAACACAAGATGTATTTTATATACCAAGAGAAAGACAGCTAAGGAAAAATGTCCCAAAGACAGTTTTAGAATTATCTCTCACTTGTTTATACTTGCTAAAAAGCTAAAATGCTGTAAAAAATCACTCTTAATTAGCTAAGCTGCTGATAAAAAGAAAAATAAAGTAGTAGCTCTTTAGGGAAAACCCCATCATTATGAGAAATGGCTGAATAAAGAATGCTAATAGAGGCAATTAGAAAGTTATGATGCATTAATACTACTTGCGAAAAATATGGAAAATAGTGAATTTTAGGTTCTACAGCAATCCCATAATTTGAAGG
Organism: Toxostoma redivivum; assembly: GCA_013397375.1. Classification (NCBI taxonomy): domain Eukaryota; kingdom Metazoa; phylum Chordata; class Aves; order Passeriformes; family Mimidae; genus Toxostoma; species Toxostoma redivivum. The sequence continues at coordinate 235,754 of VXBI01000491.1, read as the reverse complement.
GAGACTCTTCTTGCACCTATTGTATCTGACAGAAAACCTAGATGTCTGTCTCAAGAAGCTGCCAAGCAGAGCAACTAAGAATACAATAAAATCTCCTGATTCAAGCCTCACTTTTTATCAAGTTACACTGCAGAAGGCTCTTATTTCTATACTAATATATAACCAGCACAGTCTGACATTTGTGCATACATGCACATGGAAACTTACCCAGATCAACAAAGAGTTTAAAAATTAAGTTTTGATTATATAGCTGCATCCACACAAATTATTACTTTTAGGAACACAGAACACTGCTGAATTAAACAGTACTCCACAAAAGGTGTATCATCACAAAAGCAATAATCAGATCAAATTCAATCACAGAATCACAGGACAACAGGTTGGAAAGGATCTTAAGGAAAATCTGGTCCAACCTTTCCCAGCAAAAGCACGGTCTAGACAAGGCAGCCCAGCACCCTGTTCAGGCAAATCTTAAGAGTCCAGCATTGGGGAATCCACCACTTCCCCAGGATGATTATTCCAACGGATGATTGTCCTAATTGCAAAAAATTTTCCTCTTGTGTCCAATCAGAATCCTCCCCAGGAGTAACTTGTGTCTCTAGCCCCTCATGTCCCCACGTGATTCCTAGTAAAAAGGCAGTCTCCACCTTCTCCGTAGACACCTTTTAAATACTGGAACACGGTGATAAGGTCTCCATCCCAAGCCGTCCTTTCTCAAGGCTAAACACATCCAGCTCTCTCAGTCTTTTTGACCCTCTCCAGCTGTCCACATCTTTTTTGTATAGCAGGGACCAAATTATTATAGGATGGATGCAGTATTTTATATTATTATTAATTTATATTAGACGCCTTGTTGACTTTGTCCATCAGTGTTTTGTGCATCCTCTATTCCCCTTCCCACCCAACCCTCAAGAGAGGGAGTAAGAGAAGAATTTAAGCAAGTATTGAAAATGCAGCCAAGATACATACTTACATTTTCTACTTCAGAAACACAAAAGACTCCACTATGTAAAAGCTGACACCAGAGCCTTGTACACCACTCATAACACAAGGCCCAATATTTAAATGTGTTCACTACATCAGTAGCCTTTTGTCTCTCCGGGGAACAAATATGCCAGCTGGCTACCAGTTTCAAACATGAAACTGGTACATGAAACTTGCCATGACACAGGGCCAATCTGACTGGTCTATGAGGTTACCTGAAAGACACAGTCGTCATAAGCTGTATCTATTTACCTGTTCTGGAAGGCAACACAATGGAAATAGGTTTTCCTGACTCCTCTCAAACAGCTCCATACATCTACTACACAGCCTTCAAACAGCCTTTGACTACAGAGTGAGAAGATGCCCACTTCATTTTCACCAATTAGAACTCTTCTGTCTTAGCACCCAAGGGCTGAGCTTGTAATATGTCAAAGAACCATGACATCTGTATTCATGATATTTTAAGATTAGCCAAGATCATAATGGTCCAAGGATCTGTCCAGTACTTAAGTGCTGTAAATTACTGCAAAGTATTTGTCAAACTATAACATAAACAGTGAGCACAAACTCTCAAAAAAAAAAAAAATCAAACCGGGGAAAACTAATCTACACAGAAGCTGCAAATGGAAAGCCGGAGAAGCTAAATGGCCTTTACACAGTGCCTTTGATTTAGCAACACAATATTTTGCAATTACCAAAAACAGAGCTCACACACGAAGTAGTTAAAACAGTTTATTGTAAAAGGAGAATGAGTTACAATAAGGAAAACGGTAGTACCTATGGTGTGTAACTACGAAAGAACTGCCATGCCAGATCAGAACAAAGGAACCACTAGGCCAGGACCCTTCTCCTGCAACAGTCAAAAGTGAACATCTTTGGAACAGCGCAAAAATAGACAAGAAAAGAGCAGTATTTCCCTAAACACCCTTCCAGTCTGCAGCAAACTGACATTTCAGACACTTTCTGAGCCAGAAATGGTGCCTTTATACTTAGCAACCTTTTCTGTCCATTTGTCAAGTTCCCACTTAAATTTAGTTAAACTTCTAGCACTTCTTGAAGTAAGACAGCTTGAATGTCAACGCTTATTTATATTTTTCATGAAGAAACTGTAGCTCTTGTACTGAAAATACAATGAAGAATGAATAAAAATAACTTACTGCATAAACACTGTTACTGCTACCAAAAAAATCTGAAAAGGGAGGAAGATAAAAAAAGGGGTTTATCACACAGAAGAGGCTTGTCTTAACGATGATGGAATTTTAAAAGCACCACAGGAATTTATTACCATAAATTTATAAACACACTTGATTATTTAAAATACAGCTTCCTTAAAGAAGCTCCAGAAGCTTACCAGAGCCTTGAAATACAGGCCAGTCTGAAAATCAAGGTCATATACACTTACTCCAAGCCAGCCTTGCAGGAATCTCACACATTTCCAGGCAAACACATACACTCCCCAGGCCACTTCCATAAGGCATGAAGAAGCAAGACAACACATCCTCAGTTTAGTAATGATGCAGCTTCACCCTGCACACTCCAACTCATATCTACAAAAAGCCCTTAACAACAGCAAAACTTCGAGTCCAAACTTAAACTGTACACACAGAAATTCAGGTCAAAACCCCACTCTGTTTTTATTCAGGTTACAACATGCCCACTGTGCAACAGACAGCAAATCTCAGGTTTTGACAACCTTCCAGCATCATCCTACACTTCCTCCACAGTTTTTCATTCCTTTGGCTCACTCTCTACCCACTCACTTTTTATGCATCACTCTTCAAACATTGATCAGACATCTTATTCAGGGAGAAATATATTAATCCTTCATTCCTCTGCTCTATTGACCCTACTGTGCTCACGTCAAGCAGCATTAATAAAGTGATGTCCCTCCAAGTGATTTTTTGGGGTCAAGAAGTTACTACTCTGCTCACACAAGCACAATGGCTGCTCTCTTGTGTAAGTACAGCAAAGAAAGTCAGAGAAAGACACATAACTTGTCACTGACACTGCTTCCACCATTTCTGGCAGAAGCTGGTAGGTGGGGAGGAGGGATCACACTACAGAAAAAGATGAGACAGTCCCGTGATTTAGGCAATTTAATTATAACTCAGAGAACTAAGCTCTATTCCTTTCTTCTACACTATGAAAAAGTCCTAAACCTTTTTCTTATCTAAGTAGACATCACATATTGTATGTACTTTACTTCTTGAACATTTATTTGGAAGTAAAATCAAAGAGAATCATGTACTTAAAACAGACCACTGTAAAACTGCTATATATTCTGACATAAAGGAAACAGATACAGACATCTTGAACTGGGCACAGAAAACTAGCGAGCAGCCTTCACATTGCTCACAGATTTCATGCCTCTATCTATCTGCAGGTCTTTAGTTTGCTGTCCGGGGAGGTTTTTTTAGACTATTAAAGTTCACACTTGAGCAATTCTCATAATAATAGAATACAAATGAGAAAAATAATACCAGTTTGAAAAAATATTTGAAGCAAGGATCCAAATTACATGGACTAAGAAGAACCCTGAAGATCCACCCATTTAGTACATCTAACAGTACTACAAACTAAATAATAAATCAAGTCAATAAAAAGCACAGGTCCTCAGATCATGCAGTGACACGCATCATCAGTACATGCATACTGATGGAATAATCTTCATTCTCTCACTTCCAAGCAGCTACAAATCTGACTTTTAAATGCTGAAGTATTATAGATGCTGTCTGAAAGTAGGTAATTGTCTTAGTTACAATATTTCTCAAAGGAATAACAAAAAAAAGCCCAAACAATATCCATAGTCAATGAAGAAACCCTCATTTCTCTGTCTCTGGCAATCAGAAAACTGCTCATATTTGGAAGGTGAAATTGAACTCTCAACAGAAGGACCTACACAGCAGTAAATTAATTAGCTCAGAGAGTGGGGTCCTACGTAGGCTACAGGGCAACCAGAATTATGTATGAACACATCATTCATGCTATGCCTAAGCATATAACATTTTCAATTCAAATCCTCACATTTTGCAAAGAAAAGAGATTCATGATTTAGAATCTTGACTCAATAAAACAAATCACAGTAAATCAATACTTAAACCAAATGATGCACACTTTCAATCCAGGAGACAAATCTGAGAGAAGCTCTTACATGTCATTCATAAGTTGTTCCTTTGGAGATAAGGGCAAGAAAGTTTCTCATCAGATGTGGGAAATATTAGAATAACAACACACAGATACCAATGACCTTAATGTTTTCCGGGCAGCAGTTTCCATTTAAACAAAAAAAAAGCGGAGGGGCGGGGGAAAGCCAGCTCAGTCAGCACAAAACCGCACTAGTTATTTCAAATATATAGTTAAGACACAGAACGAGCAAATTCCACCGCATAACAACAGCAGCTGACCAGCTCTCGAAATCGAACGCAGGAGCCAAACACGATCCCCGAGCACCCACCTCAGAGCAGCACCACAGACATGGGCACTGCAGCATGCGCTGAAGGTCAACATTTCCAGGGCCTGCTTGTACGGAACGGGTTTGCGTATGCTTCCCCTACCCACCACAAATTAACGGGGCCAAAAGCCGCCCACTGAGCCGAGGTTCGCTTAGGAATTAGCACAGCGCGGAGAACTCCCGGCCGGGGGAGGGGGCCGCTCTCCGCTCCGCACGCCCGCAGCGACACGGCGGCTGCCCGGGACGGACAGACGGATGGACGGGGACGGAGCAAGGCAGGGATCCACCGGGCAGAGGGACCGCGCCGGGCACCGCGCCGAGCGCTGGCAGCACGTTTAATCTCCATCCCGCTCCTCTGCCCGCGGCCGAGTCAGGGCCAAGAGGCGCTTTCTCCCCTCGCCCTGTCCCCCCAGCCCCGAGAATCCCCCGCTTTACACCCACCCCGGCCCGAGCTGCGTGCCCTCGGCACCGCTGCTCACCTGCATCCCCGGCAGCCCCGCCTGCACCGGGGAGTGAGCCATGGCGGCGGCGGCGAGGGAGGCTGGGAGGGAGCCGGGTCTCCTCAGGCGGCTCCAGGGCACAGAGCTGAGCTCATTTCCACGCTCTCACACAGCACCGCCGTCCTCCTCCTGCTGGCCCTTCCCCCGGGCGAGCAGCGCCTGTGCACCGGCGGTGGGAAAGGGGCCGTCCCAAGCCCGGGCTCTCCAGGCCCCCGTTACGGATGCAAAGGCGGCAGCGGCTTCCTCATCCCTCCTCCTCTTCCTCCTCCTCCTCCTGCGGGCCGTGCCGGCGACACGGTGACAAACCTGAGGCGGGAAGAGGAGGAGGAGGCGGAGGAGGAGGGGGCGGAGCGGCGGCGGCGGCCCCGCCCCGCCCCCGGCGCGGCGCCACCCCCCGCCCCCCCCCCCGNCCTCCTCTTCCTCCTCCTCCTCCTGCGGGCCGTGCCGGCGACACGGTGACAAACCTGAGGCGGGAAGAGGAGGAGGAGGCGGAGGAGGAGGGGGCGGAGCGGCGGCGGCGGCCCCGCCTCGCCCCGGCCGCGCCGTACCTGCCCGCCCGCCGCCATGGGCGCGGCCCCGGCTCCACGCGCGGCCCTGACCGGGGCTCCGCTGGAGGCTGTGGTGCCCGGAAAAGCCTGACTTCCAGTCAGGAGCTGCAGAAGCCCCAGCACAAAATGCCAGCCGTGCTTCTCCTGTAGCTCCTAAGCAGGAGCAGAGTGGGTCAGCGCTGAGGTCTCTCCCACGAAGAAGTTCTGCATACAGGCAAATCCCTTGAGAACTCGGCGATGTTTTCTTTGTTACAACTGGGATTTAACAGCTCGGTCACACAGCTTCCCATGTGCCGTGGAATGCTCCAAGATTCTCTCCTTTTTCCACCCCGGCACGAAAAAACCTAGGGAATTTCATGAGTGTTAAAAGTTTTTGTAACCTGTCAGGCGGTGGGGCTGCGATCTGTAGGACAGCGAGGTTCGCTGTCTTTTCAAGTGATTTTTTAAAATTAGCTGAGCATCCACTGCAGCATAAGCTGCTTTTCATTAGGTAATTCACTAGAGTTTGTACAAATCTCTTAAGTGCAAGAAACACTTGAAAATAGAAAATGGTCTTATTGAAAAGTGGTTGGAACTTCCACTGAAGTTTTTCCTATAGTTATGATATTCTTTGCTGTCTTAAGTGGGGTGAGTTAATGTTACACAGTCTGGTCTTCCTAAAACTTGGAGACACATAAATGTTCCTAAGATCTCTACCTCAAAGCATTATTCAAATAAAATTAGCCAACAGCCTTATGCAAGCAAATAAGTGTGCCCACACACAAGCACATTGGTTTTTTACCTGAGAAAATAAACTAAATATACCAGCCCTTGAGTACAGTGAAACAGGAAAGGATGATGGCTAGAAACTACATAGAAGATTGAATTATTGGAATTCTTTTTTTCAGTTGTTCATGAAGGATAATTTCCTTAATGCTGGGATGGAGTTGTGGTTCTGTGGAGTTTGGTTTCAGGAAATATGAATAAGTTTCTACTGTTAACTGCTATGTAATTTTCAAAGAAATGTAAAGTCTTTTCATTTGTGTTCTACCTCAATCAAAAATCAAATAATGGTCAGGAGAATCAGTATCAAAATTCTCTATTTAGATTGTTTTCTAAAGCATTTTTGCAATACTCTTAAAAAAAAAAACACAAAAGCAAAACCAAACAGGTTTAATATCTCCATGGTTGCTCCACTGTTTGCAGTACATTTTTCTAGCTTGCTAGGGAAAAAGTCAGTGGGCTACAAGTGAACCTTTTCCTTTGTCTCATCAATATCACTGAGCTGATGCTACATCACATAATATTAAAAATCCTCATTGAGAAAATGTCAGTTTTACCATTGCCTATTTATTTTGGGTTTTTTTTCTATATAGTCATTATGATACAGATTTTATCAGCTGCTTTACTTTTTGTGTACTTGCATATTCAGAGTTGAGTCAAAATAAAAAAGGTACACAAGTTTTCTCTTTAGTATTATGAAAAGTATACAACTGTTATTTTCTGTCCATAGGTATATTTGTTGGGACTTAAATAATTTTCACAAGGAAGATATATTTGACTTGGTAGAGGTGATTCTGGTTTATCTTGTTAATTCTCTTTCTACATTTAGGTTGTAGATTCTCTAGCTCAAGGCACATAAGGACAAAAAAAGTTCCCATGCTGCTCTGAAGTGACTTCCAACATGTACGCTCCTGGCCTGGGGCCACTGTGAGGGCTTTCTGTTGCTTCTATACCATCATGGATTTATTTCATCTCAAGGCTTTAAAGTTCTGCATTGTACGTTCAACAAGATTCTGTACCTGAAAAATTATGGTTTGAACCGTGGAATGAACTCTATAGGCAGATTTAGTTGTCCAATGCAGGAAAACAAAGGAACAGATTCAAAACTCTTCAGTCATAAACCAGATACCAGTCCAAGTTATGTTCTAATGAAGTCAGAACAATGTATTAGAAAGTCTACTATCTTGTCAGCCTCTAAATTTTATACTGTATCTCATGTTCTGATACACTTCCAATTTCTCCCGGGACCTGTAGAAATTTTTAAAAAGTAGTTTCAAATGTAATTTTAAAATAATGAATGTGTGTGTTTGCTGTTCGTTTTGTACATGCTGGTCTTTCAGTCTAAATTTCAACTCCATCTCACAGATTAGGTTACAAAAGCCTTTCAAATTTCCCTCTCCTTTTCTCAACCTTTTGTGGGCTTTTTTAATCTTTTCTGAGAAAAAAAGATTTTGTGTATCATAGTCCAAAGAAAGGCTAGTCTTGCAGAAATCTTTATTAAAAATAGAATGATTACATGTTATGCTAGCTAACCATCCCAGTACAATGACTGCAACTTCAAAAATGAACACTTCTTCTCATTAAGATGGTTCCCTGACGTATCGTTTTGAAGCCAGATGTTCCCAGCATTCAAAGATTCAATTTATTTTACGTGTCAACTTCTCAATAGCTGGTTTGCTTTCAATTTAACATAATATTTTGAATATGCAGAGATTTTCTGCCTTGCTGGTTATGTTTAAGCCATAAATTATAACATTTCAGCCGCCGACAGTAAGAAAAGAGTTACAAGAGAAAAATATAATTACATAATTGTAAAAGATGTGACTGTGAACTTCTGCTTATAAATACCTATGAAGAAAAGATGTTTTCCCTACTGACAAAGACTGAAACTTCTCACATGAACAATGTAAGGTCACTGGTGTTTTCTAAGATGAAAGGTACACTGGGAACCCAGCTCTTTTTAAATTTATAATAGTAAATGTGTGACTCCTGCCTGTATCACAAAATGCCCAGCAGCTCTAACAAGGCTCTTCACTAATGGACCTTTAAGAATGTAAGTGTTCCTAGGGCAAGAGGGAAGGTCCTCACTCAGGTCTCTGACTGACAATAAAGAGGAAAGAAAAAGACAAAAACCTTTCACAGTGGGGGTTGTTACCAGTAGGCTGCTGTGGGACCCATATGGGACCCATCTTGCTCAGGATATCCATGAATGAGCTAGGAAAAAAACTAAAGAAAATTGACAGTCTCACATGCCAATCATCATGAGGAAGAAACTAAAACAAAGCCCAAGGAGATGAAGAAAAATCTCGGTGAGTGACTGCTGAGTGACATGCCAGCAGATGGGGGTTCAGCATTGAAAATGTGCTCCTTCAGTAGAGTAGAAGAATGTCAGAATATGAGTGCTGTAAATATCCTCAATGTGGCCCTACAGAAGATCAGCTTTCTGGGAAAACTTTATAAGCATGAAATACCTATATCAGTGAATTAAACCCCAAAGGTATCATTAATTTTCATTTCTGCACACTGAGTCATCCTGACTATGGCTTCTCTTTTCAGATCAATGACCAGTCCTTTCGGCTTTGCCTTCTGGGAGATCTGCTCAAACAACAACTTACTCTCCCAGGAATGAGCCAAGGAACCAGACAAGGGTAGAATGCAATTTTTTTAAAATATGTTTAATGATAAAAAACATATTTCCTGTAAATAACAAAAAATATCCCTGTGTTGTTCCCTACCTCTGGTTGTGTATGCTCCACAAGATTAGTGTACTTCCAAACTATGCAGCAATGATGCATCTACAAAATATTGGAGTTTTCTCTGTTTCCACTAAAATTTTAAAATTTCAGTTTTCGATTTTGGTTAGAAAGGGTGTCCCTTCTACAAAGTTCATGATGGAGCCTTTCTTCTTCTCAAGATGCCATGGGTAACCTTGCAGCTGTGTACTTCTTCCAGCAGAGGAAGCCTGTGTAGTTTCAAAAGCACGCTGCTTGCCTTCCACAGCTAGATTTGGCTGTGCATTTATTTTCTGATTCAACAAGCTACTTGCCAGAAAATGGTTTTGGCAATTACAGAAGTAGAGCTGGAAGTTCAAACAATGGCACTCTACTTTAGTTCTTGGGTATCCTGAAGGGGGAAAAAATGGTTATTAAATTACATTCCCCACAGAAAAAATCGTTTTTTCCCATGTTTAATATAGGTAATACATGCCATTTTGCAAATATTTCCCTTCCTGCAGTGATGTCATTCATATCATTCATAGAAAAAAGACAGGTTTTTGAGATTTGTAATAGAAGAAAATTCACTTTCTTGTAGTACTGAGAATCATAATGGATAAGCTGGAATGAGGCAGGAAGTGGAAGAAATATCTTTAGTGTTATATGCTGTTTATTAATAATGAGCAGAATATAAATGCCTGAAACTATTTTAGTATTCCAGACAGACAATTTAAAATAGATGGAGACCTAGAGCTCATTAAGAATCATGAGACTGATTTTACTGTCCTGTGCCTCTACCCCTGAGGAGCATCATTGCATTATGTCTTGCTTTTTATAAGCCTTTTTCTTAGCCCCTTGTCACACAAACCAAACATATGCAAATGGAAGAAAACATATCTTCTCTATCTTCTTCTCACATTTCACATTTTAAAATGGAGACATCAGTTCTTATCTCAGGCTAATGTCTGTGTAGACAGCAGATTAGCAAACTCTCTGGACTAAATGGATCCATTAGGGGTGACCTTTAATGGTTTTAAACTAAAATAGAGTCAATTTAGATTAGATAGAAGGAAGAAGTTTTTTACAATGAGGGTGATAAAACACTGGAACAGGTTGCTCAGAGAGATGGTGGATGCCACATCCCTGTAAACATTAAAGGTCATACTGGGCTGGGCTTTGAGCACCCTGGTCTATTAGAAGATGTCCCTTTAAAGATGACCTTTAAAGCTCCCTTCCAGCCCAAACTATTCTGTGATTCTGTGACCCTGTAATCGCACTGAGACACACACTTTAGACAGTCCATGTCATCACAGAGGTGAAATGATTGCTTGCAGGCCACAGTAGTCCCAGCAGAAAAGGTTGCACTGTATCTCATTAATAACTGATAAGTAGCAGTTTTACAACTGACTGCACTACTTCACTATTTTAATTCAAGGATTATCTCATTTTTTACTCTTCATTAATTTCATTATATACCAGCTGTTACCTGTAAAATCTTGTGTTGACAGAAGTGTATTGTATTCATCTGTTGAATAAATAAACATATGGATTCCTGCAAGTACCAGTTGTCACTCTGGGGTGTTGTTACCAAAAGAAAATCATCATGATGTGATGGGTTTTTCAGAGTCCAGCTTTGTGCTGTGTTTAATCCAATTTAACTGCAGTCTACTGCCAAAGTGCTGATCCCACTCTTCCTTTCTCCCAGCCCTGGCTCTGGTCCTTGCATTAGCAGTCACATGCCCACTTGGTGATTTGGATCAGTTCACTGATCCCACAGGAAATGCATCCACATCCTGCTGGATTAGTCTCCTGTGGCAGCAGTCTCTGGGTGTCACACAGCAGGGACACCATGTGTGAGGGAGCGAGGGAGGCCAGCACCTCCAGCTGTCTGGTAGCCCACAGTTAGCTCAGAGAGCTAGGAGGTGAAACTCCATCCAGAATGTCCTCCATAGAGTGGGGTGGTGGCTCCAGCTCTGTCATACCACAAAAGCCACCTTCTCAGCTTGCAGGAATGAGTGCTCCTGCCTGTGGTTTAAGCCCAGAGCTGCGTATTCATGGCAGTCTTCACAGAGAATGTACAGAAGGGAACAGTGGAGGGATGACTTTGCTGATAATAAACCTCTTTGCTAGGCAATCAGAGGCCCTCAGCCTGCAGCTCTCATGGCCCAAAATTTAACACCCAAAAAGGAAAAGCCAGAAATCAGATACCCTCAAAAAAAGTGAGTTTATTATTTTGGGAAGGTTTTTATTAGGCCGTGAGCTGTTTTGTAGCACTTGAACCTGCCATTAGGTATGTGTGGGGGACAGCTACAGCTTGTAACAGTGCCCCACAAAAATGCAGCTCCTGTGCAAGTACCTTCCTACTCTGCCCATCATTCCCATTCCCATTCCATTTACCCTTCTAAAAGTAATTACCCAGTAAGTTCCTTTTGTGCTCACCATGCTCTGACATGATCCAACCATCTTCCACCTCCTCCTGCAGACCTCCTCTCATTCACAAAAATCAACTGCAACCTCCCACTTGCACCAGACCTTTGGCAAGATCCCAGAGCCTTGCACTCCCTTGGCATCTACAGCTGCCAGCTTAGTTTTCCTCCTATCTTTTTCATGAGAGCAGGCTTGCTGGGGATTTTGAACTGAGTATATCTTTTCTGCAAGCTGAAGCAGTGGGTACCTGATACTTTTATTGCAAAGAAGAGCAGATCTTGCTGTTCCACATCAGCACTACTGTTCTTCCCTTCACAGAAGCAAATTTACAGCTATGGGCTGTAGGCTTCTATTTACACTTCAGTGGAGTAGCAGAACTGCAGTCTTCCCATCCCACTGTCTCCTGACAGCAGAAGGATTTGCCTCAGCATCACAGCTGCAGAAGGCTGCAAATCTACATTTTTCTCTGTTGAAGCTTAAGTGAGGAAACACATATAAGCCCTTGAAACTGCTACCAAGAATTACCATCATGAAGAAATACAGAGATGACTTCCTAGATACTTCTTATACAGACTTATTTGAGTTAAATGCAAATATGCACACTGAGTGTAGCAGAACTCACCTTGATAGTTTGTTCTTCCTGGGTAAGGTTGTAGTTTCTTATCTGAATACTGCAGTTTTGTCAGACATTTACTCTCAGCTCTGCTCATTCTGCATCTTGGACCTGGAATATATCCCATCCCAAAGTGCACCATCTTCCCAAACTCCCCAAGGTACAATTCAGGACCTTCCCTACCATTCTATTGAGAAACTCTTCAGTACCAACTCACAGGTACTGTGGATCAGGTATTATAGATCATTATATGTGTGTATATATATATAATCAGATATATATGTGTGTGTGTGTGTGTGATGTGGTTCTGTGCACTGATATCATACTGATATCAGTGCAAAGATTCTCATCAACTTTACTGGACTGTTGATTTTTGATGTTTGTAGGTAGTACATAGGCCTCTAAGCCCATGGCACATCTTCCTTTTTACCTGCATATAGATTGACGATATTGTCATTGACTTATTTCCACAAGCAGTTTTCTCAAAGAATGTAATACAGCCCTATGCTTGCAGTTACTTGTATTTATGAAAGTAAAATAAAAATTTCTAACCTGTTCCTTGCTATAGCCCAAGGTTTTACCATCATTCTTCACATCTTCACATCATTCTTCCAGTGGAACCACAAGATCACATAGTTTTTATGTTCTGACTGTTAAGCAAAGAAGCACTTTCAAAAGATGCAGCTCTGTGATTTTTATGCACATGAAGTGTTTATATTTAATGACTTGAGTGTTCAACCAACTTCTGTAGAGATTATTTTTAAAGCATTTCAGTTCAGTTTTAAGATTATATTCCAAGCTTCCCAAGAAGTCCATGTGAGGATGAAGGTGCATCATTAGGGTGTTTAATTGCTCCAAGGCTGTCCTTCCCAACAACCACATCTTTTTTCAGCACTGGCATAATTTCGTGTTTACTTAATCTGAGCTGGAAACCACACCTCTCCCCTACAGAGATCCTAAGATGAAGTTTCCTCTGCTTTCCATGGGGCAGACACAGTGGAGGACAGAGCAGGGAGGAGCAGCCCAACAGTCCTTGCACATAGGTCCTTGGCCCCAGTCTGAAGATCTGGTTAGAAGTGCCTGAGGAGCTGACATCCAGTGATTTTCCTAATTCCTCCCATCCCAAACCTTTGTCACTGAGAATCTCAAACGTCCACATCAGCCCTTCCCAAATTATTTCAAGTATGTGATGCTTGGGTAATGCAAATCTACTCTGAGCAGTCCTGCCTTCCAAGTTCTCCCATCCAAGTCACAATTCCCTGCAAATCCCTTCTGCTTTGACAACCTCCCCAGGACCAGTTGCCTGAGGCTCCATCCAGGAGCTGATCACAATTCTCTCAACCCTTACAGCAGCAGCAGCAGCCATAGCCTCACAGGCCATGGATGTTCCTTGTTGTCCTCTCAAGGACTATACCCAAAGCTCTTTTCTTAGCATGTCTGAGTTTGACTAAAGTTTGCAGGATAGCTCTAAAACCTGCATCTGTATACACTTGAAAAGATGTCAGGATGAAAAGTGCATTATTTAGGAGATGTCTAAAACTGAGTGTTATTCAGGAAGGAGCTACTCTTCCAACAAACTCGCTTAATGGACAGTGTCTAGCTGGCATGGCTTCACCAAGAGCCATCTTGGAGAGTTAGGACCCTATCAAATGCAGTGATTATGGCTTTCTTGTTAATGACAGGGTGGACTGAGTAGTTGTACAACAGATTAACAGTCTGGGAAGCCATCCAGGAGGCAGGAATCTGAAATCAGTGCATAGTCTGTCAGAACCAAATGCAGTCCAATTCAGCACAAATTTGTATCCACTTAAGGTAATGGTTTGCTGAAGTGTCTACACATCCCTCTATTTAACATGGTGCTGTTTTTTCTGGGGCAGTTTTCTCTGGGGATTAGCCTGCTGTGTCCATGGAAGCCAATTTTGCTTTGTCTGTCTGACTGACATTTTGCTTAGTTACAGAAAACCCCCTAAACTTGCTTGTGACTTTGTTTCTTAGGGCAGTTTCATGCCTGGGGTTTGAGTCCTGCAGTTAAATTGGGTTAAGCACAAGATGAAGCTGTAGCCAGTGATTTTATCATCTTTTAGAGTAAGAGTGTTGGATGCTGCAGCACCATCAGCTTTATTCTTGTTCTTTACTATTCTTCATTATCAAAGTCTCTTTTTTATAATACCACGTGAATTTTGGCATTTTAAATAAGTTTTCAAAAATTTTATGAGAGGCAATTTCCATCAATGCTGCCAGAGATTCTCTCTGCTAAAATCCACCCAAATATTTTAATTTTTCTAAACTTACAGCAGCCCTATGGTCTCCAAAAGCGATACTGATCTATGTCTCTGATATGATACAATAGCGATCTAGGTATTTTCATAGGGTAGTCTGAAGCTTATGATACCTGCGAGCGAAAAGTGATTAAGTTAATGATGCAAGGGGAGGGGG
>VXBI01000491.1:56393-221304 GCA_013397375.1 Toxostoma redivivum | reverse complement strand
GGGTTCTGGGTGTGCCTCTCCCTCATCTTCCCTGCCACTATATTTTTCTGCCACCTGGTGGTGGAAAATGAGGTCCTAGGGAGGGACCCCGGGGAAGATTTGCCTGGGCAAGGGGTCTAGAGTTGGCAAAGAAAGAAAGGTTAAACAAAGGTAGGAAAATGTCGTGTGTTTTCTATCTGCCAATGCTACATAGAGTCTGTAGTCACAGACTGGCGTTTCACTGCAAAAAGCCCAGTCCGGGCAAAGTAAATAAATCCTTCCTGTTCCACAAGCTGCCTTAAGGCAGATGGGAAATGGCTCCGGGCTTCTCTAATTCCTCCTGGTTCTGCCAAGCTCCCTGAGCTGGAAATAGGTGGCACAGAACAGCATCTTGGGTCTGCCCCGTACAACAGGGGTGGCAGCAAGTCAGGGAGGAAGCCGAGCTCATCACCTCTGCGCTGGGGTGCTGGAGCAGCCGCTGCTCTGAAGCTGGAGCGGAGAAATCATGAGTCACACTTGCAACGAATGCATGAAATAAACACCTAAAACCAAAAACCAACCAACCAAAAGATGCCTAACCCCAGCTTGGGTTTCTTTAACTCAATCAGGAATGTGTTCGTGAGTGATCACAGCCTGGTCCAAAGCAGGGGGAGGAGATGGTCTGTGGCACTAACACCCTGCTCTGCTACAACAAAGAATATAATGATCATTAGTCTCATATTCCTGCTCCCTGCAAGACAGCAGGGGCAGATGTAGACAATCTGGAGGTTCTCTCTTCCCACCCTTCCCAATTTCCATGCTCAGTTTTTTAAACAAAATCTCACACTCCAGTTTCAGCAGTCAGCCAGGCCCTGCCACCCTGGGACTTCCACAGCTCTAACTTGAGTACACTTGTGTAGCAGTGTTCTACTCCTACCCTCCCATGTTTGGGATCAGATTTCAGTAAAAATGCATTCAATATCATTAATTCACTTAGGTGGTTACAGAACTGGCCTCAGGCACTCTGTTGAACTGAAGTACTGAAGGAGCTGAAAAAATTGAATTAACCTTTACTTGAAATATATATTTTTTTGTACAAGACCTTTAGGAAATAGAACTTCCATCTAAGTAGAAAACATTTCCAATTTTCACTGCCAAGGAAGGATGGTATGGGTCTGGGAGCATTGGGGTTTTTGGGTTTGTTTAGGGGTTTTTTTAAGTTTACAAGGCTTAAATAAAGTATTTTTCCCAGATGGGAAAGGACTATGTACAACTTAGAATTTTAAAAAGCTAAGATGGAAAGAAGCTCCAACAGGAACATACATTGCAGTCCTCTGAATCTCACAGGAGGAGGATAAATACAATTTCATATGAGCAGACAGCTGAAATTTCATCTTAATCTCATGAGAGTATTATTTGCCACTTACAGCAGCAGCAGGTCAAATGAGGAATTGCAACAGCAGTTTGAGAACAAGTGCTGTGACAGTGCCTCAATATTTTGTAGTTAGCTCTTGCGTGATTTTTATTCATAATTTTATTTAGTTATGCTTCTTCTACAGTTTCGAATACTAATTCCCCCTCACCCCTAAAATACAGGAATAGTGTTATGGAGACAGAACTGTTTTCACTGCAGATATTCTCCTTATGAGTATTTCAGAAGGTCTTATGACCATTTTGGCATTGAAAGGAAAACCAACTCTTTTGTCCCAGTACATCTGCCAGCAAAGGCAAACCTGTCTGATTAGAATCAATAATTAGGAAGTAGCTGCTGGCTAGCCATTGTGACACCCATCTGCAAGAAAAGTCGAGAGGAGGATTCCAGCAGCCTGTCAGCCTGACCTCAGAGCTTAAGGAAGGTTATGGAACAGATTATCTTGAGAGTGATCACATGGCACGTGCAGGGGGTCAGACCCAGCCAGCACAGGTTTAGGAAAGGCAGGTCCTGCTTGACCAACCTTCTCTGACAAGGTGACCCACTCAGTGGATGAGGGAAAGGCTGCCTGGAATTCAGTAAAGCCTTTGACACTGTCTCCCATAGAATTCTGCTGGAAAATCTGGGAGCCCACAGCTTGGACAGGTTCACTCCTTGCAGAGTGGTAGTGGATGGAGTTACATCCAGTGGTGTTCCCCAGGGCTCAGTATTGGGAACAGTCCTGTTTAATACCTTTATTGATGATCTGTACAAGGGAATCAAATTCTCCCTCAGTCAGTTTCCAGAGGACACCAAGCTGGATAGGATCTGCTGTAGGGTAGGAAGGCTCTGCAGAGGGATATGGATAGCAGGGGTCCATGGGCAGTGGCCAATGGTATGAGGTTCAAAAAGACCAAGTGTGGGGTCCTGCCCTTGGGTCACAACCACCTGTAACGCTACAGGCTGGGGGAAAGTGCTTGGAAAACTTCCCAGCAGAAAAGTACCTCAGGGTGCTGGTCAACAGCCAGCTGAACATGAGGCAGCAGTGAGCCCAGGTGGCCAAAAAGACCAGTGGCATCGCAGCTCGTTACTTGTTGCATCAGCAAGAGTGTGGCCAGCAGGACCAGTGATTGCCCTCCTGTATTCAGCACTGGTGAGGCCACAGCTCAAGTCCTATGCTCAGTTTTGGGTCCCACATTACAAGAAGGCCATTGAGGTTCTGGAGAGTGTCCAGAGAAGGGCAGTGGAGCTGGGGAAGTGTCTGGAGCACAAGTCCTGTGAGGAACAGCTAAGGGAGCTGGGATTGTTTAGCCTGGAGAAAAGGAGGTGCAGGGAAGACTTGATCCCTGTACAACTGCCTGAAAGAAGGGGCTAGCCAGGTGGGGAATCTGTCTGTCTCCCGGGAAACCACCGATAGGATGAGAGGAAAGGAAGGACCTCAAGTTGTGCCAGGGGAGGTTGAGATTGGATGTGAGGAGAAATTTCTTCACTGAAAGAGTGGTTAAGCATTAGAATTGGCCGCCCAGGGAGGTGGTGGAGTCCCCAACCCTGGGAGCATTAAAAAAATGTGGCACTTCACAATATCATTCCGTGGGCAGGGTGGTGTTAGATCTAAGGTTGGCCTTGATGATCCTGCAGGTCTTTTCCAACCTTAATGATTCTACCGTTCATATGAAGACAGAGCTACTACTCTCTGAAAAGCACAGCTCCTCTTTTGCTCATCTTCCTGTCCTCTCTCTCCCCCTTATACAGTCAGAGCAGCTGCTAAACTCCCTGGGATGTGGAATAAAGTCCACTGCTGGGGTTAAGGTGGTTTATGCAGAGCTTTGACTCAGGACTAGGAATGAGCATGGGAAAGGGATAACATTTAACAGCAACATTAGAGAACTCACTGAATTATATGTCTCATGCTACCCTTGTGCTGTGCTAAATTACATAAAATCCTGTCTTGTAGTGGTGTCTGTAGGAAGAACAGCATTGATTGAATTAGTGAGAAATGGGGCATCTTTGATTTTCCTGAACCTCTTCCTGGCGGAGGAGGAGGAGGATGATTTTACTTGTTGCTTCCCCTTTGCTAATTTGTTTCCCTTTCACATTTTAATGCAGGACCCAGTTGTTTTATTACCAGTATTGTAATCTGTGCATGATGGTCAGTGAATATTATGCTTAAGTACTGTGTCAAGCTGTGAAAGAAAGATGTAAAAGCAAGTTGTGGAGTATGTACAGGTGGCTTGCAATTGCTTCCAGGAAATTTTAAAAGCCCCTACAACTTTGTATAGACATTTGTCTATAACTACAGATAAGTTTTTCCAAGGATTATGCTGCTAATAAGCCAATTTTTAAGAACAGCAAATGGCAGAGGATGGATTCATGTAGTTCAGAGAATATGACACTGAGCTATTTTAAGTCAAGTGTCATTAGGCTGAGCTAAGGGGGAATCTGGAAAAAACATGGATGCTTTACGGTGTATTTGTAATATTATTAAGCATACAGACATACACATTCCTGTATCTACCTGGCCATGCATGAGTGCAGATTGCATTGCTAGAACAGGGTGTCATAATTCATTACTCTTGTATATTGTTAGTTTAGAATGATCAGCTATTAATTTGATTCATTTCAGGCTGTCTTCTCTGCAACAGAAAATTATATGCAAAAGACCCTCTCAGTAAGTCTGATTGTCTAGACAGCAGCATGCCAAACTAAACACTGTCACGTTTAGAGGTTAATTGTACCTCTTTAATGCTTAAACTAAGGAATTGAAAACATTCAATTTCAGCCTAAAGACCAATTCACTGCACACACAGCTTCTGGACACAGTCATAGCAATGCTGACAGGAACTACCTGGCTCGGCACATGGATATTTTAACTTTTAATTACTTAAATCCCTGTTGAAAATGAGATTAAAATCTTATCACAAAACTGTCTCCATTCTACCTTACAGGTAGTTTTCACCTCGTCAGAAATGTACCCTGTCTAATTTTACAGTATTATTGGCTTTCTAAACATAATCCACATTCATCATGTTGTAGACAAGTTAGTGGGTTTGCTAAAGCATTAAGATACAACAGCTTATGGTATAAAAACCAGGCACCTGACCTATATTCCAAAGGGGGAAAAAAGGTAGTGTTAAAATGATAAATAAACATTTCACCTGGCATGGATAGAGTAGTAGGCAGAAGATGCTATTCCATTGGATACAGTTAAGAGATAATTTTTTTCGCTTAACTTGCATGGCAGAAGAAAAGCTGACTAGTCTGCCATAAATAAAGCTGGTATAAAATTCCCTTAACTCCTCAGTGGATGGCAGGGAGCCAGTTGCTCCTGTGGCTGTTACAGGAGACCCTCAGTTCCATTGGCTGGGGGACATGCAGTATCACAAATCCATGGGAAAGGCTCTCCCCAGATGACCTGAGAGACCAAGAGGGGATTACTGCCTATGGGGTAACAGGACTATCTCTAACACAAACAAAGAGTGCCTTGCACTTGCCTTTTCAAATTCCATTTGAAACTGTCTTCATGGGTGAGTGACTATTCTCAGTGCACATGGAAGCCAGCAGCTCCAGTGGGAACAGGGAGCACAGGGGTCCATGCACCCTCAGGGTGAGCAGAGCACCTGTTGCTTGAATATGGATGTCTGTGTCCTCACTCACAAATACCAAAATGGAATTGCTGTAAAACAGCCTAAGAGTATTGGAAGATGGGTATGAAAGCTGCTGAAAGTCTGGCCAGACTACTGGAGGGGCCAGTGAGTCCAAGCTGCTGGAAAAAGTGTAGGATGCAGACCCTAAAGAACAAGAATTACCAAAACAACATGCAGACCACTGGCACTCCATAACATGCAGCACAGGACTATGGGAGCAGGTACTGTTAGGCAGCAAAATTTAGTCTCCCCTAGCATAAATTTGATAAGCTTTATGGTATATTAAGACAGAGAAGACCAGGACCGATCCACTAGCTTTAAGTGAAGGAGTGTGTAGATAAAGGCAGCAGGGAGGTGGTATCGAGTTTTGTTAACATGCAACTGTAAACCATATTCTTAAAATTCTTTTCTTATTTTGATATAACACAAGTTTTATTGCTCTTGCTTGTTCCAAAGGTCATTTGCTGTTATCAGTTTACCTGAGTGGAGAGTTCTAATATTGATTAAAGACATAACAAGAGTTAAATAGGTAGTTAACAGGCAGATAAAGCATTATATTACAGCGCACATCCAAGTTACTGCCACTTGGAACACAGACAATATTTTAATCTGATCACTGCCAGAGCTTTGCTCCTATTATCTCTAAGGAAGTACAAAAGAATTTAAGGCACGTGTGACCTGCTGTCTTCAAGTAACAGTGACGCTAGAGAGATCATGCAGAGAGCTTGGCTTCAATTGCTGTTTCTTGACAAGTCTTGTTTCTTTCACGATATAAAATTGAAATACAGTATAAAAATATATCTTTTCAAAGGGTTCAATAGTTCCAAGTCTGATTTCAATATTCTAATGCTATAATGTTTAAAATTGAGGTACATTAAGAGTGCAAATTCTGCTGAAGTTCCTCCAGGATACCATATTCAGTACAAGAGAGAGACTAGTATTTTCCTATTGCTTCCCTAGAGAAGCTGTGCTTTAAGTTAAAACAGTTTTGCTTAATGTCTCCCACAAGACATGTAATCCAGAGGTGTTATTACTGATACCCTGATTCCTCTGACTGCAGGAGAGGGAATGGGATTTCCATGATTTACAAATACTCCTTGAATACAGCTTTTACATTCGAGAATCAACTTCAGCTTCCTTTTCATTGTCATCTTGATCCTTCTTTTTTTCCTTTTCTTTCTCGCTGAACTGGGCTTCAATCTCATTTGGATCAATATAGGTATAAAAAGAAGCCATGATAGCAAAAATGATGCAAACTACTAACAGCAGAGCAGCAAACAGCACATACTCTGCCCACTGTAAAAAAAAAAAAAAAGCTGAATTTATCACAAATAATCATTTGTATCATATGGCTTACAGGACTAAGTATTAATGCATATAATACATATTAAAGCAATTCAGAATTGAGGCTCTTTCAGCTGTTCTATCTTCACTGAAAAGACAAAAATTCTGTGAATGCTGAAAAATTCTGCAACATCCTTTTCCTGGAGGAATTGGGAATTGAATGAAAGACTGAGAAGGCAACTCAGCCCCTTCCTTTTGATCAGATAATCTCACTCTAACCCAGGCTGGCACTAATTCTGCTTCCACTTAAAATTTTTACAGCTGACCTAGTGGGAAACTGACAAATGTGGGCAGATATCAAGACCAGAAACTCTACCTGAAAAGCCTCAACATCTCTGTTTCATGCTCCCTCTGATTTAATTTAGCTGAAACTGGGGACTGCCAGAGCTGTTTCACAGACAAGCTCTTCCCTCTCTGAAGGAGCCATTTTAATCCATTACAGAGCACCACTAATAACTCTTTCTCACAGGGTAATATAATAGCACATCTACTGCTTGCATGCTTACCTGCTTGTCAATTGTGGATGCCCCAGCCACGATAAGGACAATTATGTTACCAACAGCCACAGTCAGCAGCCACCCTGCCTGCAGCACTGACTTCATGTTAGATGGGGCCTGTAGAGACAGACATTGAAGTTTCGGTGGTATCACGTATTTTCTGATGCATTTTACTGCATTTTTTACTTTTCAATAAACACTGTTTCCTGTGCAGAGAAAAGGATGGTTGGGGCTTTTTGTTTATTTTTTTTTTTTTACATTAAAAATTGCTAGAGAGCTAAACAGGTCTGGAGAAGGCTTTGAGGAGCAAGTGACCACTAGCACACTAAATGTAACACCTTCTACTTTACACACACTGAGTAACTAACAGGTGTATTTTACATCTCAGTAACACGTGGCACATGTGACATGACACATGACACTTCACCTAGAAAATCACACCTTACTACATTTCCATCACTTCAGTTTCTAGATTCAGAATTAAGGGAAGAAATACACACAGCTAATAAACTGGCGTCAGAAGACAAAGGAATTAAAAGTGTACAACTAAACACTAATAATAGGCTAACTAAAAGGCTGTATGGAGTAAACTGGAGCGGAGATAGTGCCAGTACTTCCTCATTTTGGATTTGAGAGCTCTCCAGTTTGGTTTAACAGCAGCAGTATAGTTGCACTTATTTTCAATGGAAAGTTACATATGAGAAGGAAATTTGAGGACTGGTTGTCAAGCCTTCAAATTATGTAATTTAGCATAGCTTCATGGAAAACACCAAATCCTAGTGAAACAGGGTCAACTTGCATCAGCCTATGCAATCCTTTTAGGAGCTGTGAAAGACATAGCTGATCAAAGCAGCAGCACAGAACCACCGCTTAAAAACAATAGATCATGGAAGATCTTAACTTGCACTGAGATTCTTAACACTAGAAGAATACCAACCTGTGAGTATGAAAACTCCAGCCCAGTGACAGAGAACAACACTTCTGCACATGTCAGAAGAAAATACTGAGGGATCTGCCAAGCCATATGGACTGTATTTGGTGCAATATCTTCATAGTATGTTATGCTAAGTTCATTTTCAGTACACTGGAAATTAAAATAGCATGTTAGGAACAGTAATAATGAGTGTGCACAGTTAATGCATCCTAAGCAGTTCTATAATCAAATAGAAAGTTCAGAGTAAATAACAAATATGATGCACATATAATAACAAATATGCTTGCACATGAAGCACTGTATACCTAGTTATAAAGTATAGATATTTTACAGAAGACTTCATGCAAATCTGTAGTGTCTAACAGGGCTAAAATTTTAAAGTCATTAGTGGTGATCATGAATTCTTGCATTATGATATTATCATAACCATCATTATTTTTATAGTTAACAATAACTTTATGTCCTGTTTAAAAGACCAGAATTCTGTCATATATATGATTAAAGACATGAGGAATAATTCTACAAGTGTTTTTTAAAATTATTAAAGTGTCAACATGGAAAGTAATTCTATATTGTCCATCCAACAACAGTGGCAACTCACATAATCAAGTGAAATTGTATAGGCACTGCCATA
Organism: Toxostoma redivivum; assembly: GCA_013397375.1. Classification (NCBI taxonomy): domain Eukaryota; kingdom Metazoa; phylum Chordata; class Aves; order Passeriformes; family Mimidae; genus Toxostoma; species Toxostoma redivivum. The sequence goes on along the minus strand of VXBI01000491.1, from coordinate 212,882 downwards.
TCCAAATTTCCTTGAAACAGTTGTACAAGCAGTCTGGGGTATTGAAGCATTAATGGTATATGACCTGAAAAAGAAACAACCCAAACCTCACAATTCAGACCACAGATGTAGTCAATTGTGTGTATTACATATTTAAAAAAAAGCTCTGTGCCCTTTTCCCAATGACAAGTGTGTCTAGGAGATTAAATTAGGATAAAGGAAAATGCTTACCCATCTGGTTTTGGAACAACACTGTAATTAGTGACAGAAAGAGGATCCAGTTCTCCAAAATCCGTGTCCCCCATAGTAACATTGACCGTAAAAGGAAAATTGTTTATGAACCTTTAAAATGGAAGAGTGATTAAATACTACACAAAACATCCATAAATCAAAGAATACAGATTTTACTTTTAATTATATATTGACTGCACAACAAGTATCCCTTTAATCCCTTTTTTTTTCATCAATTAACATTTTGGAAAGAACTCTAAATCTCCTAGAAATGTAGCTAATACAGAAAGCCACTTAGACTCCCATCAGCCCACTGCCTTGCAGCTGCTTACAGTAGCTGCTTACAGCTGCTACTACAACCAGTAGGTAATGCATCTGCACGTGGGAGATGTAGAAGAAAAGCAGAGAGGACAGAAGTAGGAAGATATCTCTTATCCAAGATTAAAAAGAAGTATAGATATGTAATCCATGCCGTTTATCCAATTAAAAAAGTCTAGGCAATGGAACGAAGCACACACTTCCAATTTTAGCTAAATTTTACCTAAATCAGGTGTTCAAGGTAAGTGAATCATGACTCAGAAGTTATCCCATCCCCTAAAACATCAAGTGACATGTTCAGCAAGCAGTGAGTTCCTACAGTATATAAAACTATACTTCAACAAGAAGAGTCCACCCAAAGACAGATTGAAGAGAGGGTCATACTGCTGTCAAAATTTAGACACAAAAATATCTCTACCTGACAAGACTTCTTCCATTTTCTGGTTTTGACGTGATGTTGTCCCATATCTGGTGGAAGAAACCATTACCAAAATATGTCACTGGCATCAGAGAACAGCTTAAATATGCACTACTACCCAGCAGTGGGAATTAACAGAGGCTTCAGAGCAAGACTCCAGACTTTCCTCTTTAGGATCCTACTAGCACATACATCTGCTAGAGAACACTGTATGACCACACATCTAAGTCTTGGTGAAAGGGTAGTTGTTAAGATACACAACAAATTGGTAATTTTTTTCCAAAGGGCATCCTGGTATACTCTCTGCAGCTGACCAGTCTTTCTGGTACAGCAGAGGCAAGGAGAGAGAAAATAAGACAAAGGAAAAAAAGCTATCCAGAGCTTATCCTCTCACCTTCATACACTCCGCATAGATAGTTGTCAAAATATTAATTTATATCTTAAGAAATAAGCAGACTTACCAAATTAGAACTGATGTTTGTTGTATCCCATCTAAATGCCAAAGTGTAGCGTTCTTCCTCTAGCAGATCCAAAGGCTGAGTTTTATTTAGAATTGCAGCACTTATGTGTAATGATTGCAGCTTAGAAGCCTCAAATGTCATGTAGCCAGTCTACAAAGACAGATTGCCATGGATTTCTGTGCAACTGCGTATTTGTCTAGACTTTTGAGAGAATGTTATAGGCTTTGGGGAGGGTCAGAAATTTACATGTGTTACTTCTGAAGTGCCAGATATCATGAATACTCCCTTCCATTTTTGATCAGTTTTCTACATCAAGCATTCATTCCATTTGATCATTATTTTATATTAATTTAATTTGTTACACAAGCGTCAAAGTTACATGAGCTTCCCACAAGTACAAGGAATAGCTGTTATATTTTCCTGTTGCTTGCTCCAGATAAATCAGGCTTACCATAACTACCGAGTAAAATTCTATTTAGCCACAAAGGTAGCACTAGCATAAGATGCAATGCAATATTTTCCAAAATGTAGAAGTGACATGTTTTAAATATTCACAACACAGTTAATCAACATAAAATACTTAAGTCATTAATAAACTTGTTAATGCTACACTAAAATAGGCCCTTTGTTTAATAGGATTACCAAAAGCACTTTATAATCCACATCTGGATGTCTATAATAGGGAATAGAGCATTCTATACCTTTCATTTTCAGCTATGTACCATGAATACATCAATTCCCTGTCAGTATACAGTTTGGGTGCCCTTATCTTCTCCTCACAACTCTCTTTGCATGTGAGGCGAATCTGGAGGAGCTTGCAGTAAGATCTCTCCTCTTAAAGGGAAACAGAACTACAGGCTATCAGAGAACACACTTTCTAAGATCCCTTATCAAAAACATCCATCAGAGCCACCACATTTTGCTGTCAATAGAACTACCAATGTTGTGCTGTATTAGAACCTGAAAAAGTTATTTGGCAGCAAAATCTGAAGCTTAATGTGTGATGTAACCACAGAGGAAGCTCCTGTTCAGTAAGTCATCCCTCACAGTAATAGCAGCGACTCACTAGAGCTGAATGTACATTTACTGAAGGAAGGGGCTGCTTTTAGGAGATGGAACCTTTCAAACAAGAGAAAAATTTTCCAAGTCACCGTTCCAAGTCACTGTTTAGTTTATAAAAGTTTCTTGAGAAAAAAACTACTCTTGTCAAAACAAAGTACTAATACTTCAAATATTGATATAGTTACCATTTCTTCAATCACTGTATTTTCAGTAACATTAATTCCACAAAAAAAAAAATTAATTTTTTTTTATATTTCACATCTGTCCTTACTTACCTCCTTTTTAGGTGCTACATACACACTGTCAAGTTGAGGCTGGAATTGAACTGTTGCAGGAATTTCACCCACATTGATTAATTTGATTTGAGCTTGCCCAGCTGCAGGGAAAACTGGATAGGTTTTCTATAGGACAGAAAAAAAGTAAAATCAGTGCCCTAAGTCACATGGAAAAATTACTATAATTACTGAAATCTTTATTATTTCATGTTGAAGATTAGCATTTTCCTGCTCATCTGTGATTGTCTGACAGATGAAACCTGAATCAGGTTTTGTTACTAGTCTCATAAGTTGCCTTAGGAAAGGAGTCTCTCATCCACAACAGACACCTCTAGATAGCTGTTCAGACCTTGGGATGCAATGGATTGCCCCCCAGAGGTGTTGCCAATATCCCAGCTACAGGGGAAACCTTCAGCAGGTTCAAGCATGGCATGTCCCTTTGGGGCAAGGAAGATTAGGGGAGACAAATCCTTCCTTCAACAAATATCATCTTTGCTCCTGCTGTGATGATGCTTCCCAGACTCTAATATTTCACCTCCAGTCTAAATATCAGAAGAGGTCAAATATACAAAGCAGCCCTCTGGTAGGCCAAGCAAATATCTGGTTTTCAACTTTTAGTCTCAGTTTAAAGATTGAGGTTGCCTTTAATGTATTATTTGTATTAACTGCAATGTGATGTTTTGCAGGATGGTGTTTGTTGCTAGATAACTGTATTATGCTAACCACAGTATTGTAATATAATTCTCCTCCTTATACTTTTATGCTTAGATGATTGGCTCCAAATTTAGGGGTCTTGGTTCATTTTCACCTTAAAAACACCTTTTTTTTCCCCTGAAATAACAGTTAAATATTATTAGTCAATACCCGCATGTGGCTGAACTTACATCTATTTGCACTTGCACAAGGGCAGCAGCAACAAAAGCCAAAGAGCCGAGGAACATCCCCACAGTCATCTTCTTCAGGGGCCTAGTAAAATAAAAGACATGTGAGGTTTAAGAGAAGTGCCATTCAAAGCTTCAGCTGCTTGTTTTTTATTTCCACTCCGGAAAACTCAAATGGCCACGCTACTACACTATCACCATTTGAAGGGCTGATGCTATTACTTCTGCTAAGCTGGGTACCTCTCAATTCATATTTACACTATCAGGAAATACATCTTTCCTGCAGCATCTTAATAACCCCTTACTCTGCATCTACGGGGCTCAAACATTGACTTGACCACGATTATTAGGTTCCTGAAAAAAATCTGTTTTTGCAGAAAGAAAAAACCCAATCCAATACAGCTGTTAGCTGTAAAACAAGAGAGAGACAAGAAGATATGCCTTTAAAAAAAGAGCAACAACTTTTATCCATATTGCTGTGTTTAAATAAGATTGAACAAAAGCCATCAGGGAAATTTGTTGAATCAGGAGACATCTACTGGCATGCAGTTAGGACAGATTTAGGTATATATTTCATTTGTGGCATCATTTATCCAGTGTAGAATATCCCTAAATGAATGACAGCGTTTCCAGCACAGCATACACCCTAGATTTTTCACAGCTATATGGAAAAACAGCATTGCACCTTAGCTCTCTGAAAATTGCTTTAAGAACTGTATTCTCTTCTGCCTCTCCAAGCACTCTGGCAACTGCTATCCACTTCATTACCAACACTGAAAAATAATGTGTAATGTCCCCAAAGCTCCACCTAGAAGTATCCAGTGAGCCAGACTCCCAACTGAGATAGAAGGGGAAACATCTTGTGTCTCCGTTGCTTTTAAGCCCAAAATATGACAAATGCTAAGGATGTATGTTGTATTTCTTCCTCCTAATCTTCAGGAGGGAGAGGGGGTAGACATAGGGGATATGGAAAACAATCAAGATCATCTCTACTGCAATCAAAAGATTTTGTCCTTAACTGAGAAACATTGCTACTCTTCTATTAGATTCTCCTCTTCTAATCTGTGATACCTCTACATACCATTTGCAGTCTTCTGGGGTTTTTATATTCTAATTTCTTTAAAATATTAAACCATTTTAAATACACTTCTCTTTCATCCTTAGCTGAATGCTTGTTCTTTTTACATTAGGGCTGGAAGAGACAGTTAAACAAACCGCTAAAATGAGCCTTTGCTGAAATCAGATAATTACATCAACTTACGTAAAATTCAGCTTGCATTTCTTGATTAAAGGGTAAACCAAAGAATCTACAACTGGGACCATTATAACAATCAGGATTGGATTCACAATCTGGGAAAGAGGAACATAAGAGAAAAATTAAATATTTTTCAAAGTGCTTTTTATAAGTAAGGGCAATAGATATATATTCTTTCAGAAGTACTTGAAATTTCCAGATAGAAAATTAACACACCTGCATTTGGTCTGGTTGAATTTGAAAACCCTGGTGAACAAAAAAAGAAATAGTTTTTAATATTGTGGTAACAAATAAAATGGGTTTAAAAGGTGTTAATTAAAGGAAAAATGAATAAAAAGTAACCTACAAAATCTCCATCCATTGCTGTGGCTTGCAGTGTCCATCTTGACCCCTTAACAAGAGAAGAAAAAATTAGATGTCACAGTAAATCAGCGTTCTAAAGTTCCTTTTGAATTGTTTTCATAAGTGAAGTGTTAGAAAAGACATGCAATACAAGAGAAAGTAAAGCTAGCTTGCTATGTTAGTATTCTTACTCTGCAATGTAAACCTTTGAACAAAGTGAGCATCATGGTCCATTCCACTTCATTAACTTGTTTAATGAAATACAGCAGAAAGTAACTGAGGTGCAGAAATCAGCTGGAGAGAGGGCAGGGCCATCCTGTGCAGGGCACTGCCATGTGCTGGGCACGGAAGCCAGCCCGGGGCCCATGTGCCACCAGCCTGAGCCAGAGCAGCCACACGTCCCACACATCCATCCTTCCTTCTCACAGCCCAGAACCAGCAGACAAGCCAGGGCTTGATCTGACTGGAGCCCTCTGCCCCAAAAACCTGCCTGTAGCTGGGACAAGTGGAATAGACTTCAGGCCTGAGCCCAGGATGAGACAAGAACACTACTGCTGCACCTGTGGTGTGAGCCTTCAGCCACCCATGACACAGTGCTGGCCAAGATACTACCCATGGCATGAGTACTGAGCTCTGAACTTCATAGCAGAGCTGTCTGGACCAAACTTACTACCATCTGACTTGGGTAAGGCTTTCTACCCATGGTTCTCTCAAGCATCTTCCTAAATTCCCAACTATGAATGCTGCTTTTGTGAATCTTGAGCACCCAGTCCACCAAATGGGAATTACAGGCTTATACTTCTGCTTGCAGGTGTAAGGTGTTTATGACAAGGTGTGAGTGATTAAGCAAACTGGCATCTAAATAATTTAAACTCTGGTTCTTTAGCTCATTTACCTAATTTTTTCACCTGACAACTGACAATTGAAGAAACATTAGCACTAAGAAAGCTTAAAATTACTGTTTCATCCACTGAGTACCAGGTTGATACAAGATTTGGAGAGCCTCAGTCGTTGAATCTGTCCTGGGTGTACTCAGATAAACTGAGATTGCCCTGGCTGCAGATCATCTTGTACTGACATGGCTCAGTGATTACCCTTTTGCAATAAAACCAGGATAAAGAATTTGTTTTTCCACACTCCTATAGGCACCTTTTATGTCTGGTAACCTCAGAGTATGTAGACTGACACAGTATGGCACTAATTACCAATCCAAACAATTTCTACTTTACCTGCTGGTCAAAAACCGCCCAGAACATGGGGAGAGGTATGTAAAGGAAAAGCACCCTCAACACCATCTTTGTCTGAGCAATCAGTCGTTTCTGCAGAAAATAAAAGTTACACAAGAGGAATTGGTTTTAAAAAGGAAGGGGGAAAAAAAAAGAGGGTTTCAGACTGTTACATCACAGCAACAGGTAAAGACCCGTCATGTAATGTTTACCCACACATTCAACTTTGTGTGTTATAGGTACATCTGACGATTTCTGTTAAAATAGTACAAAGTCTGCTTGTGTGTGTGGGAAGGGCTGCTGGTTAAAGGTGACTGATACCAGAGAGACTTGGGCCTCTTTGCATGTGCACTGATGGTAGTATGAGATTCAGCACTTATTGCCACATTATTTTCCTAGGAAGGGGGCATTTGAATGGTAGGCAACTGAGTAATTTCACAAAGCATACAGGCAAAAGGAAAATTAAGGTGACAGGCTAAGGCTTGTGCTGCCATTGGCAACAGGGTAGAGTAGATAGTAGGCAAGTTGGGAACTATGGGATACAAGTCTTTGAGAGTCATGATAAATTATACTGAGGCTGGAGGGGATGCAGTGTTTACCCACTTAAACTGAAATTCCAAAACATAATTCTGATGTTACATACCAAGACAAGTATTATGGCCCTGTGTATTAACCATGACAGGCAGCATTATTTCCCTTTGCTCCTCTGCAGCCATGAGATACAGGAAGTAGAGAAGGAAAGGTGATGCTTGCTACTTTCCTAACCAAAAAACTTAAGTGTTCATATTTCTTTAGCAAGGGAAAGTCTTTTTTCATCTCCCTTGAATTTCCCTGGACTGCCTATGATTACACAGAGCACTGAGTCACACAGCTCCCACAGGAGCTGAGGTGATAACCTACAATGCCACGAGAGCACTGAGGTTTGGCCACATCAGCTACTGAATGATGGAGAGGCCCAAAACTATTTTCCCAGTGCATGAGGCAATGGATCAGAGCAGACAGAGAGAAGCTGAGGGTCAGTGGTTGCCACAGCACAGGAGGCTCCCCCAGTACTTACATCATACTTATCACTCGCCCAGTCCAGCCAGTGCTCTCTCTTGGGGAACTCCTTGCTGCGATGCCGAAACCTGTTTTTGATGGCAAACTGAGTAGAGACAGAATTATGTTTAATGGCTCTACAAATATTTAAAACTATAAACTGTTTAGTCATTAGACATGATGATCCTGGCTTCTTGTGTTCAGAGGGTGCTAAAGGTGACTTGACTTCTGTTAACTACTCCAATCATCTAGGGCAATGTTGTTTTTAAGGCCTCAGACTGCATATCCAGCAGAACATACACTTGGGGTTAGGTGAACCAAACAGCTCAGAGCAGTCTCTCTCAATGTGGGTTGCTGTTAGGAGCTGGAAGATCTGCCTTCTTCTAAATTTACTTACATACAACAGTAGAGTAATGTCATATGCACAGATTTTCAGAACTGAATGGCTGTACGAATACATTTTACTATGAGAAAGAAGCTCCATCTTGTAGGTATGTCTCACATCTTGACAGTGAATATACACAAATACAATCCCAAAGAACTCCCAATATTTTCTGCATGGAACAACATGCACAGCTAAGCTGGGTCTTAGGAGCAGCACTCTAAGCAATGGCCAAAGTCACCTACAGAGATTTGGTTTTGACAGTGCTTACAAGATTGGCAATAGGCTGGGCTATATAAAGCTGGTAGATCTGTAGGGATGTGCTGATTTGGCATGGCCTGATTTTTTGGTAGTGGAGGAGTGCCACAGCCTCTACTACATCTGACAGAGCCAATCTCTGATGGCTCTGAAGAACGGACATGCTGCTGGCCCAATTTGAGTAGTTGGTAATGCCTCTCTGATGACATATTTAAGAAGAAAGCCAAAACAGCACAGGCAGTTTTTTCCCCAGAGGTGGGGAGGTGCCGTGTCGGCGCTGCCCGCAGCGATGCACTGGCTCAGTGCAGCCCCTGCCTGGCCACCCTTAACTAACCATGCTGCAGGCACAAGGGCAGGGGCAGTGACAGCAGCTTCTCCTCCCTGCACCCCGCATGAAGAGAGACATTAAATAGCACCAGTGCATTGTGGCTGCCAGTACAATGTGCACAATGGCAGCAGGACAGCCCGGCCGAGAGCAGAAGCATGACAAGCGATTTCCCGACATGGAACCTAGACAAGATCAACTTCTCTGTGGGTTCCTGCAACAATCTTTGAATCACTGGAACTTGTTGACAATAGTACCTACTGTTGGAGTCTAAGACATCCCTTTGGGAGTCTAGAGTTGCTGAGACCCTGGTCAAGGGGCTCTGAGACCCTGGAATGATGCCCAAAACATCTGTGGGTTTGATTATAGCCCTTAAAACAAATTAGCAGCTTTNCACCAAAAAACGATTTTCGAGACCTACAAGCAACAGTTTTCCTTCTAGTCAAAGAAGAGAAGGAAGTGAGGACATGAGATAAAAACCATGGCGACACCAAGGTCAGTGGAGAAGAAAGAAGGGAAGGAAGTGCTTCAGGCATTGGAGATGAGAGTCTTTTGCAGGCCATGGTGAGGAATACGGTAAAACAAACTGTTCCCTTGTAATGCATGAAGTCCACAAGATGCAGAGATCCACTCACAGCCCATGGGGAAAGTGCTTACACTGGAGCAGGTAAACATTAGAGAAAGCTGTGGGCTATTGGGAGATCTGAAAAGAGAGCAAGGGTACCTGCTCCCAGAGACAGAAAGAGAGCCCTTGCTTCCAAGCTAGAGCAGTCTATCCTTAAAAGATGAGTGCATGACTGACCCATGCCATGAAAATTTTGGAACAACTGTTTGCCCATGGGAAGGGCCCCATGGCATAGCAGAAAAAAGACTCCCCTCTCTCTGAGCAAATGGAAGAAGATCTCAAATGATGAACTGACCAAGACCCCCACGCCCTGTCTTCCTGTGCTGTCAGTGAGAAGGAGGGAGGCGCTGGGAGGAAGAAAAAGGTGTTTTAAAAGCTTTTTTTTTTGCTTCTTGTTGTCCTCCTCTGACTCTGTTGAAAATAAATTTACTTTATACCTTTAGATTTGAACCTGTCTTTCCCTTGGAGTGGGTTTTTTTTTGCCCAACTGTAGCAAAAAAAGCTAAGCAAATGACTCTCATGGGTGCCTGGCATTTGCTCAATGTCAAACCACAGCAACAGAGAATGAAGAAACTCATTTTTGATTTAATTAATTAATGTGATCTCAAAGTTGAGGCACTGCAAAGTTGGGACGTGCTGTGCTATTCATGCAGATACCACTCCTTTCCTTGTAGGATCATACTCATGTGCAACCCTCCCAAACCTCCTTAACACAGTGGGGATCAATAAACCTCTGCATTGTAAGTAATATTCTTTTAATAAGTAATAAGTTTTTGCTGATAAGATGTACTAGTAACTCTGCTCTTGACTCAGCACAAGGCATGTTTGTCTCTTTCTGCATAAAGGTACACAAATGCAGAAAGAATAATTCCCAAAAGTTGGGATAAGCTTTTACATAACACTGACACCTTATTTCATTTCCTATGTGTATAAATCAACATATAAATCAAGACATGCATGAAAAGACAGTCTAAATCTGGAGGTGTCAGTAAGAAGCCTTCTGTAATAAAAAACTTCAGAAACTTTCGTCATATTAAGACAGATTTTTGATTTAGGCACATTTACAGAACAGCTTTAAGAATTGCTGCCAGGGGTTTGGGGAATGCAAGCAGTACTTACTCCAACACATTTGGAAACTTCAAGCATTATGTTTCCTTGTGGTTTAACTTTCTTGTACATTTTGCTTCCAATTATGAACACAACTACAACATGCAAACAGAAACCAAAAGCATCTCAGGATTAAATTAAAATAGTGGCAAATAATTTGGTATGGATACTGTGAATCAAGGAGTTAATCGGGGTGGGAATAAGCCTCCTAAGAAGCAATGCAATTGCTTATTCACATCCTATAATACAGTAAGACCAATCAAATTAATATCAGCAGACTGTTTCTATTCAAGACAAAAAACTACATCTGGAAACTCTTACATTAAGTGCTCAGTTAGCTCGATTCAGGGATGGTCAAAACAAGGGCCATTTAAGACCTTGGCTCTAGCCTTGCTGTAGGGGCTCCATTTCAGGAGCTCAGGGTGCTGTGGCTCCCATCATGCAGGGACACGCCAGGCTCTGCCTGAGCTGCAGGGCTTGCCAAGGTGCCCTCTGCTCCCAGGCACATTGCTCAGCCTCATGGTCCCATGTGCAGGGCAGGACAGGACACAGGCAAACCCCCACAGCCACCCTCCAGCCTGGGCTGGGCTGATGGGCAAGGCAAGGTCACTGGTAGCTGGGTGGGCTCAAAGGACAAGGACCATGAGAGATGCTGTAGTGCATAATGGCACCCCCAGTTTCTTGGTCAACAGTGAGGCTCAGGGAGTGACATGTAGCACAGCTGATAAGAATGCAGGTGTTTAAGAAGTACTGACAAATAAGGGGTTTCTCCAATGCAGGGACAATTACCTCATACAGTTTACCATCCAGGATTAGAGATAATGTCCAAAACACAAATTTTTTGAGTTCCCACCCTACTTTCAAAAGATGTATTTGTACACACCAGTATTCCAAGAAACATAGGCAGTGATTTACATAATGCACAGAATTCAAAGACATATTCATACCTCACCCCACCCCCATCTGACTCTCCTGGTAAATCAGTCTCTTCTGTAAAAGTGAGTGCTTCTGATTAATCCCACCCACCTCCCTACCCAAGAAAAAAATTTAAGTCAAAAATTGCAGAAATGATCAGCTATTAGAAGTCAATACCTGGAGATTTCTATCGCACGTTCATTATTCTGAGATTGTTATTATCTAATTATTGAGGCAACAGGATGGCAAGAGATTCACCTACCCAAGGCAACAGCCATGAGGATAGCAGGAACTCCAAAAGCGAGTGGGTAACATTCCTGTTTGGTATGGATGCCACACTCTGAAGCTGAAGTAAAAAGTAACATCAAATAAAAGTCCCAGTCAGCACTACTGATGTTTTCCTTATGGTTTCTGTTCTTTGCATTAATTGTTAACTCATGGGGGAGCAACAAACCTGTCTGCTGACCTCCTCAGAGTGGAGGATCAGTATCCAACTTATCTTATTATTGGTGTTAGATTTGGACTCTGGATAGCAAATGTGAGGTTTTGGAACCTCCAGGTGCTTTAGGCACCCACACTGTTGGGTTGTTTTCTTCTTTAAAAAGCCAAGCAGCTAATAGTTGCTATAAAGTTATTTATTACAGAAGCACATCAGTCTCAAAGGCAAAAACAAAGCAAAGCAATGGCAAAAATACATGGCATAAAAGCAAGTGGCAAAAGCAATGGCATAAAGCAATGGCATAGAGCCCCAGCAAAGAGTCTTAGCTCTCCCTAAAGTATGTTCTTTTATAGAAACTTCTCAACAAACTAAGATGCAAACTCGGACCACTACTTTTTAACCTACTAGAATTCTAGTTTCTTAGCACACCAGGGTACGTATAGACTGCGTACATGGCCTATTTTGTTCTAACTGAAAAATGTAAGCAATATTCTTAACTCTATTATGTCTGAAGCTAGGTTCTTGGAGCCTTTAAGGAAACACTAGCATGTTTTTCAACCTTCACTAGAAGATGTACTACTTCTCAGGCATCTAAGACCTTTTACTTACTAAAAGCACTTAAAGCTTATTGCATTTACTTACTTACTTACTCATTCTATCTATTCACTTACACATACCATCTGCTCACTTACTTGTTCCCTCAAGTTACAACCTAAACCTTCACCTTTGCCTTATTTGTAAGAGACTTAACATACTTCAATTCCTGCATTCTGATCTCTCCGTGAAGGATTCAGAGAAACTCCTGGCTTACTGACTCCAACATATTGGAAAGGGGAATTATGTATCATAGAATGGTTGAGGTTGGAAGGGACCTCTGGGCATCATCCAGGCCAAGTGCCCGCTCAGCTAGGGCTACCTGGAAGCAGTTGTCTAGGACTGTGTCCAGATGGCTTTTGAGTGTCTCCACAGATAGAGACTCCACTTCACAACCTCTTTAGGCAGCTCGTGCCAATTCTTGATCACCCTCAGAGTGAAAAAGTGTTTCCTGGTGTTCAGAGGGAACCTCCTGTGTTTCAGTTTGTGCCCATTGCCTCTTGACCTGACACTGGGTACCACTGAGGAAACCCTGGCTCCATGCTCTTCATTCTTTCCCATCAGGTATTTTTTACACTTTGATAAAATGCCCCTTTGCCTTCTCTTCTCCAGGCCAAACAGTCTAATACCTCTCAGGATCTCCTCACAGGAAATTTACATCTAGTTTTACACTGAGACATGAAGAACTACACTAGAAGGGTCAAAAGCATGTCCTTAATGAGAAAAGAACTAGATTACAAAAGTTTTGGGCTAAGTTCATAAACAAAGATTCCAGTAATGTAAGTGTAGTTTGTTGAAAAAAAATCCTGATCACTAGCCCCCTCCCCTCCTTGGCATTAGTCACAGATTTGACTCTATTGACTTCAAGCACACATCCTAAAGGGATGCTCTGAGTACAAACATAGCTACTGGCAGTATAAAACAGAAGACTAAACAAAATTATTACATTCTTCACCATGCTTCTTCTAAGAGGAGAATTAGAGAGTATGGTTTGGAAAAAGATGTTAGCTTGCAGATGATTAATGTTTTGATTTAGTTGTATTAGTCTTCTGGTTAAACTTTCACAGGACATAACAGTTTATCACTTCCCTCAGCTCAATCTCTCATTTTTTCCCAAGGTATTTTCCACCCCGTATCAGCAAGAAAGTAAGCTACATACTGTGCCTTATGCATCTCTACTTCCTTACCTCTGAGAGTTGGAGTGATTAGAGTAGATAAGAGACTTCCAGCATTAATGGACAAATAAAAGAGAGAGAAGAAGGTGGCTCTTTGCCTTTCCTACAGTAAAAACAGAAAGATGTTTAGAAAGACTTAGCCACAAGCACATTGATGAGCCTAGATCAAAAAATCAGCACCTCTGGTTTTAAAGTTCAAGACAAATAACTGACTAGTTCCTTTTTCAGCTCCTCAGGAAAACTCTGCAGGGATGCACCTGTCCAAATGTATATTATTAGAGTACTATAATAGTCAAACATTATTTAGAGTATCTGTATAACTGAAAATCTAAAAGACTTTGTCACCTGATCTTCTTCAAACTGATCTCCCCCAAATGCTGACACACAAGGTTTGATCCCACCTGTACCGAGGGCAATAAGGATCAAGCCAATCATTGACAGAGCACTGGAACAAAGTAGAAAAGAAAAACAAAATAATTTTGTGTTAGTTCTTACAGCATACATAATAGGCTGGTTGAGATATAGTTGGCATTTCAAGTAACATAAATTTAAGTTGTCCCATCCTTCACCAGCCTGGGGGAAAAAAGAACGTGAACAAGGCAACTCACATGTTTGGTGCTAGATTATTGCCAGAGCCACCTGTCAGTTCACTTATGGAGCCCACAGACAGCACTGTCTGCCCAATGGCATAGACGATGGACAGGTAGAGAATGGTCCTGTTGTCAAGAGAGGAGATACATTTTCTTAGATATATTACCACAATTGCACACAGATAATTACACAGCTAATGCAGACTTTTGCTTACTTTAAAGATTACTGGTAATGAAAACAGCTAACAGATACAATAAGTTATGGACTGAACTTGTCAGAAGCTGCTATAAAAATCTGGTCACATGCCACTGCCACAGTATTTCTATTATTTTTATTATTATTATTCTAGGTAGCCTTTAATTAATTAAGCAAGGCAAGATAAAATTTGGATTCTATAGGTATCACTGGGTCACAGGAAATACTTAAATATCTCCAGTGGTTGCCTTTTTAATGACCAGCTCAAAAATGCCATTTTCATACTTTTTATATGCTGAAGATCAAATGGACTACTCAGCAAAACTAAAATCTGCAATTTACACTGATTTAAGTATCATTAAACATTCATTATGTTATTTTATATTTTAGCTGCAGGAGTAAAGAAAACCAAAAAATCAAAAATCTGCTTCAAACATGGAAATTCCCCTGAAATACCATTGTGAACAACAACTCTATACCCTCACTCTCTTGGTTGTTAGTGTACCAACATTTTTACACTTGGATCTGAGTGGGAACAGCACTGAAGAGTGCAGGCTGCAGGCTTTCATCCTGACTTCCTTTGCCAGGAAGTGCCTAGGATGATAGTGCTGCATAATCACCAACAACCCTCCCACCTGTCTGTAGGGTCCAATCCTCTTTTCTCTAAGTAAAATCATGTTCCATTTTAACTTTGTTGGACCTTAAGGATGAGGCTGTAGTTTAACCCATGTTCACTTCTGTCCTTGGGTGGTCCTCCATTCAATAGGCACAGACATAGGTCTCCAGTTTGGAGGAAAAGCAGGAGATAAACAATGCAATGATGGGAAATTATTTAAAAACCCAGCTTTCAGGAGTAGTCCCAAACCCAGTGCAAGGCAGGAGAATGAAGGACATCTCAAAGACCTAGAACAATCCAACTATTTGACATAGGCAAGAGATCCTCACAGCAAGCTTGAAGCAGCAGTCTGACACAAGAGGGACATTGATCAAGTTCCCCTCACTTTAAAACCAGGTTTCTCTGACTTAAAATTGCCTTCATCTGTAGCAGAGTAAAAAAGTCTATAAAGTGGGGCAACGATTGGTTTGCTGTTTAATAATATTGATTTGGTATTGGTATTGAATTGGTATTAAATAAAACAATTGAATGTGGGTTTTTTTTTTAATACTTCCATAGTTACTTTAATTACCTAACACCTGTGAAAGAGTGTCCAATTGAAGTTGAACCTGAGCTGATGAGGAGAGAAACTTCTGGGTTTTATCCATTGCAAAGTCTTACATAATTGGCACTGCATTGATGGCACACAATTTAAAAATAGCTGTGATTTCTGTACTATTTTCCCCAAGAAATTCACATCCAATGATATGTGAGCAGGTCTCAGAATGCTCCTTGACAGACATTGCACAAAGTACATGGACTGTGGAAGTGTGGAAGCACTCCTTTAAGGGTGCTTAACAGTGTCAAGGTAACCTCCTCTTCCTCTTGTCGTCATAGATTTTTTTATATTCTTGTTTAAGCCTTCTTCATGAGACCTTGCTACATTTCAAGGTGTCAAAGCCTAATGGTGTATCCTAAAGCATGTTTTCTCTTGTTTAAGCCATCCTAACAAGCTCCTGTTAAAGGTCTGGGCCTTTTAGTTGTGACACTGGCATATCCAAGAACCAAAGAAGAAGAGATGCAAGGTCTGCAAAGTTTCATCTTGATAAAACAAGTAAAATCCAAAATAAATTTTAAAAATAAATCACAGCATCTAGACAAGCATGTGCACAACATATTTAGGCTGCAATCTGTAAGATATCCAGCTATTTGCAGTGAGTTTGCACTGCTCAGAGCAGCTGCACAGAGCAGACAGGGCCATGGTCAGAGCCCTGGGCTCCCAGGGGCTGTCAGCACAGCAGAAGATGACAGCGCAGCTGACTGCACAGCACATTGCTAATCTCTGGGAGACCTTTGGCAAGTCCACTCACGTTCATGGCTCATAACCCTCCATAAAACCTTTATTGTGTCTTTTTTCAGGCAAAGTAAACACTTTTAGATCAAAACATTGGGAAAGGAGAGGGAGATAAAGCTGTTGGAAATAATCTTCTACATTTCAAAGCACTTCAGTGGTACTATCCTGACCAACTAGTCTGCAGCTAAAGACACAGAAGACATCATTTAGAGAAAGAATTGCAACTAAGTAAGACCCCTCACTAATCTGTCAATTTTGAAATCACACAGTATTTTAAAATTTATTCTAAGGCCCAATTAACACCAGATAACACAGTTATTCACTATTTCAGTGGCCACTTGCAGCAGATAAAGAGGCTGTCCTACGTAATTATAATCCCCAGTAACTATTTTCACAGCTTGGTGAATACACTCCTTAGTTTTGCTTACATTTTGTCCAGGTGAGAGAAAAAACATGCAACATATTGGGAAAGCATGTTACCACCCTTAACCAACTAGCAGAACCGGAATATTTGTTAATTCACAGTGCAGTTTCAAGTCTGAGCTGAAACAATGAAAACCTCAAGCTTTGGTGAAATAAAACAAACTGTCCTGGAGTAGTCAACACCAGCTGTTGTTCACAGCTGCAGTTTTAGGTGATGGTTTAAGTGACATTGATTTCAGATGAACTTTCAAGATCTTTGGTTGCTTTCTGAGGAAGCACTCACTTAAACTTTCCCAGCCAAGAGTCTGCAATGATTGCTCCGAGGATCGGTGTCAAGTAACACAGAGCAACAAATGTGTGGTAGATGGCAGTGGCAAAGTTGTCTTCCCAGTGTAGGAAACGTGTGAAATACAAAGTGAGCACAGCTGTAGGAAGAGCAACAAAACAACAGGTTACAAACCCAAGTAAGTTCTGGGTAATGCCCAGCACAGGGAAACAATGGACATACCTTTCATGCCATAGTAGGAGAACCGCTCGCAGAACTCATTGATGACAATGAAGAAAATGCTCAAAGGGAAGCCACAGCAGAGCACCTGGAGGCAAGAGACAATGTGAGATCAGTGCTGAGCAGCCCAGACTGACACTCTTCATTGCAACCCACAGTTTAAGCAAGCTCAGCATGGACTCAGTGGGAGTGGGTAGCTACTCAGGGTCTGGAGGCTGCACAGGGTTCTGTGGGATCACAGTAGTTTACCTGAACCAAGAGTCAGTTCTCACTTTCTTCTCTTGGTCCTCAGAGGTCTGCACACTTCTCATCTGCCCTTTGCAAAGACCTTTAGCAGTGCTAGAAATGACCTTCAAGTGTTGCACTATGCACATTTGAGGTCTCCAGCACCTAACCCTTACAGCAATCTTGTATATAAAAATATACAAAAAAGCCAATGTTTTTAGAAAAACAAAAAATCAAAACCCAAAGCCAACCAAAAACACACAACACCAAACCCCTGCAGTACACCAGTTAGAAGCTTGGGGCTATTTTTAAGCACCTGTAACTAAAAAAAATAAACTTTTCATCCAAGCAAATCTCTCAGGAAAACTCCTATCCTTAAAAATACTCTGCTTGGCAAAATCTTTCATTTTTTCAGACCTGATGTTAAAATGGAGTTTATTCCTAACCTAAATTGGCATAGTTTTGGCTGCCAGATTCACTGAGCCTTCACCTGCTGCAACAGGAATGTCTATGATAATCGTCATGCAGTTCTTGCCATTGAGACAGTGGTTAAAAAGCATGTATCAGGTACAACTGTGATATGGTCACTAGACATGGAAGGTTAATTGCTGATCACCTACTTGTCTTAGTAGAGTCAATGAATATATGATATAATTTATATTAAAATTAATGGGGATGCAATTGAAACATAATTCTGCCTTTTCAACTTTTTATGGGTTTAATCCTACAAGTAGCAAAGAATTGGATTTTAAAGATGTTTCAGAACATTCCAGACACAAAACAGTTCTTCTCCATGCTCAAGTTTAATTTAAAAATGGCATTGTTTGGATTGCAAAAGTTTAGGAATTAAACTAATCTTTATTTTGTGTGAAACAAGTAGTTTACTTCACAGATGAAAAGGAATAAAGCTTAGACAGGGAAATCATGCCTGACACAAATAAATTGGAGAGCCAGTTTAGTTCAGCAAAGTCTCAACAAACAACACAACACAACACTTGGAGACTTGGGTGCTATAACAGGATTTTTTTGGGAAACCTTGAAAAAGAAATGAAAATAAGAGAGTGGCAGGTGCATTGTTGGCTGTTGTGAGGATGCCTGAGCAGCCTGGACAGCATTGACCTTTGTTGTTTGTAGAACCAAGTATATACTGCATATCCTACCCATGGATTGATAAGCAGGCTTCACAGGAAGAACTCAATCTCAGCTGAGGAAAGTGCCAGGTGGGACTCTCTAGCTTTAGAGCACACAAATTTTGAGTCCTAAATATCAACTTGTCACTCTTGATTTATCACATCCTCCATGGGCAGAAAGAGCTGTCTCCAAAGGAAGACTATTCATGTGTATCCCAAAATTAGATAACTTGAAGTTGGCCATTTCCTTCAACTGAAGGCAGCAGGAAGTTGGACAACTACTCCCAGCTTGGACACAGGTGTTGGTGCGCTGGAGATCACAGAGAGGAATGCTTTGTGCCCTGTTCACACAGCATTCCCCTAAGCCATCCAAATGGGCGTGGGCTGGAGAGTCACACACTGAAGCTTTGCTTCAGCACATTTTAAGTTAGTTACTGAAACAGTAACCCAGGCTGTATGACTTGTAATTGGGAACAGCCCAATGGAGAGGAGAGAATGTCTGTTCCTGAAGCAGGACAAAGACTTCCTCATGTCTGTCCTGCCTACAGAGAAAAAGAAAGACAGAGCAGTCCTGGCCCAGGAACTGGTGGGACTCATCACCAGAATTTCACAAAAACTCACTAAAATCTTTTGGCCACTTGGGATTCTCACAAACCTCCCCAATGTTTTGCCATCACCCTACGCATGACCTATTCTTTAGGAGGGTGTTACATGTTGGTCTGAAGAGATCACAATCCAGCAAGGCTAGATTTTTGTTTCAAGCCACTAGTGCTTATATTCCTGGTGGAGCTGTCCTGCATTCCCATGCTAGCACAGCAGCCACTGGGGAGTTTTCAGAGGCTACCCCCAAAATGGAGAGGGTCTGCATGTCACAGCTGCAACTGAGCATGGACGAGGGCATGCAAGAGAAAGCTACTGGGTCTTTCCTAGGTGGCAGGCCTTCTGTTTTTACAAAATGCTACAAGCAAGAAAAGACTATGCAATTAATCCTTGCTAATATACTATGTGTCCTTGTTTTGCACTGTACTGTCCTCTGTTACAGTATTCATGTGCACATACACACATCTACCATAACCTTTTCTGTGGTAATCCTCATTGGTCAGGAAGCACCAGACTCACCACCAAAAAGGTAACCTGAAGGTTATGTTTTATAATGCTCTCTGTAACCTTGCCCTGTCCTGGAGACGCCACCACCCTGCTGCACAGCTTTGACTTTGACTGCTGAGGAAGCCACTAAAAACTGAGGGAAAGTCTGTTGAGTAAAACCTCGCAAGATAAGAAATGCAAAGGCAGAGTTTGGGTTGTTAAAGGAATGTGCACGAGGCACATGTCATTAACAGTTCAAAGATTCAAGAGCAGTGGATGATGATAACTCAGCCACAAGAAGGATGGGCTCCAGGGGCCAATATCTTCCCTACCAACATCTGCTCAGTCAGCAAAGGTTCTTCAGACATTTTATCAGGGTGGTGAGCAAACAAATGCTTAGCTAGAATTTAATAAGTTACTAGGCTGCTTTTGCACATGTTGGCCAGTAAGTCATTATTTTATACATTTATTGTATGTTCATAGGGTGATTTTTATTTTGGGCACTGATAATGTTACCAAAAAAACGTAACCCAAAGAGAGTCAGTAGAGCAACTTCTTGTGAGGGAAAACAACACTTACCGACTTGCCGGTAGTTTTTCCACCTGTGGAGGGAAAAAACCAAAATACAAGTTAATGGCAACTAATAAGTAATGCTCCCTTAAAACCAATGGAAGACTCAAAAAAGGTTAAACTCTAAATACATATTGAAATACAAACACAGTACTGGTCAGGGTGAGTAAATTTTCAGTTTATTAAAAAGAGACTTGTCATAGTTATTAGGCAAAACTTCCCTTGATAGCCTTTGGTTTTTCAGGGTGTGCATAAACTCATACACTCACAGGAGAAGCTCAAAAGGGCTGACAAGTCAAAGCATCCCATGGCTGCTCACCACACATCATTCAAGGTGGTGGTAAACCAGCCACCTACAGATGACGAGTCCTGATACAACTCACTCTTGGGTGAGACAGGGAATTGAAAAGTAAGGAATAGTTCATAAAAAACCAAGACAATGAGGAATGCCTGACATTTACTGTGCTTGCAAAAATCAGGAGAAGAAGCAGACTGCTTTGTGATAAATGGAGCCAGAACTTGCAAACAGGGTGAGGGGTACAAGGCTACCAGTGATAAGTGATGAATCCAAAACCCTAAACCAGCAAGAACTAATCTCAAGGTCTAGAATGTGCCCAAATGGCTAAGACGCATGCTCCGGAGACAAAGCTGAAAAGTTCAAGTGCGATGAAGAGTTTGGAAGCCTTCATCAGAGACCCCCGATGACCCCTGAATTGGGGTGGCGCAAGTGCAAGAGGACTTTTGGTTCATTTGAAAACGAAGCGAGGGTAGGTGGGACTAGGCAGGGCTAGGTGGGGCTAGGACATGAATATGTATTAGGCATATTGTGTAAACCTAGGCTTTTAGGGAATAAATAGAGCAATAGTTTGGGAGGAATTATCCCTTGCACCTCAGTGCTAAATAAATGCATACCTACTTTATAACTCTCTATGGGTTATAGAGTCTTTTCTGCGTATCATGGGGAGGTCACTTTGAAGGCAAGTCAAGATTAAAGAATAGATTCCAGATGCCCTGCCAGGGATGGAGGTCAAGTCCTGAAAAGGGACTTATACAGGACTGAATATGAAGTCCCAGCTGAGTGATCCACTTTAGCAAGTATTCCCATAACCTGAATATTAACCTGGAAAGACCTGGAAGCACAGCGGGGTCCTGCTGAGGGCAGCAAGAGCAGACAGCTGCTTGCAGCCCTGAAGTCACTTCCAGGGGCTCTTGGCAGGCCCTCTACCCCTGGCAACACTCCAAGTAGAGCCCTGCAGGGCTTCCTCAGCTCAGGAGACAGCTCTTGAAGGCCTTAACTTTAACTGTGTCAGATAAAGGGCCCGTGCCCACATAGCGGATGTCAACATTTTCCATGAAGCCACATGAGCAAGCTCATTATCATTAAGATAAGACCAAGTTCAAGATGTGAACTTTGAAATCCCTGCTTGTAAATCAAGTCAGCCCATAATACATCTCTATAAGATAAACATGTTTGTGAAAATCATTATTTAGTCCATAGTTCACAACAGATGAAAACAGCTGACAGCAACACCATAGCATTTGACACAATACTAAATCAAGTAATCTTCAGAAATCCCTAAAACATATTATTCTGATTCTTTCCTTCATTCCGATGGACAAGTACCTTCACAACAGAGACAGTAGTACCATGCAGATGATTCAAGAATATATTTTCCTAGAGAGAAAGCAACATTCTGAAAGTGCTAACATCCAGTTTGGGGCACATGCAGGTAGGCAAGTTATTAAAGTTATTGTCAATGTCCCTTCCACAGTGCACGTGAGCAGATACATGTGTCAGCAATAGCCCACCTTCATATCAGCTCCTTGGTTATTTCCAGTTGCTGGCTTTCCAGCACATGTGCATCACACTGCCAGATTTTTATACTATGTACAGAGAAAAACAGTTTGGGCAGCTCATTCCTGTCTCTTAGCTTAGCCTTGGACAAAAAATATTTAGAATCAGGTTGTTGGTTGGGTTTGGGGTTTTTTCTGCTTTCTTAATGGCAAAAGTATCACCTCTGCAAGAAACATTACACAGAGGACATCACAGAAGCAATTTTTTTAAACATCATCTGACTTCAATCTTAAAGATACACAATTATTTTTAAACGTTTTGACTTTATCCCTCTATTCTCATTTTACAGAGAGGGTTGGGGAAACTCCAGATAGCATTAAAGCCAACCTTTCAACACAGGCACCTAAACTGAGGACTCCACTGTCAGGCGGCTCCAGGGTTTGACCTACAAAGCACAGAGACCCACCATTTTGCATATTTTTCAGTGATAAATCTGAAGTTTGCTAGTAGCAGGTTGAAACAGTCCCTCTTCGGGGCAACCTTCAGCCTCTCTTATTCTTTCCCCACAAAGAATGACTTGCAGAACTGCTCATTTTCACCACAAAATACCAAAGAGCTCCACATTTCTCAATATAAAGCTCTAAATAGTTGTGTACTTTGTATTCCCTTAAGACATTTAATATTTTTTAAGACACGTAAATTCAACAGCCACTCTGCTCTTGGCTTCAGCACCACATCTAAATAATTATCAGTGGGACATTCCCTCCTTCCCAACCTTGCAGCTCAGGTGGGGCAGGCTTATAGCTCCATCCTGCTCCCACCAGTGTGGTTCCTTTCCTGCAGACACAGGGATGTAGTGGATGCTGCAGGTCTTGCAGCTCACAGTCCGTGAGGCAAGATGGGAGCACATTGTCTTGCTCCATGCAGCCATACAGCCACTGTGCTTCCTGTCCATGGCCACAATAAATCTGCACACACCCATACTTGTCACCTAGAATGTTTCTGGCTCCAGAGCAAGCCTACAGTCCTGATGCCTGACTTAGGGTACAGACAAGCCTATCGCCTCTGCTCCCTGGAGCCCTACAGCACCTTTACAAGGATGCTGCTACTACCAGGACATCCCCTTCCAGGAGTCCCTGCTTCACACCTTGCTATTCCAGAAAAGCACCAACACAGAAACTATTCAACACATCTATAAAGCAGCAAGCCTGATATTAAATGAGCAGACTCAGCTTTATCCCATTTCTTTCTTTTCATAGAGCTATCACCATTTTCCTGGTTGTCTGCCCAAGCCAGCAAGACACCTGGCAGCACCATTGACATATCCTGCTTGCTCCTTACTACGGTTGCTTGTCCCCAGAACAGATTTGCATTGCTTTGCAATAGCACTTTCTTGGGTTGGTTTCTTTTTGGGGTAGAGGGTGGGCGTTTCAGGTTCCTTTCCTATGTGAGACAAGGTTTCTTCAGCCCAGGAACTGCTTGCTATGAGACATTGATGTACTCAGACACTGCAAAACCAAAGGTCCAACAAAAGGCAATGCAGAGATACATCACAAAAAAGTTGGTTTTGTACCTCTACTATTCAGTGTTCCAGTTTAGACAGGAAAAAATCTTCAGGATTAATTAGATAAATGGGTACTGCCCTTATTTGAATCTTCCAGCTGTGCTTCTATGTATTTTAAAAACACTAGGTCAACCCTAGGCAAACACTCGATGAAAAAGCATTATCTAACATTGGCAAGAAACACCATATTTAACTTGCGCTCAGATCTGAAGCTCCACACACCTTAAATGTGTAGTGTAGGATAAACCTTAGCAGCCAGGGGCTCGGCTCACAGAGCTTACAGAGACCGAGGCACCATCTCTCGGCTCTCACTCGGGTTTCAAGGCAGAGTCGTATAAACCAGGATACAGCCTTGCCAGAGGGAGACCTGCCCCAAGGAAGAGTAGAGACCCAAGAGTACCCGGGTCCGAGTTCCTCAGACCAACACCGAGCAGCAGAGCCAGCCCTGGCCGGGCTGTCAGCTCACAGCCCGGCACGACCACCCTCGGATCACCCGGCTCGGAGGGAAGCGAGGGATGCTCCTCCCGGGGCGGCATCCCTCCGCGGGCCGGGCACCGCCACCCCCTCGGGCTGCCCCATCCCGCACCGCCACACCTACCCATGTCGGCGGCGCGGTCCGGCCGGGGCGCTGGGGCTGGAAGGCACAGGAAGGCAGAAGAAGGCAGGGAAAGAAGGAGGGAAGCTGCCGGGGGCGGCCGGGCTTTAAGGGCGGCGGCGGGGCCCCGCCTGGCCCCGGGTGGCTCGGGGCGGCGCCGCGCAGGTGTCGGGGCGGGTCGCGGGTCGCTGTCGCCGCGGAGCCGGAGCCATCCCGGGGCTCACCTGGCCTTGACCCGCCGCCATCGGCCCGGGCTGCCCGAGCGCAGCGCTCCCGGGAGCCGCGCTTCTCCCCGCTCCCCTTGAGGCTGCCAGACCGGGGCTGTCACCTGCTGCTCGCGGCTGCCTTCGCTCTCCGGCCGGCAGGAAGCACCGAGCTGTGCCATCAGCTGAACCAAGAGCTGTGCAGCGCTGTCTGCTCCATCCCTTTGATGTCAACGGCGTGATTGAAAACTTAGTAAGCAAGTAAGTGGTATACACGCTGTTTAGAGGGCAGCTTTCTGCCTTGTTCCTTCCTCCCGAGCCAAGGAAACAGATTTCCTAGACTGCTGCTGCCTCCGGTTTTTAATGATCTCTCACCCGTGGCTCCCACGGACCGATGCATCTGAGAAACTATCTAGAGAAATGTGGATACATCCTTGGAAGCGTTCAAGGCCAAGCCAGATGAGGCTTTGAGCAATCTGGTCTGGTGGAAGGTGTCCCTGCCAAAAGGAGGGCATTGGAACTAGAAGAACTTTAAGGTCCCTTCCAGCCCAAAGCATTCTGTGAGTCTATGTTTCTATGATCCACTTTGCTCATAACTTGGTCAGTCTGCAGCAGACATCTGTCCCATGTGCCATTTGTGCCACCAAGCCATTGGGAAAGGTGGGAGAATGCACATCAATACAACATGGTGTACATTTCATGCACCTGAGCCATGTACATGAAATAAATGGATGAGAAGTTTAGTATGAGAAGAAGAGCCAGAGTGCGAGGCTGACAAGAGGAGTGGGTAAGGGAAGCTGCATGTTACTGACTTGAATGAACTCAGAATGCAGAAACAGTAAAATATTAGCAGGCATTGCCAAAAAAGAATTTTCTGAAAGAAGAATAAACTACTTCTTTGAGGCTTGAAGATACAGTGGTACGCTCTAGTTTACGCAACCAATCCAATAGCATTTTCTATGGCATGCACTTAATAATTACCTGGCTGCTGAACAGGTTCATTTTGTCTTGGGTACAAATCAAACAAGCATTGCAATGCATTGCAATGTGGAATATCTACAGTCAGCGCTTCAACTGCTAAAGAAGGCTGCTGTGATTGGTGATACAGAGCTACAGCTGAACCTGGATTTCTTAAATTATATCTATATGGGGGTAATCTACCCAAAGGAGCTCTAACCTCTTAGCAGTTACCTGTACCCTTGACTGTAAAAATTTGGGAATAAATTATTCAGATAAAACATGAGTAGGTGGTTATAGCTATATTTATAGCAAGTTCTCCAGTAAGAAACATAAATCTTGCTGTATAAGCTCCACTGACACAGCTGATGCTAGTCATGTATCACTTCTCAGTGTGATATACATATATGGCCACACAGCACAGGCAGTGTTGCATTTCTCTATTATGGTTACTCCAGCAAAACAAGCAATCTGTAATGCAGCAAAGAATGCTGAGACCTCCGATGGCTCATTCATCTACAGAAATAGTTGAGATATTACCACCATTTTCTGTTAAAATAACAAATTAAAGATGTAATTTCTTTCCTGAATAATGGAAAACTTCCCATTGCATGACCAGTGGTTGTAAAAGGTTAGTTCCCAGGCACATGTTATATAGACCCATGCATTTACTGAAAACAAAGTAAATGTTTCTTGATGTTTCTTCCTAGATAGCAACATAAAAGTGGAATGTGGATATTAAGGAAAAACATCAATTTTCTCAAAAATTTGGGATAAATAAATTTGTCTGATCACCTTAGCTTTCACTCAGGTTATCTTTCAATATTTAAGGTCTCTGTTAATCCACAAAGAATTCACACTGATGAGTACACATTTTAATTTGTCCCACAGGGAGAGATAAAAGTGCACACAATTGCTTCACAGCTATTTCTGAGGTGAATTGGCTTCTGCTGTCCTGTAGTAAGTGGATGCCACAGGGTTGATCTCCATGGGACTATTTTATGGTTGTTTCTGTTGGAGGGACAGAATTTGTTCTCAGAGGATTTAAGTTTCGCAGTGAGGCTCCCTTTCTAGGAGAACTCTGAGCACAGCGGGGCTGTTAAATACTCAGCAAACAAAAGTGCAGATATGCATTTCTGCTTTTTTCTACAAATCTCTGAACTCACAGAAGCATATTTTCAAGGTGTAATAATAATACTGTCTTGCTTCTTTCACACAGGATCTTGGACTCCACCATTTCATGGTCACCACAACCAAGGCTACTCTCAGCTCTCAAATCCCAAACCAGTCCTTCTTTCTTATATAGTTCGAGGTCCAGCAGCACAGGTCTCCTTAATGGCTCTTCCACCATCCATGTCAAAAAGTTACCATCAGTGCTCTGCAGGAACCTCCCAGGCTGTGATCCCAGCTGTAATGATCCTTCTACAGGAGGGATTGTTCCACATATTGCTCAGTTAAAGGTTGTAGCTTTGTCTGTAAGATCGTTTTCTTTCCTCTATTAGGAAGGAAGAACACAATCATTTCAGAGGAGCTGGTCAGATGAGTCCATAACATGGAACAGTTGATAACAGCTATTCATTATTTAAGAACCAACAACCTGAATTAAGATTGAAGTATTTTAAAGAACATTAGGGCAAATTACTATCTGTTCAGATTATGTGTGATTTATAAATATTAATAGATGTTTTTGACTCATTTTTTTTAGAGTGGAAGAATTGTAATAAGGATAAAGAATTTGCAGGGGTGTGCAGCTCATCATGGGATAGCCAGTATTGCATGGGATGCTGCAAACTGAGTGAAGCTGTACATTAATTCATTCTAAACAAAGGCTAATGGATTTTACTCTACAACCACAGTCTATTTGTCTTTCATGACAGTAGTAGCCAAACACTTACACTTGTCACTTCCCAGTAACTACTCCTCCTAAGATTATACATCCTCTCAAGAAAAGTTTATTCCTGCTTTCCAGATAGGGAATCTCAGGGGAAAAAATTATTTGTTTGCTCTGACTTTTCTTATGCACTGTGTCATGTTTTGCTAGCAGAGCAAATAATAGGTGGGATGGTCTGGAGGAGATGGGGAGGGCATCAGGGGTCTCTGAGAGGGGCTCTGCAGCAGTTCAGGTGCTATCAAGAAGCAGCAGTCCAGCTACTGGGTGCTGTGCACACATAGTGACATAGGTAGGTGTTTGAGATGCCTGCTCAGATTTTGTGCAAGGAGCAACTCTGGCCCCAAAACATATGGACTTGCTTCTTCAGGAGTTTGCTAAACCAGATCAGGGACATGCAGAGAAAGCAGTTTCTACCAACCCAGCCTGCCAGCCCAGCTTAGCAGCATTCAAAGTAATCATCTCCAGAAAAAGGAAAAGAGCTCATGTGCTGTGGCCCACAAGGGACTTGGCTTCTCTGGCACGTCTTTATGTACACACACTGAACATGGGTGGAGGGCAAAGCAGGAGAGCAGGAACTAGAGCGCAGACTTGTACCTAAATAAAGTAAATAAGTGAACTCTATTTACCTGGAGCTGCCCCAGACTGATGGCAAAAGTCTTTGGCTCATTACCAGTGCCTGTGACAACATGCAAAGTTAACTAACATGGCAGATGTAGACCTAATGAGTTAATGGTAAACAACACATTGTGAAGTCACTCCTGCCAAGATGTGGGTTTGTTCCTTTTAGTTTTCCCGAAAACATAACTTGAGGTTGATAGTTCTGATTGTTTTGTTTTCCCTTCATTTACTCTGATAACATTGTTTCCTTGGTAGAGCCAGATTTATCCCTTGTCCAGTTCTCTTTATATCCATCTCCATTCTGACAACACTTCTGCTGCTGTTTCCTTCCATGGGTTTTCCCCCTGGGGAATCTGAAGGGGATATTTTGTGCAAAGCCTGGATTCAATAGGGAACCATGGTTCTGGAAATGCAGGTCTGTATGGAAACCAGCCTTAGCTGACAGTTGCAAGGAGGCGTTCAAAATCTTCACTTTGGATTTAGAGATATGACTATCTCTCCCAGCCCTGAAAGGCCTTTGTGGATCCAGCCCTCAGCCTGAGTCTTTGTACCACAGGCACAGCCAAATGCAGAGCACTCATTGTGTTGTGCCTTTGCCATGCAGGAGGCATGAGGAGAACAGAAACACACACAGTAATCCCAGATTTGATGCTGATTTACAGTCAGATATTGTGCAACCCATCTCTGAGGCTGGGAGATTCTCCTTGCCCAGGGAGGGCACTCCCAGCAGGTATGTGTGGTAGATAAATAGGAGTGTTAGCGCAAGTATTAAGGGCAGCTGGCAAGGGAAGTAGGGCAGAACAAAAGAGCTCCTGATTCCAAACCTTTACATACTCCTTTCTACTACAGATAAACACCTGTTTCTACCCTAGAAATATGTGACTGTATTCAAGAAAAAAAAAATAACAAGTGTATGAGTATCCTTCACCAGAGCTAGGATTCAAGGCTTTTACTGGGTGATGAAAGGTGTTTTATACTCCAAATTATGTGCCTCTGCTTTTCTTCATGTTAGATTTGAATTTGCCTGACATACAGCATCACCCTCTCTCACCTAAGGCAGCGCAAGGATGCTGAATGCTGTTCAAAGCATCTTGAAACCATCCAAACATCTCTCCAATAGCTTTTTTTTGTCTTTGTACTGCTACATTGCTGTTCTTCTAAAACTTCAGATCTGCGCTGTAAGACCTGACATTTTCGAGTGAAGTTTTTATCTTCTCATTGCGTTGTGTCTGTTGAAGTTTCAGTTCTAGCACGTTTTTAGCAAAGTTGTGTTCAGCTTTTTTTTCATAAGGAGAGCACATGAGAGTGTCAGCAACACAGCAGCTGCCAGGTAGAGCTGGCTGGATTATCTTGTCAACTTATGCAACCAGCCCTACAACATGAATCATGTTGTTGACTGGACAACAAAAGTACAAGTGTCATCTCTTGACCAATCTGTGTTTTGACTCAAGCAGATGTTAAAAGACAGGAGTTAAACTGACACAATATTTAGGAACTGATGTGAGATTGGTATTTAACTTGTGAAGATACTTAAGATATTATTTTTAAGTGATGCACCCAACACACACACAAAGACCCACACACCACCCCCAAATAAACCATCTTACAAGACTGGATGCTCACATTTTCAAGGGAAAGCATCCTAACATCCTTTGATGTTAGGATACATAATTTTTTGGGTGGGTGAGGCAGCACTGAATTACCAAGCATACCTGACTTCAGATGACACCAATGTCCACGGTGGAAATAACGTAAATTTTGAGTTCAGGTAACAGGACAAGATCATATAATTTTCTAGAGACACATTTTCCAGTGTGGAAATTCTGCAGCTGGAGACCAAGAGCTGACACTGTCTACCTGCTGAAGCCCTGTTAAAAGTTTGCAGATGGAGTAATTCCTCCTGAAATGGATTTTCATGTTATTTACACATTAGTATTTTCACCACAGGTTACAAAGCTTCCTTTTATTCACTACCCAGAGCTGTCCTGTGTATTGTTCAGATTTAAATGAAAATGCTAACAGCAGTATCTGACAGAATTTAATGTGCAATTGGATTTTAACAGATTCTTTTATCTCGCTGCTCTCTCATAAAGTCTCTATTAAGCCAATATTTGTATTTCAATTTAGAAATATTGGTCAGTTCTATTGCTATTGAAAGATCACAGCATCCAGGGCTCAACTGGATTAATTCACCTGTGCACTGCAGTACTCCTGAGTGCTTCCCTGCCTCTCCACTTCTCCTTGGTCTCTTCCAGTAGCACTTCTAACCTTCTCTAGGTAGTCTCCTTATTTTTGTGATATTTACCTGAATTAGCAAAAATATATGTTAGGATTGATCTATGTAGCTATATTCTTAATTTTTTTGTTCTTGACACTCCTAAGCAACTGATTCCAAATAAGCATCACAACACAATCCAATTACTTTGTTCTGTCAGTTTCTAGAACAGGGAGGTCCTCTTACTTTCTCACACTCAGAAAGCCCACTATTACTTTGGAGGAAGTGTAAACAAATCCAATAGGTCAGCCCATTTTCCTTTTAAGAGAGTGGGAGATTTTGAAAAGAAAGAAAGAAAAAAAAAAAAAAAGAAAGAAAGAAACCCCAAACCCCAACAACCGAAATTCAACCAACGACAGCTTTTTCCTTCTTGCAAAGACATCTGAGTAAAATGCATTCAAAGGTTACAATATGACAGTATATAAACCACCTGAAATTACATAATATATATTTCATAAACTGAAACTGCAGCACATAAATAATCTAGTAGTCAGCATAACATGTTGCTGGGTCACTTGCTGCTTCCCTCACCATAAAAAAAAACTTTCCAAGGAACAGGAAACTGTCCTCCAAGAGGAACCAGAGAGAGAGGAGATGCAGCATATTCCCATTGAGCAATGTTGTTATTCAGAATTACAGGTAACATACCTAATGACAGGGAAATATCTTTTTAGGAATTCATTAAGAATTTTACCATGAAGGTTAATACTTTTTCTAAAGATAAGGTGAATTCTGTTTGTTTTAGGTATTTCAGCAATTGCACTTTTATTTGGGAACCCAGTTGTAAGGGCCAAAGAGTGCCAACAGTTTTTCCAACCTCTACCACAAATAACTTTGTAAATACAGTCAGATTAATCCATTTCTTAGGCTGAAAGCTTTGGAGTGTGAATTTCAGGAGAAACCCCACATATATTTGAACACATCCCATAAGAATATTTTCATGTCAGGACAAAAGCAAAGCCTGGGAGGTTATTGACTGCTCCTCAAAATGGTTGGGCTTCTTCCTGCTCAGGCTACACTCTATGTTGGAATACACCCAGCCATTTCTTTCTTTTAAGCACATGTTTATTCATATGTGTTTAAATATATTCCCTTCGTCAGAAATATCTCCTGGAGATACCAACAAACAAATGATTGTCTGTGGCCTTGTAGCACATTCCTCATCAAAAAAGTAGCATCAGCAACACAGAAATTTTAGTACTGTAATGAAAATGACTACAATTATGGTGCTGAAAGCTATCCTGAAAAGAGTAAGCAGAGACTCACTTTTTGGCAGCTCAGGCTGGAAACATCTATTTTCAGATGTTTTAAAGAACCCTAATCCTGGTAGATGGGTCCCTTTCCACCAGTGGGTCTTTCTGTCTTTGTTTCTCCCTCCACCTCTCATAAGATTGAAAATGAAATTGCCATCTCTCACTTTCTGCCTAAAATCCTTTTGCTGAGGGAAGGTTGCAATGGGAAGGAGAATAAAGGGTACTACATGATTGAGCTCTTACAGTTTCCACTTCTTAGAATCAGATAATCTACCCATCTTTTAAATACCTCCAGGGACAGTGACTCAACCCCTTCCTTGGGGAGCTTGTTCCAATGTGTTACAGCCCTTTCAGTGAAGAAATTTTTCCTAATATTCAGTCTAAACCTTCCCTGTTGCAACTTGAGATTGTTTCCTCCTGTTACCTGTTACCTGGGAGAAAAGACTGCCCCCACCTTGCTACAACCTCCTCTCAGGTAGTTGTAGGAAGTGGAAAGGTTTTCCCTGAGCCCCCTTTTCTCCAGGATAAGTAATCCCACAACTCTCCTCCACTCCTCATGAGATGTAGGTTTCAGACCCTCCACCAGCTCTGTTGCCCTTCTCTGGAAGCACTCCAGCACCTCAATATCTTTACTGTAGCGAGAGGCACAAAACTGAGCTCAGAGTTCTTCTGGTAAGCATGGCTGCTAGGTATGGAGAGGGTAATGATCACAAAACCTACCACTATTTTTATAGTAGTTTAAATGTTTAAAGATGATATGCTGCCTTATCAAAGGTTGTATCTTGTTCCATATATTGAGCAAGACTTAATTTTTACTGCTTTCTGAGCTGTCAAAGTTTGCAGAATGTGTAGTTTTTAGACTGTGCATTTTATAGATTAACAAGTTTTACAGAAAGAGCTGTTATTAATCAGACAGTGACAGGCCTAATGGGTTGGAAACAGGGATTCAGAACTCGCAGGTTTGTTATTTCTTTCTTTGCTACTGACACGCTGACACTTCAGTGAATCATCTAAACTTTTCTATCTGTAAAAACAGAACAGCCATGAATCTTTGCAGATATTAACCAGATTTTCACAAGTAAAATTTTTACTTCTTTACCCTAAAAAGGCTATATAATATGATAATATCTTGCATTCTAAAATATCAAGTCTGCTTATAATGAGATCATCAGTTAGCACATTGTGATCCCACGCATGCTACATGAAAACCTTGTAAAAGAAAGATTTCAAATTGCTCAACCTAGCCATCAGATACACTACATATACAGGAAACATTTTCTATAACAGAAGCAGTCCCTTCATGATGCAAAAGCAGAGCAATCTTTCCCTATAATCTATACTGAAAAGAAAAAAAAAAAAAGAGGGGAAGGGCATGCAAGCAGAATTAATTGCTCTATTTTTCATTTGTTTGGAAACTGATGCAGAACAGATTAGCCTGCAATGTAGTGCTTTCTTCCATAAACAAGCAATTACATTTGGTCAAAAGCAAAGCTGTTCAAAATACTCCTAGCTAGTTCTTGGTAAAAGCTCATAATAAAGTAGCCTAAAATGGATGGATGGGCTTGTTATTATGGAAAGGCTTAAGACCTTTAAACGTTTTAGTAATAGGCTGTAAAATCATCTTCCAGAGAACAAATGTAGCATCAGCTTCTGAAATTGCTTGGACTGGAGTGGCTGAGAACTGATACTTTGTGTATCAGAAGTTAATCCAGGCTTATCCATCCAACTGCCATAGCTCCAGACGAAGCAAATGATAGAATAGGGCCCACATTTATCTGTTTCAATATTGGAGTTAAAAACTTTTAATTTACATATTTAACCTTGTCTATTGTTGCAAGAAACTAGTGCTTTATTAATAGCAGTCTCTAGGACATTTAAAAATTCTTAACTAATACAGTATTGATAAGAAGTGCTTTCTTTACCAAGTCCTGCTACTGCTGTACCAATACCTCTCTTTTGCTTATGGTAAAAAATCAAGTATGTCCAAGCAGAAATGGTTTATCTGCATTCTTGCCATAAGAAACAGAAAAGCCTTTTTCATTACAGCATATATATTGAATTGTTTTGTACTTTGCAATTTCCTTTCTGATAAAATCACATGGCTTCTCTATTACTTACTGGTGTGTCCCAGAAAGAAGTATCCACAGACAGATTAAGCCTCATAGTGAAACTGATTTTATTTGGGTTTTGAGAACATTCTTAAAAGGGGATGAGAAAATAAGGTCAAAGGACAAAGTATCATTCTCTTGCTCCCATATCTGTTCACTTACAGTTCCTGGAGACAAGGAGCAGTTCCTGCATTCTACTAAAATGATCTCCTATTCTTTCTGTTATCAGATAACTAGAACTTCTAACACTGCCTCTCAGCCATAGTTGGTTTTGTTAATATTCACACTGGCCTTTTCCTTTATGGTTCACTTGGTAACAGCTGATGCTGGGTATCTGCCTGGGGCTTGAAATACTCCATCCAGTAACCCTTGATGAGCTCCTGTGAAGGCAAACTAACCTTTCCAGAAAAAAAAATGTGTTCAGTTGCACTCAGCTGAAACCCCAGGTGTTTTTCTTAGGGCAAGTACTGCCTACAGAAAAAAACCCCAGTATGTTCAGAAATCTTGGGCAGAGATGGATGCTGTCCCACCAAGGATCCTCACTAACACCCCCCATTTGCTGCATAGGGTTATTATTAAGCAGGAAGACACATCTCTGATGCAAGATGCCCATGCTCAGGATGGATTGAGGTGAGATTTAGGACACCATTGTAGTACAAGTGCACAGTTCAACATATTTCTGTCTAGCTCACCTGAAACATGATGAGCTGAACCATGACACATCAGGATGTTCTGTCTGGTGCTGACCATGACTATTGTTTGAACATCAACGCTGCTGACGTGTGCTTTGAAAGAGCAGCAGAACACAGTGAAGGACTTTGGCTAAATGGCTTATCCACAGGGAAGAAAACTAACTTTTTTTTCCCCCTGGAATACCATCAGATCTGAAAAGAATGAAAAATGGCCAAAAAGGAGTGTTCAGAGACTGGGCCTTGCAGATGGACTGGTAAAGACAAAGACCAGTGGACCTTTATCTAAAGGAAGCAATGATACAGATAGAAGCAAAAATATTTCAGCAACTAGGCTGCTGAAAGTGAACTGGCTCAAAAGTCAGGTGGAAAGGTCAGTCCAGGCAGAAGGGACACATTGCACCTGACTTATCTTTTTCCTTCTCATGTATTTTTCACTCCTGCTGTTATGCAATGCAGCTGTACAGTATGAAACCATTGCCACATCCTCCTAACAGGTGCTGCCACATTTTGTATCGGGGTGAAGCTGGAATCATATTAATTGTGTTTGAAATTATTTGGGATACAGAGGTGCCATTTAACTTTCACTGTAATACCTCATTATTTTGGGGGTTTTAACAGCAGTTTGACATATCTGGTAACTAAGACAGAAGGAACAGGGATGATGAAAAACAGGCAATCTTTTATGTAGTTCTTCAGTCCTCCTAGCAAAGAGGTTTTAAAGAATTAAGGTTTCCGTAAAGGAGAAGCCAGGCCTGAGGAAAGGTCAGGAAGCTGGATGATCCCTCTTAGGATCCTTGTGGATCTCTTCCAAATCAGAATATTCTGTGATAGTAAGATGCTACTATTGCCAATAAATAAATAAAATATATATCAGTTGTCCTTAAATATAGGACATGAAAAATGGTTCTGATGACAACTTTATATATAAATTGCATGTAATATATAAGAAAGGGAAAGAACAATTTAGTGTGCAGGTTTTGGGCAGGAATTTGTGAACTTTATTGGCAATATAACACATCCTGCTAGGAAAGGAGGGAGATCTTTTCATGTCTTAATTTACACATAGTGATATAATTATCTTAGGATAGAGTCAAGCTGATACATATTAGACTTAATTGAAAGAAATAAAAATAATTAAAATATATAAAATAAATGGATTAAGCAAATGGTGTTGAAATAAGTTGAACTGAAATGCTTTCTATCAAATATGTAACTCTTTGACAAATAACTCTGATGTAATATCATGTGCACTTGACTTGCAATTTGGTAGAAGGGAAAAAAAAAGCCAAAATTAAAGACTTACCAGCTCCAGGACCACACCTTGATAAACAGCTTTTACAATTAAAGACAACAAAGTATACTGCAAATTTTCTTAATGCTTATTAATTTAAATGAACTCAGTTTGCAGTACAGCCCCTGTCAGGTATCTGGAACTTGAGCCAGAACAAGCCAGCTCAAGAACTTGCAGCCATTCCCAGGACATCATTTAATGGCTATATGAAGTTTGAACAGTTTAAAAATGACAAATCAGGACACAAGACACATCAAGGGTGAAATTCAGTCAAGGAATTCCAGCTTCTAAAATCTTCAGGCCAGGACTTTGTTCTTTTGACAGGATGAGACAAAATACAACTTTTATGCTGGATGGATCATATTACATAGCTGTCTTGTAAGAAGCTGATAAGTATCATCCAAAACTGAGATAAAGGTTCTCATTGCTACCTGAAAAGCAGAGGCAGAGAAAAAGAACAAGATTGAAGTTCTAGAACATTCATGAAAGACACTGTTCTCTCAAAGAAGCATCCCAGGAACTTCATCATTTATAAATTTCAAACCAGTTCAAACACTAGAAGTATTAGGATGTAGTTGCCTGGAAAATGCTTCACTAGTGCTTGTGTTGCAAGTTTCTGCTGTGATTAATGCCAGGCTGAAATCTAGCTGTTGAACACAAGTCTTGTGGTAAGTACCATGTGTTGTCCTGAGTTAAAACTCCGTCAACAAGAAGACCACTTTCTAAAGTTATCATGTTACAGACTGCATTCCTCTGTTTTTCCAGAACATTGTAATAAAATAGCCATGAAGCAGAACAGGTTAACAGTAACTAACATTAGCTTAAGACAGCTAGTGATTTCAGGATTTCAAGTTTTGGTTTTAGCACTTAGACCTAAGAGACACCATTAGCTCTGAACCACAGGTTAACCATAGCTGAAATAAAATTGTAATTAAACAACACTGCATCAATATCTTTGGAATTCAGCACCGTTCATAGTGCTTAATGGAGGTGTTGACAGGGATTAAGAATCTGATTTGAATTTCTAATCTGAATTTGCCTTGCTTCAGTATCCAATCTCTGTTATGTCTTCCTTAAACTAAAAAGCCTTGCATAATTCTCTATTCACTTAGAAAAAAATAGTTTTGGGTTGTACACTCCTTAAATTTCTGCTTGGTAAGATGAAATGCTGTTCCCCCAGATCTCCTACCACATGTTCCTTGAGTATGGATTTTTCTGGGTGTAACATAAATTCTTCAGTACAGCATTTTAAAACCTCAGCCCCAGTATTGACTCAGTACCAGAGTGGTTTAACAGTGGTTTCACAGGTTCTGTAGGACAGGGGATAAAACCAAAAAAACACATTCTGTTCACATCCATTTGCTGCAATAGTTCTTTTCGCCATTTAATTAGGAGTTTGTTTATGGGAAGCTCCATGTTCAGAAGATTCCTTAAATCCATTTCACTGGTGCTTTTTACCAAGACATAATGTGTATTTTTAAGTTCTTTTCCTGTTCCTAGAAGCACGACTTAGTAGGTGATAACACTAGCCATAGACACTAGCATATGTTTAAAGGTACGGTGCAATTAAAACAAAAGAGACTGACCTTTGTTTTCATGCAATTTAAATAGGCAGGGTTTTGTCACATTTGTTTCTGGAACACTAGTGAAAATATTGAATACTACCAATATGACACCAATATTTTTGGGAAGTCTTGGAGAAAGACTCCATCAATGGTCTCTAAACACATTTGCCAGGCTGCACTTCGCCATTTGGACACAGCTCTGTTATACAGGCCCACCCACCCAAGTCACACTGTTCCAGGGAGCTGAAAAAGAGACATTAAGAATGGTTTGAGTGAAATAGGAGCGAGAATTATCTATTGAAAGCACTAGCAGCAGCACAGTTTCAAGGAACAGCATGAATTGATAACTGAGGACATGACTAACAGCAATTAAACTAGTAAATGCTGAGGAATGTGCTGTTAACATCAAGACCAGGAGGCCTGAGCTCTGATAAGGCCATTGCAGGATGACTTGTCAGCAGAGGACCCGAGGTCTGATAGCAGGAGGATGGCAGCAGGGTTCCAGCATGGTGTGTGCCCACTGCTTCTTTCCCCTGCGTGGAAAAAGGCCATAAAGTTACTGAAATGAGGAAACACACACAGGTAACAACCCTCCCTACGATTTATGGGTGATGAGGCAAGCAAGATTATGATGGAACATCACCTTTTACTAGCCGAAGGATACAAATACCTGGGTGGCTCTGGTACCTTTATGTAGTATTTAACCCTGGCAGGCAGCACCACATAGGCACACATTCATCCCCCTCCCAGTGGGATAGGGGAGAGAACTGGAAGGGTGAAAGTGCAAAAACCTGTGGGGTTGAGATAAACAAAATTTAGCAAATAAAACAAAAGAAAATACCAAATCACCACCATGTCCCCCTTCAACCAAAAAATGAACAAACAAACAGAAAAAAAAACCTGCTAAAAAAAGGTACGCAAAGATAAAAAAACCCTAAATCAGGAAAAGTATTGCCAAAAGCCTAATTGCTCATAAGTGACAGATGCCCAGCCAGTCCCCAAGCAACTGCTGCTCTGGCTGACCTCCCTCCCCTCTAGATTAATTCCTGAGCTCAATGTCATATGGTGTGGGATGTCCCTATGGTCATTTGGGAGCAGCTGTCCCTGCTGTGTCCCCTCTTCCCAGCTCCTTATGCACCCCCAGCCTGCTCCCTGGTGGGCTGAGAGCAGAAAAGGCCTTGACTTTGTGTAAGCACTGCTCAACAACAGCTGAAACATCCCCGAGTTATCAACACCGTGTCAGGCACAAATCAAAACCACCCCATGTCAGATACTGTGGAGAAAATTAACTCCATGCCAGCCCAAACCAGCACAGTGAACAAGTTTTCCACTGCCAAGGAAGAGCCCCAGATACATGGCACTTACTCAAGGGTCACCACTTCTTTTCTCCCTTGGGCACCTCCAACCTGCCTGGAGTGGCTGCTTTGACATGGGGTCCTTGGTGCTTGTGAGCAGGTGGGTGTGAAAACACAGCTGGGTGAGATCTATCAGATTCAACATGAGTGCCTGAAATTGGCTGTGTATAAAATAAATACCGAGTTCCCTTTCCTTCTGGCCTGGAGTTGAATTTTGTCACATTAATTTCATCCTGCATATTTTTCTATAGCATATTTTACTACTGACTGTGAGTCATTTTCCCCTGCAGACGTGCAAGGCAATTCTCCAGCTCTGAGCCTACATTTTAACAACACAGTTCTTCACCAACACAATGCTGCCTCGTGCTTTACCAGCTAGTGCATTCCTTCATTCCTTCTGCACTTTGGACTTATCACAATCTCCAAAACAGAGAATAAACAATTTTAGCATAGGGTGTGACCTCCCTTGTTTTATCTTTCTCAACTAAATAAGTCAAAAAGAAGAAAAAAAATCACAGTCACATAATTTGTCTAGGCACATTCAAATAATTTTTTTCAAGGCTTTATTGTGTATGTATTTTTATAGTTTCCTAGCACACTGTGATGAGAAAATATTCAGATGTTTCAAATTATGGATTCAGAATAAGGATCCAACACTGCTGACAACGAGAGAAAAAAGCTTTAAGCAATCTGAAAAAAACCCTTCAACAGGCTGTTGTTGAAAAAAATAGATTTTCTTTTCTGTCACAGGCCTTTAAAAAGTCTAAGTAGTTATGTTGACAATTCTTCCATCTCACACCACCAATTATAAAAGGTGTTGGTTTCCTTAGTGCATTGTTATTGATTACTATGGGTAACGTGGCTACTAAAGGTTCACTGAATGAAACAGCTCTGGGCTTGTCCCTCCCCAAGCAACGCTCATGGACTTCCAAGAGTTATGGAATGAACAATGAATTGGCTGAACTAAGGTCCTTTTCTCACAGTTACCCGTACATCCTTAGGAACTTCTTATTTCTTCCTTTTACAGTCCTTTTAAAGACCCAGGGTACTTACCAGCTCTATCAGAAGTTTCACTTCTATCTTGGTGCTAATAATCTTGCCTGGAGCAAAATGATGCAGTCACTTGCTTTTCAGACTTCTTCCAGGCTTCAGAATTCCCCTTCCCCCCCCCAAACATAAAATGCTAACTTAAATTTACTTATTTGGTGGCTACCAACATTTTCTTGTATGAAGTCTTATAACTTGTCCTAGACTCACAGACACCTGCTTTCCCTCATACACTTGGAAAAAAATCAGATGTGTTACTTCAATTAATTCAAACAAGACTAATTTAAAAGTATTTTTATTTTGGGACATGAGTGTGTTTTGAAGATCTCAGATGCAGTTCTGTCAAACAGGTTCACAATATTCATGTTCCCCATCTTAATTAGTAACAGCAAACTTTCACATTTTTGGGAGTCAGATAAACATAAATACATTATACAGCACTAGCTACAAAAACTAGCTACAAAGCTATCCCAAGAAGCTACAGATTCACAGTGAAAGGTTATTTACCTAAATCCCTTCAGCCTCCTCTTTTTATCTTTCCAGCTAATCTTTCATAGCACAATCCAAACAGCAAAACAGAACCATGCAGCTAGAAAAACTCAGTGTTTTTTTCTTCATTTACAACATGGAGCAGTTAAACAAGGTGTAGCATTCCCAAGGTATTTTACTAATATCAATCAGACCTTGTTTTTACAGAAAAAAAATAAGTTGCAAGTTTTGCATTGAAAGAAGAAATTACAAAACTCCTTCTTAAGCAGAAAATGCCAGAAAAAAATCCCCTAATATCTACTACAGTTAACTTGAAAGGGATATACTGCCTAGTCTCTAGATATATTGAAATTCATTATTTGTGTTGAGACCAAAAGATATTTAGAGTCTAAAAGCTTCTAAATAACTCATTGTATATTCACTATAATACTTAAGAAAGGAAAAAAAAAAAACCATCAAAATATTTTAAAGATGTTAAAATGGTCACTTCCACAAATATCATAAAAACAATTGAATTTTGTCATTATCTGCCAAAGCTTTCCTTTTTTCCTTCCCCCAGGAATCTCTGGGACTCTGAACACAATTAAATACAGAATTTTTCAGTTTGTGAAAAACCACAGAACAGCAGTCTTCACAAATTTTAACAGCTAACTTTCATGACAGATAGTGACTTTGATATCTTTATGAGAAGACTTCAGTACATAGGAGGCATCTAAGATATAGAAACTGGGTATAAGAAAAAAACCTTGCCTGACTTACTAGGTTAGGTGTTTTCATTAAGAGCCAGGTCCACCTAAATACACCTTTTTATTCTAAATAATTCTATTTACTTAAATGCTATTTAAAACAATATTTATTATGTTATTGTTAAGTTTAATTTACTGTTTACCATGTCCATCCTCAGACCCAAATGCAAAGACCTCCCATGACCCCCACGATCTATTACAAGTTGCTGCTGTGTATGTAACTGTGGCAACAGTAAAGCAGAGCACGCTCAGCACCTTAAAAAAAGATTTTTGAAGTGTATGAATTGGAAAGGTCCAGTTTCATTTGTCCCTACACCTCCTCTTCTTTACTGTCCATCAACCTGTCCCCTCATTCCTGTGGCCTGGCTCCTGCTCCCTGCAGACAGTCCTTGTCACTTCCCACATGCCTTGCTACCCATGACCATACAGCCTCAGACGTATCCCTATCTGATACACTTGAATTAACCTTAGGAAAGGCTGGAAAAATATACTTGAAATATGCCAGTAGGAATATTTTAGTTACCAAAGGGTATTCAAGATATTGAAGAGTTATTGTAAAAAGGGAGAAAACATCTACCCCACAGGAAAAGAAGGGGAAAGTGCCATTCTTTGTTTCATCCACCAAGTGGTTCTTGGAAAAGGGGAAATGTCTAATTGTTCATTGTCTTTATAAGATGGTTCCCAAAGTGCAGGGAAGGCAACAATGCAGGGCCCAAATACCAGATTAGGCTCAAGGCCAACTCTTATCGTAGTTCTCCCAGGCAAAACACAACCAAATGATACACTGCAAATTCAGCCCTTAACAAGCTCTCAAATTTGATGTGCAGGAAAATAATAGGGAGCATGGCAGTGATTAGATAAACCAATACTGTGAACAAGTAAATCAACACTGTGACCAACAACTGTCAAACAGATAATAACTACCAGTTCCTTCTATAACACACTGTGGTCAAGTCTGTTATCTCAAACCTGCCAAGCCTGGCCCTGGGTGTCAAAACAGGATTGTTGTGATTCAACTTCACCCAGCTGCTCCCTCAATCCTCTGCAGCAGGATAGGGGACACAATCAGAAGGGTAAAAGTGAGAACATTTGTGGGTCCAGATAAAAACAATTTAATACATAAAAAAAATCAAAACAAAACCAAGAAAAAGAAATTATGCAAAAACCCCTCAATTGCTTGCCAGCAGCTGATCAATGCCCAGCTAGTCCCTGAGCAAGTGCTGCACTGGCAAACTTTCTCTGCAGCTTTTATTGCTGTGCATGACACCTATATGGTACAGGACATCCCTGTGGTCAGTTTGGGTCAGCTGTCCTGGCTGTGTCCCCTCTTCCCAACTTCTTGTCCATCCCCAGCCTGCTCCCTGCTGGGGTGAGAGGCAGAAAAGGCTTTGACTCTGTGCAAGTGCTGCTCAGCAACAGCTGAAAGATCCCTGAGTGATCAACACAGTTTGCAGCACAAATCCAAAACACAGCCCATACCAGCAGCAACTGTGAAGAAAATTAATTCTAATCAAAAACCTGCAGAGAACCAAGTCTTTAGAAATAAATTAACCCACATTGGATACTTCATTTATGTGTTACAGAAGTAACAATATAGAAGATACAGAAGGAATTATTGAGGAGGGAAATGCCCACATCTATTATCTTAGTATATATAAAGCTAAAACAATAGAGGGTGTGTTCCCTCACATAAATGCATCACAAGAGATTAAGTCTATAGACATATCATTTATGCATTAATCATTAATGATTAATGATTTTACCCAGTGTAAACCTACAGCAATGTCAACTACAGTTTGCTGTTTTTCATAGGCCAAGGTTGGGCAAAACAGTTACACACATATTTAGATGTGTGTGTGTATATCTATCTATCTCTCTATCCACACACACATACACAGACACATATTCAATTCTGAATACATACTACATTTATAGGTTAGTTATGAAATATGTCTTCATCCAGCTGAGGTCTCACTGCAAAAGGGAAACTGTCAGTTCTGTTCCCAAGGCAAAGTGGAAAAAGTCAGAAAAAATGAGGCAATTAAAAAAAGTCATTGTGATATAAACAATATCTCTTAATACATGGATACAGAAATCTTTCTGAATGGCAAGACAGCTTTACAGGATACATTCTCCCAATAATGAAATAGCTTTTGAGGTAGGTGTTCTTATACCCATTTTCACAGAAAAACTAAAGTGTGAAGCATTTAGGGAAGAGGAGAAGAAAAGGGTCTGCCTCTTACAGCATTATGAGTTCACTGTCTAGAAGTGTATGCTTTTTTTGCTCCTTAAGGAAAAGAATTTTAAACAAACAGAAATTTTGTTTCAGAAACACAGTTAGAGAAAGAAGAGTATATCCAGCATTTCACTGCCAGGATGATCTGCTTTAGGAAAAAACCTTTGATGAGTAAAGGCAACATATGTGTTTCACATTATGCTACAGAAAAATGACAGTAAACCTTATGTCATAAGGAAAAGATTATTTCTAATGTCATGTGATGAAAAGTTTTGAAGACTTCCTAATACAAACTGTTCTGATGAATAACAACCTGTAGTTACAGTAACATGGTACTAAAGTCAAATGTGAGGAACTCGAAACTCATGTCTTAACTAATAATTTAATTCCTTTTATTGACAAGGAATATGAAATAAGACCTACAAGTGTCTGCATCTCATACACAGGATGCAAAAAGCCATTTTCTTTAAATAAAGCTTACATTTTTCACAAATGTCAGGGATTAATCTAAAACAAAAAAACGCAGCACACAGTGAGAAAAGTAACTACTTTTTTCCTTTTAATATAGATGTAGTACAGAATGTTTAATTACAGCAGGACAGTGCTTCCAGTTAAATAAAATTAAAAACCTTTATTTTCCCCAAATATAAAATTACTAAATTAATGTCTTAAAAGAATAAGAATATGGAAAAAGCTTTAAATTATACCACCATTTACCACAGTAACCATGATTACCAATTACATACTCCATTGCTTTGGCAAAAAAGGTTTTTCTTTTAATAACTGCATATAAACCTAACATAGCAAAGACTGTATACATCTTTATATTGCACTTATTTATATACAGGGATAAATGAACTGTAAAGTCTGCATATACTTGGAATGAGCATATTTTCAAAATAAACTGAAAGCAGAATGGTAAGAGCTGGTATGAATATTAAAAAATGCTTAGAAATGTAATACATTTATGTACAGACTGTATGGACTGTATTAACAAACAATATGTACATAACAATTTACTACTATTGATATTTTAGTATAACTCAGTGTTCATTAATACAGACCTTTGGTTGTATTTAGTTGTTTAGTAAGATCTAAGCTCGCATACCTCCAAAATGCAACAAGGTATAAAATAAAGCACAACAATTTGCCAAATGGTACAAAAACTACTGTTGTCAGTTCCATTAAACCCCAAAAACTAGTGTCTCTGTCTAGCTCCAAAATAGTTCTTGTACTTGGAATCTCTATGTGCCATACACAAAAAGAACACCTGAATGTTACATATCTGCAAAATTACATCCCACAACACTTTTTTTTTTGTAATGTGCAATTCATTTTAATAATACTTTCTAACAAAAAACAGAAGCTAACTTCAACTTCATAATTTTCCAACACGCACTTCTGCAATGACATTGTGAACA
Source organism: Toxostoma redivivum (assembly GCA_013397375.1). Classification (NCBI taxonomy): domain Eukaryota; kingdom Metazoa; phylum Chordata; class Aves; order Passeriformes; family Mimidae; genus Toxostoma; species Toxostoma redivivum. The sequence goes on along the minus strand of VXBI01000491.1, from coordinate 168,801 downwards.
CTTAAATTTTACCAGCAAGATAAAAAAAAATATATATGTGCTCCTCCCTTACCCTAAAAGACTATAACCAGTAACTGCTATTTGCTAAGTGTGCTCAGACATTCATATGAACTACGCAGTTTGCATGTGCCCAATATTTAGTTTCAAGGTCATCCTGAGATTGCACACAATGAAGCAAATCCACAAACTTGAAAAGAAACAAACATACTTTCCTTTACAAAACAATCATGCAACTGAAGAAGAACTGGGCATCCCATGAACTGTTGTGCTTGTTGGAGTCCCACTTATGGCGTTGAAAATGTGTAGTGAGTTGGGCATGACACTGGCCTTTTCTTCCACTGGAGTAATCTTAAAATGAAAGACACATATTTAACACAATGTTACAAAATGGCACAGGCATGTCTAAAAACAGAAAACTCATTTCTTGATGTACTGCATATCAACTCAACCTCCCAGTACTTTTCCAGCCACACACAACTTTTTGGAAACGGTTACTCTTTTTAGCCATCTTCTAGATTTAGGAGAAATTACTTCTCCAATATCAGTCCTCCTAACTCAGATATTACACTGTCCTCTGTAGAGGATGCTTGGAGAGTTTCTATCATTCCTCCTGTTAACTTTCAAAAGGAGTTTCATAGTGAGAACAAGCTCACTTTTTGCCCTTTTTTGCTTTTCCTTTTTTGACTTAGAGGTACGACTTGAGCATTTTTTACAAAAAACTATCAAAGCACTGAAAAGATTTCATTCCTAACAGCTATAAACAAATTGATGCTAAAAATAGAAATACCATAAAAATATAAAATATAAAAATAAATATAAAGATTAGACAAACTAATAGAACAGAAGTAGAAAAAAACTAATTACCATCCCATCTGATCATATTGGCAAGCAGCAGAGGAGAAAAAAAAGAAGTTAAGATTCTTTTATGCATTTTTATATCAAATTTTTTGCAGTTATTAAGATATTGCAGTGTTACATTACAGATAATAGTTTATTCAGTGATGCAAAGCTCTTTCTCCCGAAACAGCAATAGGCAGATACATAAAGGAGACATTTTTAAAGATTTAACTGAAGACCTTCATGTTTCTAAGCCTTCAGGTGAATTATCAGTCTAATTAAAAAAATTACTAAAGCAAAACCAAGCAAACACACCAACACTGCATGTTTTAATTATGTACAACTGATTACATTTGTATAAGAACACAGTGGTAGGCCAATAGTACATACTACTGCAGTCAGTGCTGTACTTTCATTTTCTGTTCACAGTATCTTATGGATATCAGTTGTTTGTCTAAGTGTAAACCATGAGAAGAAGGGGCAATGTGATTTACTCCTGATGTTTCAGGACACGCTCTTTCTTATCACCATTCTTTGGAAACTCACATACTTCAGCATTTTTAAAAAAAACCTACATCTTGCACTGAGTTCAAAGTACTTTTTCTTGTGTACAAATTTTCATTATATTCTTTTACTTTCTCCTATGCCAGGGGAATGCTAATCTTGCATTTATCATTAAATTCTTTGACCAAAACACTTGCCTCTCTTTTCCAAAGGGGTATTCTGTATTGCTATCTAATTCTCTCGTGGACCTTGTTCATCTCAATCAGCTTTCCAATCAGCCATCCTCCATTCCAAACTCTCCCCCTACTTATCAATAAATCACACTGAAATACAGTCAAACTGTTCCACTTCAGTTAGCTAAGCAAACTCTTTTTCTCAAATTCCACAAATCTTTCAAAACTGTTTCCTTCTACATATGTTTTTTATTAAAAACCCACATCCAACCACATAATTCTGGAGAAATGTTATCACTTCCTATAAACTCTGCTTCACAATGTTCTCTATTGATGGTATTTAAGAAGAGTTAGTTGTGTCATAAGCTCTTCTCTGTGACAGGATATAAAAAAAAACTGCCATAGAAATTTTGGGTACCATCTAAGCAAAGGTAGAATAAAGGCAAATCTCTCTTAAGAATTATAAACCTTTTTGTGGTTCTAGAAGAAGGTTATAAAAGTAACAGTGGATGAAAGAAAAGAGGGCTGAAGTGATAAATATGATGAATAAAAATGTCAAGAAGGCAAGGATCGAACACTGAACTTCAGCTCTTCCTGTCCTCTTGGAAATAATATCTCTGCCTTTGAAGTCCTGAGACAGTTCTACCATAGAACCCAGATGCAAAGGTTGAGTGGTACATCTCACTCCACAAGTGAAGTTCTAGTTTTCCTTCCCCCATATTTCCAGCTTATAAGTATTGGACTACCCTCAAGAAAATGTAATGGAATAGCTCTTGGTATTTCCAATACCTCTTGTCTTTCCAATGTACTGGAAAGACATTTTACTCTTTGTTTTAAAAGCAATTATTTACACCTCCAAAATCAAACAAGAAAGGGCTAAGCTTGCAGATCATATATATTAATTTCATTACATTTGTTTTATCATTATTGTAGCCTTCCTTGCCTACAAAAAACCAGGCTGCTGCCAAGGATATACACAAGCCAAAAAAATGAAGGTCCGCAATTTGACAACAGGCTTACACTCCAATGGAAAGAAAAAAAATAAACAATACTTTTGTGTAAAGCATTACATACATTTCCCCTATTCCTTGAACATTATTGTTACATTCTGAATGATAGTATGTATAACTTAATTTCAGCACATACTTGTTCATGCATTATTTCAGAAAGCTCTTTTGCCATTTCTCTGTAGTTTGCCTTCATTTCTTCTTGATATTCCAACTGATCTTCCTTTATTAGTCGTTCATTTACACCCAGAGCATGTCCACAGGCTTCAACAAATTGCCTGATTTAGAGAAAATAAGGAAGTTCTCAAACAGAAATCCAAAAGATTGATTTAAAACGTCAGCTAAAAGTATGTTTTTAATGAATCAGAACACTTTAAAAGTTGGAAGTTTAAAAAAGAGCTTTTATGAGTCTTGGAAAAAAGGTCAATTTTTTTCTTCCCTCTCCCCCATCACCAAGAAATCCCAAACCTTCCATGCCATACCTAAAAACTTCTTTTAGGAGCTTTACTTTATTGTCTGGATATCTTTTGGTGTTAGTGTCATCTAAGAAAGCTCTTGCATATGCTAATGGACCAGCATTAACCTAAAAAGAACAAGAATTAAAAAACCAGTCAGATATCTAACATACTGTCTTAGCAATAACAGGTGCTATAGGTGTCTGTTGGATTTGATTTTCTTATGAGAATACATTGATTTAAAAAAAGCTGGGCTTAGAAAAGAAGAAAACTGCTAGAGTTGGAGCATTAGAGCAGGAGAGGTCTCTCCAGTGCTATAAACCTGTTCTGGCACAAAGAAACCACTTCAATGATGTGGCTAAGTAACTGCAGATATTGCCAATCTGTCATCTCTGCTTATGAAATTAGGGTGGGAAAATGAGCTAAACCTACTACTGTTTAGTCTGTGTATCCACTGAAAACAGTTTTCCAAGCTGAGAATTCTGCAAAAACCTGCAGAAGTTGAATTGTACTCCTATGGAAGCTACAGGAAAAGTGGTTTCAGTGACTTCTGACTCATTATTCCTTCATATTATCAATATGAACCTCTCCCTTCTCATTTCAAGCACTGATTCTGGAACCTTGGTTTGGTTTCTTTCCCTTTTCTGCTGAATATGACAGCTGGTCATATCAGATGACTGTGTTAACAGTTCCTTTGTTTCCTATCAGTTTAAAACAATAGAGCAGCACTTTTAACACTGCATTTTTTCCATATTGACTTGTACATGCTACACCTGCTTCAGGCACCCTATTTTGGTGAATCTGATGTCCTCTTAAAACATTCCAGTTCTCTCCTGCCTTAGGCAAAAGGCACGCACAATGAGATTTTCTATGATTATCTTCTTTATATCATCACTCACTCTTTATCTCCATAGGATTCTTACAAAAATATGTTAGACCTACAGCTAGGGGAAATATGCTAATTTCTCTTCAGGTTCATTTATTATCTTCTAGCAGTTTCAGCTTTACACCAAAATCTGGTGGGGCTTGGAATGCAACATATTCCAGAGATTAATCTTAATTCTTTTGTGTAACTGTCTCTGATCAGTTGTTTATATGAAGTGCTTTCATTGTTTTTCCTATTCAGGAAATAACTGCAGACACTGAGCATATTTCTAATTTAGGACACTTTTGCATGTACAGAATAGAAACCAATTATAAAATGCTACTTATATTCTTTCAAGGACAAAAGCAAATTAAACAGCTGCATGGCAAATGTCTTACCTGAACACTGACACTTCCCTGTAGCTTCAGCTGCAATTTAATCATATCTACTTCAGCTGAAGAGCAAAGCTGCCTAAGCTCTGCAACTTTTTTACTCATTTCATCAATGGCTACTTCAATTGGGTTTAAATCAGTGTGGTGCTGGTACATCACTGGAATGCGCTTTTTCACATATGGGAAACAATGTATAGCTGTGGACAGAAACAAGTGTAACATAATCAGGAAAATATTTTTAATAAGGAGTGCTTTGGGAGAATCTTATACTAAAATCTCATTTTGATGTCATTATCTGCCCAATTTACTAACTTATGGATAGGGAAACAAGACACTGGAATGTAAATATGCACAGTGTTACCTGCATTACAGCAAAGAAAGATCACTCTCATTACTGCTACTAAGAACCACCAAGAAATAAACATCTGCAACTTAATTTACATGAGAACTGTGAAAATAATTGTTTAACATTCACAAATCTCAAAGGAAAGAAGAATCAAAAATAATGAAGCAGTATTTTCTATTTCCTCAAGTACTGGCTGTGGACAGCTATAAAGTCTCTTACTGCTATAAAGCCACTTTATTATTATAAAGTAATGTGTTTGTTTTTACAACTATATTAATACAGAAACACATATTTAACAGAGACAAAACATAAAATAGCCTTTTTCTAAGAAAAAGGAAAGCCAGACTCCACATTCAGAATTCTAGAAGCTTAAGGAAAAAGAGAAAATAATGTTGAGGATTCCCCATTGAAAAAATAAATCTGAAAAACCTAGTTTTGGCCAAAAATATGGATAGGATTTTAGCTGATAGCTATAAAGAACTTAGTTAGGTGAAATGAAAAAACCCATACAGAACAAAATTAGACTATTTGAACTAATGCTTCCAGTCAAAGCATTCCATTCCATCAGTACCTGTCAAAATGGTCCGTCGCTTACACTGTTCTTCTACTCCTCCTTGTCTTTTACCACCTTGAGTAAAAGGCATCTCAAACATAAAGCGACGAATGTTATGAGTCCTTTCAAAATCTGTTTTTCTTTCCTGCAGCTCCTTCTCTTCAAAGTATGGAATTACGTGTGTAACTTGAATATATGCGTATTTTGAATCTAAATCCTTAGGATTTACCTTAAAAACAGGTAAAAAAATAATGAAAAAAAAAATCATATACCTACATTGTGAATAAAGTGGATCTAATAGTAGTCACACAACTTCCAGAAATTAAATTTGGTCTCTTAAACCTCTAAATTATTGAAAACATGGGAAATGTTCATGTTTTCACAGTGGTACTCAGTTTTTAACTGAATTAGAAAGAAAGACAGCCAGAGGCATTACAGCATGTTGTGGATTTTTTGTTTTGGTTTGGGTTGTTTGGTTTTTGGTTTTTTTTTTAACCACTCACGATTACAAAACCCAGCCCTTTCAAGAAGTCTTCCTCTCCTTTTAAAGTTCCAATACTGAAATGCCCACCATTGCTGTACTTTAAGGCCAAACAGCCCAGAAATTTTTGAATCAAGGTTTCAGAAGGATCCTTATGAAATTATACTAAGAGGAAATCACCATAAAGTCTAAGGCTGAGGTGTGGAAAAGGGAAGAACTTCCAAAGAATGACTGTGCATGAATGGGCAAGAAACACAGCTGAAGTTAACACAGAATAGGATCATAATCCTTCTAAGATACAATTATTGAGAGGTAACACTATAGAAATTAAGCTTTTTGGTTGTTCTAAAAGGCATACTTAGTAGGAGATTATACTCCTCTCATGCCTTTCCAACAGTAGAGTTTTTAGTACAGATGCTTCTGTGCCAAATGAGTAACAGACAGTGATCCCACAGTATTGCAAGTAAACAAGTGAAAGCAATATACTAGAATTGTTTATAGAGAATAAAGATCATACTTTGCCAGAATCCTGAATCATTTTTACATTTTCAGCTCCAAATTTGTCAGAGTAGAGTTTTTGGAGTCTTTGGGAAATTTCTGAAAGAGGTGTGAGTTTAGGCTCTTTATAGATATATTCCTTTCCATCTTCATCCTCAAAGAAGCCCTGTAAGAAATGAAGTAATCAAAATCTTGGAGAATAAAATATATAGGACAATGACTAAGATAGAAATGTGTATGGTTCAAAGGAAATATAAACATTTAACATTAGTATTCAAGCAAACATAAATAGACAGAAATTAAAATCTAAGTAAAAAGGTTTCCTAAGAGAATAAAAAACAACAGAAAAATGTAATTCTCTACTACAACATGAGTGAAAGATAATGGAAACATAGAGTTTAAATTTTAAAAGTTGGTAGCAATTCTATGGTGTGCCAAGCCTTTGAGATAAGTTTCCTTCACTTTTATTTAAAAGTGAACTTGCAGCACTGTTTCACTTGCCAAAACAAGTAGTCTTGCCCAACAGGACTATCTGATACACAAGTGACTATTTTGGCAAAAGTTTACATAAAAAATAAGCTGAAAATTTTCCTTAGGTAGTAATAAAAAATTAATTCCATAAGATAAAATTTAATTATGCAAAGGTATTAATTTTATTATGTACTAACGGTATATACTTCTTTATTTTATTATACATACCACTGTTTTTAAAACCACCACTAAATGCACAATACATGGAAAGTGAAACAGTTCATTGGTTTAAAACAACAAGCCATGTTGAGTTCATGTTTGAAACCAGAAAATAAATAATTTTGTCATAAACAAAACAGACGAAATAGAAAAGCACAACATATCATGTATAAACACAGGCTAGATCGACAAAAATACCCACACCAAACTAAGGTGAAATGCAGTAGTTTGTACTGCATTGCTTGCTTTGTAAGCAGTTACTGTAATTACCTCAACATCTGTTTCACTGTCTGTAAACTGGTATTGCTATAAAGTCATAAAAGACAACAGAATACATGTAAAATTATACTGCTCACAGTATTTTACAATTCTCCATGCTCAGCTGGACAATTAAGCAACTGGGCTATGCATGTAGAGAGTGTATTACTTGATACTGCGTGATACCATAGGGATACAGAGGCATTCTAGACATGTACCAGAGGATGTGAAGCTGCCCAATACACAGCCAGAACTTTGGTTTGAAGCATGCAATACTGATGCATAGAAAAGAGTGATCTGTTCTCTAAATGGAGCTTGATGTTACTTTTTGACTTGCAATGGCTATTAATGCATACCAATCTAAGAAGCAGCCTTGCAAACCACACCGTAGCACTACAGACATTAAGTCAATGCATTGCTAAAATCTGACATTACAGAAAACTTACCGCTGCCTTAAGGTAGTAAACAAAAGAAGAAAAAAGGAAAAAAGGCAAAAAAATTTACTGAGGAAAATTATAAGAATTTTACTGGAATTGATAAGTGTTTTAAAAATAAATTACTGATGGTGTTTCTTTATTTCATACAGAACACAGTCCTTGTGCTTTTCATGTCAAGTACCAATACAGATGATGAAAGAGTAAACCTTGTAAAATAAATACAGGTTTTTCTTACTGCATAGAGCAGATCAGTGAAAGTAACACTCACTTGTCCAAAGAATGCTACCCTGAAATAAGTCCCCAGCAGCCTCTTGCCTGTATGCATAACTTCTGTAACTTTACTGTAAGCACGATGAAGGGTGTCATATAAGTGAGCAAGCCTCTAAAAATAAAAGAAAACAATAATGAGGGAGAAGAACAAAGCAGAATTTTCCTGTCTTAAAACAACAAATTATGTCCTTGTATCCAGTAACAACTGAAAACATTCTTTTATTGAATGGTAGTATTACGTTTAGCAATTGTATCAGGATGACAATATGTAATACTAATTTTTAATTATTTATAATTTAAGAAAAAAATTTAATTACTTAAAATTAAAACAAACATTTCAACACATTCAAATTTCAGTTATTATTTTAATACTCTTTTTATATGATGTCCAATGTGTCATACAGTTAGAAAATTCAGCATTTTTTTTCTTGCTCAAATTTACTTTTGATGGATTAAGTACCTCAAAATCTCTCCGTTTTTCATAAATGGGAATTATAAGTTTATATATATCAGCAATGAGTTCATAGCGTTCTGCCTTCCAGAGTCCATCAGCACACTGCTCCAACAATTCCATCAGCACATCCTAGATTTGAATACACATTTGAAAGTGTAAAACAATTCAGTACTCATCAAAAGCACAGCAAACAATTATACCAAAGTTCTTCCCAGTGAAAAGGGAAATCTTGCTTCAAATCAGAATTATCTACCCTTAGTAACTTAAGTTACTGTGGCAATCAGGATTGCTGAAAGGAAACAAAACAAGACAGAATGGTCTGAGCGTACACACATACTCCTTGTATTTACAAACAGCATGCTTCTTTTAGATACTCTTGAAACTTCTTTGGACCTTCATCTCTCATTCTTGCATCACAGTAGTGAAGCCAGAAGCTGGACAAAACTTTCATGCTTAGAAGATACTCTATTCCACCTCCTTCTTCCCTTTGGTAGAGGGCTAAGTCAGCTTAAAGACACCACTAAGAAAATCAATTTTTAACACTCCAAGCAAAGAGACTGAAAAATGGTACCCTTATCCATGTGCTGCAACAGACCTTAAAACATTTCCTCCTTTCCCCCAGTCATTTTGGGGCTGTACAGACTCCCCAGTATCTCCATTTTCAGCAGTCCAGTGGTGACAAGTGACAGACCAATGTCACTGCTGGACCACAAGGGATGCCCGCAACACTGGTTTATGACAAGTCTTAATTCAGACACCAGAGGGCATCCAGATGTAGCAGAGAAGTAAAATTTTGCATACCAAAGGAAAAAAACATAAAGAGCACAAGCTTCAAGTGGAAGAGCAGATAGGAAGGCGCAAAAGAGCACAACATTTCTGAGCCACATGTCCCAACGTTTCTCCACTCTCGTGGTAAAAGTTTTTTTCAATATATGCAATCAGTTTCCCTTGACACCCGTGAGAACAGCCTCTTGTTCTTTAGTGGTGCTCTTCTAGAAAAGTCTGATTCTTCTATTAACCACTTTAGGAGCTGGACTTTTCCCAGTTTGTTGATACCTGTCTTGACTTTTGGGGTCAGTGCTGGACACAAGGTAAGAGATGGGGCTCCACTAACGGCAGGATAAACGGGGAAAAACTCACTTTCCTCTGCTTCTTGAGGGGAATCCTGAGTCAATCCTCTCAAACACAACACAGCCTGCATTGGTTTTTGTTTCCACAAAGCCACACTGATGATTCCCATTCAACCCGTGGTCCTCTAGAACTTCCAGGTCTTTATGCAGAGCTGCTGCTTAGCCTGTACTGAGATTTCCCGTTTTTTTTTTTTTTTTTTTTTTTTTTTTTCAGATGCAAAGCCTTGCACCTATCTTTGTACAGCCTTGAGAGGACACTGTGTTCCTGGCAAGGCTCTTTCATTTACCCATCTGCAAGTCAGGATAATGCCTCTCATGGAATGTCACAAGCAAACAACTGTTTTGATGAAATGCACACAGTAGTCTTTTTAAAAAGGAAAATCTCAAACTAAATTTTGGTCTTTTTTCATCTGGCTAGCTTAGGTAACCCTGGCCTCAGACAAAATTCTTTTAAAATAAGAATTAAATTGAGAATCCCAAAATTTCAATTTTTTTAAAAGGAGAAGCTATATAAAGTCTTAAGAAAAATTTCACTTCATTAGGAAGAACTTTTATAAACTGGAGAATACCAAAGATATTTTGTCCCTTTTAGAAACATGAAGAAATTCTCTCTGATCCTCCAATACTTGTAAATATCCATTTGGAGATTTAACTCTAAAATAACTAGCAAAAAGGGAAATCTCAAGTTTTAAGGAAAGAAGTTTCACATGGCTTGCTACCATGTATGGAAGAATTCTCGTCAGAGCATCATTTTGCTAAGTTGTAGTAAAATACAGCTTGAAAGTTGTTTCTGCTTTTTGACTTCTGTACCAAATTGATCTCTTTTTTTTCTCAGACAATCTAGTTCTGCTTACTTTTGAACACACTGGGGAAATACTCCATTTATGAACATGTTCCCATTCCTGAAGGAACTGGACTACCTGTTCTGAAGCACTTCTGAAATGATTTTTAGTCTGCTAAGGCCAAACAGCTCTTCCCTATTTTTACTCTTGTTATTACTTCTCCCCTATTATTACTTTGCCCATGTTTCAGATATCTTTCAGAAGTTACCTGAAAAATAGTAACTTTTTTCAACATTTCATCAGTTAGAGTATTACATGGTTAAGTTTAGAAAGGGTTGCATGCAGGGAAAAAATGAAATTTGGCTTGGTTTGATCCTTCTGCAAGCTGTACAGGCTTATAATTTCACTCTTGGCTTACTTCCGTCCCACGGAAATACTGAGAGATGGAAATAAATTTGTGTAGGGTTCAATGACCCAGAAAAAGCAGCATATTCTTTTTGCAGGGAGTGACTAATGAGAAAAAGAATAAGGACATTCTAATTAAAAAAAAAAAAACATAATAATTTAACTCTGACAAAGGTCTGGCAGGAAAACAGTGACAGAAATTTCCAACAAAATTTTCCATCAGCAGTAGTCACTAGAATTCCTGATCTTCAATAACTTAGAGCAGCTTGCATTTTCCTTTGAGTAACATGCTATATTTCATGCTGGATCAGAAGAATCAATGATTTTAAAAAGACAGAACAAAAACTGGAAAAAAATTACAAACCACAAAACAATTTGCACAGTCAAATAATAGTCATACAGCTTTACCATACACTAATTAAAACACAAAAGAAAAATATTTTTGTTGCACAGTTACGCTCACAAACCAGGGGTTTTCCAACATGACTGCTGCCAGTAGTGGTCTGTCCCTCTCTTCCACAACTACACCAGCAAAAACATAGTGCAGACATAGCTTTTCACAAGCAAGATTATTCATAATATTTTCATATAGGCTGCTTACTAGTAAAATTTACTATAGAGCCAGCACAGATGGATTAGCAAAGACACAAGGAGTGAAACTTAAGCCAGAAAAACACATGGGCACAAGCTTGGTGTCAGTAAAACCACTTTCACTGTTATGGCATATTTGCTTAGGGAAACTGTAAACAGCTAAAACCAGTGAACACATTTTCTTAATTTCTGGTGGAGTGATAATCTAAATCCAAGTCAATTTTACAAAACAACAGATTTTGCTAACTCTAATAAGTAAACCACATTAGCGTTCATCCTGTCAACTAGGATAATACCCCATTTTGCTTTTATTCCAAAAGTGGTGTTGAGTTGATGTGCTACCACTATATTTAAAATACATGTATATAGAAAATTCTTTAAATCTGGGACATCTCACAGAATTTTTTTATTTCAGCTTTAGGCTACGAATAGCAGATCAGAAAACAATTGTTGTACCCCTTATATCAGTAATCCTCCAAACTGAAGCATAAAATTTGCAAAAAAACCCAGCCCTTCCATGTATGTAAATTTTAACACTTTTATGTTTACTTACTTCATTGAAGTGAACATCTTGCATTCCAACATCCTCCATCATTGAAGCCTCTTCATCTATATTCGGTGTGATTACTCTGAAAGCAGTACAACCTTGTCTAAACATCCCTGTCATTGAAAAAGAAATATAGAGAAATTAAATTTTCTCTAGCAGGATAGCATTGGGCCATTTAGTGATCCTGGACAAAGCAGAAGCCAAGTTTAAATATACCTACCACCAAATAAAGAAATAGATCAGCCTCCCATTGCATAATTAAAATACAAGACCTTACATTACGGTGAATGTACTAATAGGTTTTAAAAAAATCCAAAAACGTTAATATCTAGACCCTTACCTACCAAACTAAGTAATGTCTGAATCCTCCTACTTTATCTTAAATTTGTGTCTAATCTACTCCACCCTAAGTCTAAGGTACTCAAGGTAACTTTTAAAGTATTTAATTAAACTGCCATGAAGTCATGCTGGAACTGCGTACAAGGGCAGGAGCCGGCACGTCATTTTTTCCAGTCTTAGCAATATGAATGACACTACCCATAAAACATGTACAAAGAATGGCAAATCAGGTTATCCAAACACAGAAAATCAGGAAGAAACCTAACAAAATACCAATCTAACTTCCTTTACTGAGAAAAGAAAAATTAACAAAAATGGAGTATAGAATGTTCCAACATGAAACCCATGTCTTTTATTCATGCTGTTCAGCTCTTCTTTGATTAAATCAGACTGCTGAATTAAGAAAACAGGATTTTCTGTATCAATTAAAATCTCAAGGGTGATCAGTAAATATTATGGAAGCAAAAGGATTTGCACATATTTATTTTACAGCTCATTCCTACAAAGATTCTTTCTACTCATTTAGGAGTTCTGACCTTCAGAGGTTTTATTGAATGATTGCCTCAAATGCAAGGGGCTTTTCTGTTCTTAGAAGTACCACAGGTAGAAGTTTGAACCTCTGTATTACTAAGATGAAATCAATTTTATATAACTGTATACAAAAACAGCAGAACACCCAAAGGACTCACAAAATCACTAGTTCCCAGGTATCATCAGGCTTCCAACTAGATACAGTAATTTGTCATAGCAGCTTATTTCAGATTTGGTCTCAGAGAAGGTTCTGAAATCACGTGGGCTAAGAAAATAGCCTATACATCACACAAGCATTTGGCAAGAAGCACAAGAACAGCAACAAGTCATCTTTTAGACTCATGATTTTGCTTCAGTTTGAGCTGTCATGCAAAGGCAAAGCTAAAAAGCTGTGAACATGACTTTGCCTATAAATCCAGAACACTATCTCAACATCATAATCAGTTTTAACAGATTCCTGCAATTTTCTTCAAGTAAGCTCTTTTTTTGTTAATATAACATATCTCAAATCCCTGAAAACTCTTCTGATCCTGTAGATGAAAGGTAATTTTCTACCCTATCTCAACAGTCATCAGAATCCACTTTTACAAATAGCTGCTGGCACAGAATATACCACAGCAAAGTGAAACATCCTGAGAACTATTATCATTGGTTGAACATCTGAAAATTTGTACAAATTTGACTCCTCTGGCAATGCCAGGTTTCCCTAGAGGCAGTGAGAGACTGACTACTTGTAGAATAAGAATATTCCTGAATAGCTCTGCTTTAGAAAGGATCTGAACTGAGCTATTAGCAGCTCTGGTGTAAAATTAAAATTTTTATTTTCCAAAATTTTACTTTGCCTTCATCTGAAATGCTGCCCCTTAGATATGCAAGTATACTCTTAAGTATGTGAGTATGCTATCTGGTTAGGTCAGAATTTTTTCCTTGGTGAAGACTGAAATACCTCAACTTCCTCAAGGAAATTATTTATTTTCCCAAACTCTAAAAGAAAAAAATATTTGAATACATTAAAATAAGGTTTTGAAATCATACCTTTTCGTGTGAGATATTCTGCAACCAGTGCTGCTACATGGACGTAGCACATTGCTGCCTGAAACAGAAACAGTAACAATCTTTTACATACAATTAAAATGGGACTATTACAAACAAGGCATATAAGGAGAGCAACAGTAGGAGACAATTTCTTCAGTTTTCCTTTTTGCTGCTTTGCAGGAGATATCCTATGACTACTGTAAGAATTCTCCACCTCATTTATGTAGAACAGTAACTGTGCCAGTGCACTCACTCCTTCTTAACCAGAGCACTGAGTAGCATGGACAGCAGGTCACAATCTAAGAGGGGGTCACAAATCACAAGGTAGGAACATCATGCTGTAATAAAAGCAAGTTAAACTCTTTTTTGGGAGGGAGGTATTTTAAGTGTTAAGCTATTAATTACATTTGGTAACCCTTCTGCTAACCTGCTTTGTCTGCTTTTTGGCTCCAGAACAAGAAAAATGCAGGAGAAACTGGTGACAGGCCATTTGAAAGCAGCAATAGAGATCTGACGTATGAATGGCATTTGAAGGAATTTGGTTGGTGCAGTTTGGAAAATAGGAAAGAAAAAAAAAAAAGGGGGGGACAGACTAATTTTCAGATATCTGAGATTTTTCATGGATTTGACACTGACCACTTTTCTGCACAGAAAGGACCAAAAAAAAAAATATTTGGGATTCTTGTTTCATTAAAAAGGCTGTAAATTAGGCTTTCAGCAAAGTGTTGCTCTAACTGTAACTATCAGTTGAACAGCTTAAATATGGAGGCTACACAACCTCAAACAATGGAGGTGAAGGAAAAAGGTAAGAATCTGCAAGAAATTCTAATTCATACTCTGTATGATCTTCATGATGTTGATCTTCATGATTTGCACACATCCTCATCTAGTTGCACAGTCAAAGACTTAAGATTTTAATTTAAAAAATTAAAAACATAACTGAAAAGGACTAAAAGACATAGCCTTCTCAGATAGCTGAAGCTGTTCAGTTCAAAAGACAAGCTAATAACAGAGTGATGTGTATGCCTTCTGTGTTGCTGCCATATAGAAGAAGAGAATTCTAGTACTAAGAATTGAGTTAGGTAGATAGCATCTTCTGTTTCTTGGAGATCTTGCTTACATGATGCTCATTTTAACAGATGTTTATGAAATGCAATGATTTCATACAAAGCAATTTGCTTTCAGATGGAAAAACCTTCCAGAAAGAGACAAAATTAATCTGTATCCAGTTAAATTGTTAATGTCTCATTAAGACATATAACAATCCCCACACCCAATTCTCCTTTTGGCTAGAACTGAGTATTTTAAGAGCACAATTAAATTGAAAAGCTTTCCTTTTTTTCAAACAACACAAGAAATTATTTGTCAGTTTTAAGAACATTAGGATTTTTTTAGTAAGTAATTTGGAATAAAATCAAGATAATTCTGTAAAGGCAACTGGAAGGGAATTCAAGGAGTGGCTTTAAGTGTTTAAGTAAGTAATAACAAAGATATTTTTAAGCAAAAGGCCTCTCTTCCATGGCTTGCATTGTGCATTCCATTCTTAGTAGTGTGTCAGCTATAGCAGTTAAACATGTTCCTTATATTAATAACCAGAAATTACTTACAGATGTACTTGGGTAGGACAAAAACTTATCAGCTATTGAAACAAATCCAGTAACAATTCCAAAATTCTTAAAAACACTTCTTATGTTACATGCTAAAACTACATCTAGTACATTCCCTGTCTATAAAGATACGCTTAAGCTCATTACAGAGCTAAAACGAATTTGATTTTTTTTCCCTCTTACCTCTGAAAGATCTCCATTTTTAACATGGATCCTTGCCATGCTGTCTAACCACGTCTTCCTCAGTTCAGGTGTACTCGCATAAGACTTAGCCAAGCTGTACTGGAGGTCTACAAGCATCTCTGGATCATTCTCATGCTCCTTCATCTGAGCTGTAGCCATCAGTACTGTACGAATCCGTTTGGTTAAATCCTTAACATCAGAAGGGAATGTAGTGTGCTAAAACATGGAAAAGCTGGGTTAACTACTATATTTTCCTAGTCATTGCCCAACAAAATGATAAAATGTAACTGAAAAAGATGCTATGGAAGAGTCTTCAAGCATCCTTCTACAGTATGGAAATAACAATAAAAACAGACCTTAATAATTCTGTCGTTATTGGCACAATTATTGATGATGGAAAGAGACTGCTGAAATCTAGTTCCTCCAATTCCAACCACATCAGCAATTAACTGGCTTACTGAAATAATAACCTTGAGAGAAACAAATATCTTGTTAGTGCATATTTTATTAAATACCTTCGAGATGTACCTATGAGGCAATTACAAAGGCAGTTTTGTTCTTTTTAATTGAAAAATTATCCTCCTAAAGAAAATAATGTTTGGGCTTTTTTTTCCAATTACTTGTACAATAACATAGGCAAGATAAAACATGCTTGTGTAAATTCAAGACTCATGACTGACTGCCAGGTGAACGAGCCAGAGGTCATTAAACTGGCAAACTACTGTTCCCAGCTTTGTCAGGACACACAATTTTCTAATTATTTGTTTTATTTTATGTGCTTGCTGCTGCATTCTTTTCCTTCTTCAGATGCAAACAAAATAACATCTACAAAACAGAACATTTGCACTGACAAATAAAATTTATTTCCTATAAAACACAGGGTCGTCCAACTGTTTCTAAGTATTTCCTTGTACTGAATATATTTTTAGGGCCATCTTCTCTTCTTACTCTTAGTACCAGCCTTGCTTGAACCCCAAATAAATTCTTTTAAGTCTTTTTCTGACAGGGCTTTGCACACTGGTATGCCACTGTGTATTTACTATGTTAAAACAAACAAAAAAAAACAAACTAACTTGCAGATGTGTTCGAACAAAAGACTTCTTCCCTGTGTAGTCAAAATTATTTCTCATCAAAAAGTACAGTAACTGTGAAGCTTCATTGCGAATTGAACTCAGCTTGGAATTACAGTACTTCAGAATTTCGTAGCACAGTGCAGAACACATATCAGCTCTACCTTCATAAAATGTAGAAGGAAACTGAGGAAAAAGAAGAAAATGAAGAATTTATTCATTAAAACTAGAGTCAGATCTTGATAAAATCAGCATGTCAAGAAAAACACAAATATATCCTCAAGCTGTGGAAAAAACAAGAGTTAGAGTAGTATATGACACAAAACAATTTTTACAGCAAATCAAAGGATAACCATTCCCCACTGTTGAGATCAGATCAGTCCTTATTCACCAATTTTATTTTGGGATGTTAATTCTTAAATTCTTACATAGTATATTGCTAACTAAAGAACCGGACAAGTATGTGAAGATTAATTTTTAAAAACCTCTTACCTTGTAAATAAGTGCCCTTAAAGCACTGAATACATTTTTCAATGCTGTTTCAGACTGATTCTTTTGAAGGAAGCAGAGGTATACATCAAATACTTTCTTCATCAATGGATTATGTCCATGATCAGTCAGTAGTTGATTCTTTAAAATGATAGCAAGAATTTAGGAGTTCTGTACAGCAAAACATTTGTACTACTCTAAGAACATATACAGATCATCAAAAAGCAGGACATTTAAAAAACATAATATCTATGGCATTATGTGTTTAGTAACACCACACATACCTGAATTCTAATTAGGTATTTCTAACACTTCGTTAATTGTGCTTGTAAAGGAAGTGCTCCCTTCTGAATAGACTTATAGAAGACAATTGTTTCTATCAGTTGTCAATTAAATCCATGACTATTAATAGCTTTTTGAGAGGCACACTCAAAGTATTATCAGACTTTGCTTACATTGGCTTTAGCAGCTCAGACAGGGGAATTTTCTCATAGCAGTATCTCCTACTACAAGGTGATTCTACAAGGTCTTGCCCCTTCTGCAACTGACCTCGGGACACTCACTTCACTCTTCCTTGTCCTTAATGTATACAGGCCTCCAAAGGATTGGAAGGGGGTGGGTTCAGACTGGACATAAGGAGGAGTTTTTCTATAGTGAGGGTGCTGAGGCAATGGGACAGGTTGCCCTGGGAAGCAGAAGATGCCCACTTCCTTGGAAGGATTTTTCAAGGCTTTGAGCAACTAAGCCTAGTGAAAGTTGTCTCTGCCCATGCAGAAGGCTTGAACTAGACGATCTCTGAAAGTCCCTTACTACCCAAAACATCACATGACTCTAATTTTATGTATTTTAGTGCAGTTTATTGAATAGAAACTCCTGATTCTCTTACTTGTTTTGTTTGGACCTTTGAGACTATTCTGGCATAATCTTGCCTCCTTTCTCAATATACAACACACAGATAACCTTGAAGGATTATCATTCCAAGCATGATGGGTAAATAAAGGATTAGTGTTCCTCTTTAAATCTTTATAGCTAGGTGTCTAAACTTTCATTTCTGTCACCAGGTCTGTGGACAGAACTGGTTCTGAACTCTATTAATTAAATTATCAGAAAAAGGAATCTCATTGTAAATAAGCTCATGTTTTCATAACTAGATTAAAGATAAGACACTAAATTTGAATCTTCAAGCAAGAATCTGGATACACTGGCCTAATTAGAGGAGAAAGAAGCTAGAGTTATCTCTCCTTTTTATGGCTTCGATTTTAAAGTCTGGAAAACCTCAGAAAAACAGCCAAGAGAGGTAAGCAAATGGGTGTGCTATATAAAGATTCCACAGGAGAGCTACAGCAACTGATAAAACTAAAAGAAGCCTTATTAGTGGACAAACGGAAAAAAGTTACAGAAGAGGAACACACAAATCACTATTAAGGAGTGCTTTACTATAAAAAGCAGCCAAGTTCAATATGAAAGTCTGAGAGTGTCCAATTATGGTTTTGCCATAGAACTTTCACCTCACATGGCCTTTAAAAACCATTTTTACCACTAATATTAGGTAGACACTAAAGCTTCTAGAACATTTTTTAAGTTAGGCTAGGGAAGAAGCTTTTCCCACAGATTACTGCTGGTGTATGATGTGTAGCTGAAGCCAAAGCATTTTGCTGTGAGATATTATCAGTTTTACAAGAAAATAATAGAATACAATGCTAGAGAAGCTAAAAATAGCAATGCTATTTAACTAGACTATAAAAATACAATTGTAAAAATAGTTTTAAAAAGTATTTCTTCTCAAAGATACTTATGGGAAAAGTTAACATCAAGTCATGAACAAACCTTAAAAGCCATTGTGAATAATGACAGAGTGTCCAGAATTGTAATGCAAACTTCGGTGGCAATATTTGCTTCAAGTAAAGACTGGTGAAGGACATCTGCATCTGAATGGCCATAGCCTACAGAAATTCCAAATGAAGTGTAAGTGCTGGATACACTCATTTAAATGTTTCTTATTTCCAAAAGACTTGGTGAACTAGGAAAAGATTAACAAGTGAAAAGCCTGACAGAAGTTAGTGTTCAATACAGGAAAACAATTAATATGCATTTAAATAGTTTCAAATACAGTCAGATAATTATTCTAACATAATTTGCACAAGATGATAAAATATATTAAGTCAGAATTTCAACACTAGAAGCATTAAACAGCAGTTAAAAACAATGTGATATTTCATATATATGTGCATGTATACACACATGTATATATATAAAGCTGCATATAGTTTTATATATATATAATATTATATATATATACACATATATATTGGTAAGTACTGCAGTAGGATGAAGTTACAGCTGAAAATATGTAATTTTGGCAATTTAGTGATGTTACAATGGTCTCAAAGTTAATTACAAGTCAACCAGGATAAAAATACATAATAGTAAGAGTTGAAGGAATATAATCCTATACTTATATGCAGTTTAACACCCAAGTAATGAATTCTGCTCTTGTAGCAGTACAGTGCAATAGCTCCATATTTAATAAAAACATTCTATCACTTCTAGCTCCATTGTGTATTTTAAAACATATCCTGCTTCAGCACTGATAATGTGTCACTTATGTTCCCTAGCAGTGAACATTAAGCACCAGACTGACAAATGTGACTGGGTTGCTTTATAAAAATTTGATCTGGGTCATGTTTGTATGTTAGATTTACAGACAACTTAGCATCACTAAATCAATGACAAACTTGTTGAGATAAGTAAAGAACAGAAGAAATGCCATACTCTTTTATAATAACACCCAGCCACTTCCTTCTGCACCTTCTTGCTTCCCTGGCTGAACTACACATGTATACCTGTAACCACCAGTTTCTTTACATTTATACTTTCTTTCTTTAAGCACAGAACTATACTGAAATTTCTCATAAATGAGAGGTATCACTTATTCAGTATTTCAGTGGCATTTCTAGATTAGGAGGTTAGAAAGGGAGAAAATTAAGTTTATAATTTATACTATTAGACAACTATCTTGCCAAAGAATCTTGATTTTAGAAACAAGTAAAGCTATTTCCACCAGACACTCCCTTTCTTTATGTATTCCACACAATATATCTACAAGATTATTCAAGCTCTGAATGTTACTTTGGAGACATGATAGAGGCAGCCTGACAACTAAACAAAACTGGAAGTTAACAACAACAAGAGTAAAGATATAAAAATCAATTTCACACTTGATATGGTTTTTACAGCAACACATTTTCAATTCATAAAAGCTTGGTCAATACAATGTATAAAATCCTGATATTTATTAACTGTCCATTTAAAAAAACCACTTATTATCAGTTTAGACATAGTTATCTGAATAAGACACCTTCCTTCATAACTTCCTTCACTTGGAAAAGAACAGAAAGTTTGATTTTACATAAGCATGCATTTTTTAAAATCTTTCAGCTCACTGTTTCCTAAAAAAAAAATCAATAAACATTGCCAAGTTCTGAAAGCATAAAATATCTTTGCACAGGGATGTGTTATCTGTTTCTCAGAGGTTTTTTTTTAAAAACCAGTCTTTATCTGCAAAGTATTACACTGTATTGAATGTGTAGCCACATGGTTTAAAGGCATTCTTTTGTGTATCAATAACCACGTAGAAATTATGATGATACAGCAGTAGCAGACTGATTACAAGGAAAAAAATAATTTCCACAGACATACTTGTCTGACATTTTAAAAGCAAGCAATTGAATTTCTTACATTTAAACAAATATGATAATACATTTATGAATAGAGAGGTTTTGTGGGATTTTTTTTTTACTTTTACTCAAGACAGTCTGATAAGTCCTGTGCAATTAGGCTAGCTCTTGTTTTATATTACAGAAAAAGAGCTAAAAGATTTTAAGGGTCAGTTAGATATGCCTTGAGAAATCAAAGAATGAACACAGTGAAAATACAGTTAATTCAAATAATTGTTTTACTGCACACAACTCTTTTCAGTGTTGTATTTTACTGAATTAGTCAACCAGTTTATTGTTTTTTGAAGCTGAAAATTGAAAAATGGTGTTTTAGAATACTTTATATACAGTATATTGCAACTTAGAAGCAGAATGTTTAAAAAGATAGGCCACAAGCAGATTTAGTTTTCAATACAGCAGTCTATACAAGCTAACTTCAACCTGAAATCTTACCATTGTCTACAGAAATTCCAAGAATACTTGATATCTTTCTCACACTGAAAACAGAAAAATCACTTCATTATTGGACGCTTTTTCACTTCCAGACAAACTAAATCATGGGCTCACGATCTTTGTAGAAATTCTAAGAAACTTATTTCTCCTTAGGGGATGTCAAAACATGGAGATATGGTCAGAATACATATATTTAATTTTAGACTAATAATTCATAAGACCATGTAGGGAAAAAAAAATTGGAGCTTAATAAAGCAAATAGGAAAAAAATTTGTAATTATGTGTGGCGTAAGTTTGAGCCGTACACAACTAAAAGAAAATATTAAAAAGCAGTTTTAAGACACACTGTAGTTAACCATGCTCCATGTTGTGGCATCAGCCAGCAGTGATTGTTCTATCACAAAGCAGATAACAGACCATCGACTGCTTCCAACTATTTGCTTGACCTGGAACAGTAAAAGTCATTGGGATGCACTGGTGTGGCTCTGGGACCTGTCTCTGGTGTTGTGGTACTGGTTGAGGATGACAGATGTTACCATGTCATGAGACTTACTGTGGTTAAAAGTGAGAGAGTTATCCAGGCTGCTCAGCTGCTGCAATCTGGCATGCATCATTCCTGTTCTGTTACGGGAAACAGGCAATGTCTGAGATTTTCGATCATGAACTATGGATCCTAACCCCTCCTGGTTCCTGCAAGATGGGTGAAATGGGATAGAAGCAAAAGTTAGACATGTCAAACTGCAGCAAGATAGGAAGTGCTGTTAGTTAGGCACAAGAAGTTTTATAGAAAGAATTATAATGCAACTTCTTCACTGTTTTCTTTATAAAACAAAAATAGGTAGCTTAAAAAAAAGCATCACAGCAAAGTCTTTCTTAAAACCTTAGAGCATGAAAGCAAAAGCATTCGAGCAGACACTCCTGAAGTGCTATATTTACTTCAGAGCTTTCGAAAAGAAAATAATTTGAAAACATAAATATTCTGAAAATATTCAGAACTCAAAACTGAATCCTCTATTGTGATTGCAAAAATTTTAGCAAAAAAGTTAGCACACACAGCAGTAAAATTAGAAAGCACACATGCAACAGGAGAGCAGGAATTAACTGAGATAGTATCATATACTTCTTACCCAAGCAGGAAGGGAGAAGAGCCATAGACTTTGTTAAATTTGCAGCAATCAAATGAAGAAAACAGAAAAGTGATCTGTGTTAGCAATCAGTACAGGCTAACTTCCTACTGTGTACCACCACCAGAGCTGATGAAAAATGAAAACCAGTGCTTGAACTGCAGAATTCCCTGTTTCCTTTCTTTCTCTGTCATTTGTGTATTTTAAGAGTATGTGCATTGACTGTGATATACTTCAGTGTAGTGACAATGTGAAAGTTACATTTACTGGGAAAATTCACAACACCAGATGCCTTCAATAGCTCAACATTTTCAACATTAACATGCAGCACACAGACCAGGTGATCAGTAAAGAAAAAGGAAATGTGGTAGTATCCTCTACAAACTAGTCAAACAAAGCAGTTGGAAGAATTTTTACAAAAAGCCTGAAAATTACAGACTCCTGTAAATCCAGAGTTTGACATACACTTCAAAGATTACAATCAAAACCCTAAGAAAGCCAGATTATTTTTGAGTTTTTTAGGTTATGTGAACTTTTTTTTTTTCAAGAAAAATCTCCAAGGAGAGAGTCAAACTTGTAGAAGATTCACATTGTCTGAATTAAAACTAAAAAGCTAACATTATAGTTAGAATGCATTACCATCCAAAGTCAGCAACAACTCTTTCTGAGTTCAAGAAGGCCAGTATTTTAACCACACCAGTTTAATTATAACAGTATTACCATGTCAAACACAGCATAAGGTCTAAAGAAGTTGCTATCTTTCACTCCATTAAAAACCACTTTGCATTTTAAAAAAGATATTATAATAAATTAATACAAGTTTCTGACTCCCACAGATTTTCTCTGGACTTCAAATTTAAGAACAGCAGCATTGGAAGGTTCCTTACTCACCTTCAAGTAAAAACACTAAATATACAAAATTTCTAAAACATTTCCATTTACATAGTTTTATGGCCAACTGAATTAACAAAACATAATAAAATTTCTTTCCCAAAGACATTATTCCAAGGAAAATAATGCTGCAAAAGATAGCATTTAAGGGGTGGATTTTAAAGTCACTAACAAACAGCTCACAGATCATTCTGAAACAAATACCAGACTTCCAGAAAGGATACAGATTTGTTAATATGGTAACCAGTTACTTACTTAAAAATCTTATGCATCACTTCACAGTAACTCTTCTACTTGTGCAATTTATTTTGTTACAGAGGTTCAAGGCATATCTTACACACTGTAATTATTAGTGAACAAGACAGTGAAATTTAAATTCCCCACAGTACCTGGCTATGTATCGTTTTCCCATGTACTGGAACTGATGTAAGCACACTCTGCAGAGAACACAAGTCAGAGAAGCCACACTTAAAAAAAACCTTTTCTAGATTTATGTAAGCTGGAATTATTCAATAATTATTGTTAACTTTAAACTCTTACATCATAAAAGTTCTTTATTTCTCCCAGCCTTAAAATTCCCTTCCAGACCCCAGGCCAAGGAAAGGTAAACGTCTCACAGTCACAGTTATCTACAAATGGAAAACAAGCCAAGGCAACTAACATGGAAGAGGGAAGCAAAGAGATAACCAGACATTGCCTATTTACACAAATTTTGTAAATTGTGTATAAGTGTTCAAAATAAGGGCAAAACATTTTGCTTCCCCCTCACCTAACTCACCTAAACTCACTTGGTTACAAACTGGCTTTTTTTGTTTTGTTGGGTTTTATTTAAGGTCTCTAGATTCTAGGATAACAACACAGTTTCTGAAATAACTGAAATAATAATTCAAAAGAGAATATGTTTTTATAACAAGATGATGACAAAGACAAACTAACGACAAAAAATTTTCATTTAAAAAATAATCTGTATTACTGGTAAATGCACAACACTAATGACTAATTAACTAGAAGTCATATTTTCAAATCAAGAGAAGCAGTGTGAGTGGATTTTATTTTACTCTTTTCACACCATAAATATTTATTCCAATAATACAGAAAACAAGAAAACACCCCATGTTCCTCCAGTAAGATGTCCTAAAAATTCTTCTTTAAAGTGTGAAGCCAAAATGAAAGCCAGTTTTCAGGCTCTGCCTCCCATGTGCCAGCTGAGAATGAGAGAAAAGACTGCCTGCATTTTTTACTGTGACCTTGAATAGCTTAGCTGGCTCCAACCTGCAAAGTCAGTCAGAATGGTGTTTGCTTTTCCCAAACTTGTCATTTTGAGCACAAAATAACCTCAATTCCTGTTTCTGGTATCTTCTTTTCTTTTAGATTCTAAGTTTTTAGATGGAGCGTAAGCTGATGATAACGAATAGTGGACTCATCCTGTATCTATTCCCTTAGAGAACAGCAGGACACATGAGGAATTATAGGAGCACAGTTCTGGAGTTATGCAATTCGATCAGTTTTGCTATGTAACCATATATTTTCTATTTAACAGCTGATGTTACAAGACACAATTCAATGCAGAAAGGTATTGAGACAGTTGGTCCTTCTTCCATGAACACTGCAATACTCTGAGCACTACTTGTTGCCCAAGAACTTCCTGAGATCCCTTCTGTATAGCCTGATTCCAGAGACTATCATGGAATTGGACAGACATGCAATTGTGGACATGGAATTAGGGACTTCTGAACAGATCAGGACAATATCAATTAAAAACCAAAAAAACAACCAAAAAAACCATTTATACATGCTTATATCCACACTCATGTTGTTAACAGAATAGCAAAAGATACAGTTGCACGACAAGCACAACAAAAACTTACTCTGTAATTGTGAAAAAGTCCATGAGCTCAGATTTTGTAGCCTTGTTCCAATATGTAAACAATGCATCTATAAAGTGAATAAGAGTTTAAAAGATAACAATTACTATTTGAAGTCTTCCTTAAAGCTGATTATACAAATGCACATATCAATTTTCCAAATTAGTATCTGCAATATGATGTTAATTAATTAACCCATAATATTCCATCAATTTCATATTTTACACAGTAATAACTGTAGTGCCTGCAGCCCTATAACAATGTAAGACTTCAGAATATTTCAGACTGTTAGTCCTATAACCTGCTTCTTTACAGATTAGTTTCAACATTTTTTCTTTAATTAGAATATTTTTTTCTTGGACCACAGTCAGGGATGATTCCAAGATGTATGATCCCAACAAGTAAGATGTGCCATTCATGCCATATTTCTATACCTCTGTAACCTTCTCCAGGATAACAAGACTCTTTCAAAAATTCAATGGATCATCTCACAAACATCCCTGGAGAACAAAGAAGCACTAACATCTCCATATTCCAGAAATGGAAATATATACAACCATCAAATAATTTGGTTCCTTGTAAGACAGCAAGCTCTGCAGAACAGTGGAATGAACTAGCCCAAGACACTTCTACAGAACAATGAATTATTCTTCACCTGTGATTTCCAAATCAAACAGTACAATCGCACACTAATATTCACTTCCTTAAAAAGTCCTTTAGTAGACATCACACTTTGAATAAATAATGGGTACTTAATGCTTACAGTGTTTCAGTCAATTGAGTTAATTTGAGTGATCACACATATTTGTAAAACACAGCACATCATGGTACCTACACCTAAAACATTCTGTTGATTTTGAAAAGTTATTGAAATAACAGGCATAAATCCACCAAATTAATTGGAATTTATAGAAGCAGGAGGAATTACCTACCATCTGACATGCTTCTTAAAATATGAAGGAAACACATGAGCAGACTTTTGATCTCTGCTTGGTCAAGTTTGTCATATCGAACAACAGAACTTCCTAAAGTACTGCTCTGTTGGTTCTGAAAAGCAAACATGTATTTTGGCTGAAGAGTTCTTAAACTGATAACAAACTAAATTGTTTTCAATTGCTTTAATAATTCCTGCAACAGAAGAAGGATCTCAGAATGGAGACAAAAATGTTCCATGTAGAGACAGGTCACTAAAACACACGTTACACACACAAAGGATACCAAATTAAGCCTCTTTGCTTTGCTTGTTTTTAATTCCTTCTAGGTATAACTTTTTTCCCTGGGAGCAAAAGGAAAAGTCACTTAAGAGTGACTATTAAACAAGTTAATTATACCTAGGTACTCAAATTGTAGAAATCAAGCCTGCCCCTTCTGCTTAGATTGAATACTTGAAAACCAAATGCTACTCTTAGGTGATACATATATGCTCCTTTGCTTTTCAAGAGATGCTATGCTGAACTGTAGACAGGACTGTTTCTACAAAATCTGTTCCATTTACAGATGTAAGAACCTCAAGAAAAACACATGAAGGGCAATAATACACATTATGGAAGAAAAAACTACTACTATATAACTTGGTCTTGCCCTCCCCTCCTCCCCCAACATACAAACAAACAAACCCAAACAAAAGCAAAACTTTCTCCCTGTTTCATTTTTAAATATAACTCCTACACTTGTGGGAAGTCTATCAGCAACCTACAGTACCATCATCTGTGCAAAAAGAAAAAAGCTCTACACTTGGTCTTTCAAAATGTATACTACTAAACAAAATGGAAAAAGAAAAATCATAAAAATGTTTTAATTAAACTTTAAGAGACAAAGTAAAAGAAAAGACTTGTAAAAAAATAATTCCCACACAGTCAAGTGTTACAAAATCCTCAGTCGGAAGCTTTTATAGATATACTGCATAAACTTCTGTTTAAAGTATAAATGATGCCCTTTACAGTGCCTAATTCTCACATCCAATATGCCACTAATGCAAACAGAAAATGAACCAGACATTTAATAATTTTTCTGTAAAGTCAGCAGTCTGGTATAATTGATCTGTATAATTCTTACTATAAAAAATTTACAAATACAAAGGTAGACTCAAGGGAGAAAAACACTTGGTTTCACAAACAAAACAAGAAGTGACATTAGAACAACCCTCCCTGGAATACTCCTAACTGAAAGCAGGAGACATACTAACCATGAAGGAAAATTTCACAGCAATCACAACCATTGACTGCTGAGCCCTTTTTATGCTCCTTAGTCTTTTGTATTAAAGAATTCCAGTCCTAAAACTATTTGTGTAAATCTGATAATAGCAAATATGTAAATCACATACTAGTCATGGAATGGATGCACAGTGAAACTGAATGTAAAACTATGATGAATACTAGCCAGAAGTTACTGTAATTTAGGAGAAGGTGGATACTTTTATAAGCCAAATTACTGCATATTCCAAAGACCTCAAAACTGTTTATCTTTGAAATATCTCTGGTGAACAAGGAGGTGCTACTCTACAGCTTTTTGGATGCTACAGCAGAGCAGGCAATCAATGGGTGACAGAGCAGAAACAGAAATTGTTTTCTACACTTTTAGAAACTGCCCAGAGCACTAGATAACATTCCCATTAAGAATGTTGAACATATACATGGACAAAATAGGACTACAGCTACTCAGAGGCTTAGTTTAAAATCATATCAATAACCTATAAAGTATGCACATATTGAAATATTGATATACTTCCAGTCTATTCTGATTCCACAAGCATAACACTACAGATTATTCTGAAAGAAAATTAGAACAAAAACATGGCTCTTCACTATAATGATATCAAGCAATGAGCAAAAACTTGGAGACAACATGCACTGAACAACTGATCTACTAGAAAGAAAGTTCAGAAAGCAACAAATAAGAAGCCAGGATTAAGTATTATTTGGGGAAAATATCAACAGCATGCAAAACATAAATCCTGTGTTACCTAAATTGGCAGACCAGAGTAGAATTTTCAAAGGATGTTGACTCCTTTGAAAACCCTTTTACTTGGTGAAAACACTACACATTAGTAATTAACAGCATGACAACTAAGTAATAGATGACAGCATTGCCATTTAGCAACAGTGTACACCAAGATATTTCTTTATTACCTTGGTCAATACCAAAAAAGAACTTTCAGTTCTATCAAAGACCCCAAGACTCAAATTCTGCAGTTATTTAAACTGATTGGATTTTTTATACTTAAGCTAGATCACATGCATGTACTCCAGGTTTGACCTTTGAACATATTTTACATGTTCAAATTGCACATATTGAGTTTGAGATTTAACTGTTGCAAAGAAGCGGCAAAACTACTGACCACACACTTCACTCAGAAGCTGAACTATACCAAGCACAAAAAACAGATACTTCTTGTAACTGAAGAGAGAAAGTAGTATGCAAAATTTTCTCTGGCAAAGCTGGGACTGTCAGAAGTGAAAAATCCATAGTAACACGGTTTTTCTTTGGAGGGTGAGAATTTTCTTCTTCTTCTCCGTTTGGGCGCAAAGCATGAGCAGAGTGCCTTCTGAGAAGCTTCTCTCTCTGCCACACGAAGGCATGTCAGAGTCAAGGGGAAAAAGTTAACATGTTGTGACTTGCACAACCAGAGCCAAGAAAATGAAACGTGATCAGTATTGACACAAACTTTAGAAGAAGGACAGAATACCTCACAGCTACTGCAGCCACAGCTCCTAATTTGTAACAGCTTTAAAGTGAAACTGTTTAGAAAAGTCAAACTAAGATAAAAGAAATCACCCAGAGAAAGCAAAACAACTGCTTTTTTTTCAACATTTTAAAAATGCTAACTATCTTGAGCATGGAAAGAGATGGAATGATGGTCTCCAGAAAATCAAAGAAACTGTTCTAACTGGAATTCAATCCTCTCAAGCAAAATTCAATACACTTAATCTAGTGCCTTTCTCTAGCAAAGGAAACAACAACTTGCTTGCTTTTGTCTTTACATTGAAAATCTTTTTGCATTTTTTGTGAAACAGGTCAGTAAATGCAATGCAAAAGGAGTTCATAAGATAATTATTTTGCAAAATATTTATATAAAATACTGCTTTGAAGTTATTCTAGAAAGCCCATTCAGAATGGAGATCAGAGTAGTTAACTTCTATGAGACTTATGATGAAATTTTAGAAATACACTTTTAGGGTTTATCTAGGTTTGTTTTTTGGTTTTTTTGGTTTTTTTGTTTACCTTGTCAAGAGAATTGCTCTTGTCACTGTGTCTTTCTGGGAGACTGTTTCCTGAGTCTGTGCTTATAAGAGATCCTCTTGAGTCAGCATTCCTCACACTATTAATATTTGGCGTTGACGTGGTGTATGGGGAAGCTAAAAAAAAAATAAAACCACAACCCCAAAAAACATAAAAACCTCAAGCAATACATACAAGTCACTCCATAGTTCAGTCAGACTTTTAAAATCACCATATATTTTTGAAGAAGGCTAATAATTAATTCCATTTACTTATTTTTAATGAAGACAAACTTATTCTAGAATTCCAGCAAAGTATATGTGTAAGCACAAACACACAGACTTATGTACAACTATGTAGATACATGCATAAAAAACACATGTAGCAATACATACATACTTCCATGAAGAAGCATGTCTATTTCATTAAAAAAAAACCTTTTCCCATATTTTATATCTTAATCATCACCTTTGTCAGGGAAAAAAAAGGAGCCCTGCTCCAGAAAATAGCTTTAGTATCATATAGAAGAGCAAACCCCAAAAGATCCCAAAAGACAGAATTCATGTACAGACTCCAAAAATAAAATAGTTCCTCTCTAATTATTTTATTTTACTTTTTAAAAGTGCTTACCAATGCCAGAAATAACACCAAACAGATCTTTAGGAAGGTTGTTATCCAATGTGTTTCCTGATTTTTGTGGTGTTACTAACTGACTTGCAGTTGGCAAAATCTGTGCATCATCCTTTGTGCTCTGTTTGGAAAAGAGAGGGAAATGTGATTATTTTCCTATATTATGGACTTAGTGAATATGACATCTTGTAGAGATGTTTGTTAAGTATTTCTTCCTTAAATTTTAATTTCTATTAAATATGCTCATAAGAATGGAGATGTTCACATATTTGCACAAGCTTGGGATCCCCTAAAACTTAAGACACCTCAGGAAACATTGAAGAAATGAGTATTCAATTGAATCTTAAACACTATAAAATAGATATTTCAAAAAGACTCACATTACTTTTATTTCAAACACCCAAATATTTATCTTGTTGGAAGGGTTTGGGAGATTTATTTTCTTAATACTAAATGGAACACAAGATAAGGACAAAAGTAAAATACATGAACAATTAATCTTAGATTCAATAACTATGTACAACCATATCGATATATACCCTTCACAAATTACATTTTAATTAATTCTCCTGTAGCTTTCTTGCACTACACCTCTTTCAAAATCACACTCCTTTAGGGTTAAGTTCTTCTCTAATTTCTAGAAAATTAAAAATCTTTTTGTGGTCCATTTGTTTCAGTGTTGGACTGTGTTGAAAAATTGCAGAATTCTAAAGCTTATGAAGCTCCTTCTTTGCATGGAGTATGCAGTGTTTCACATACATATTACCAGTAACTTAGGATAAAAACAATTCAGAATACCAAACAGAAATTGTCACTCACACTGCTGGAAGGGTTAACAGGAAATGGAGACACATCTTTCACATTGATCCGTTGAACATTTTCTATGAGCAGACCAAAGAGTGGCAAATACATGGTGGCTATTCTTGCCTGATGGCCCTAAATAGAGAGTTTAACAGTTCATTGAAAAATTACAGTCTTAATTTTTAATCACCACCTAGTTTTAATCTATTCACTCCTAAATTACAAAAAAAAAAAAACACTTAATAAATATTTACCAAGCCAGAGCTCACATTCACAAATTCATAAATGGCAAAAGCAGTGATCATCACTGTTTCATTATAATTTAATTCTAATTTACAGAAGATCAGCAAATTGCATTACTGTCTGAATATAATGCAGAAAAACTCTAAAATTAACGTCATGTCAGCTAAAACTAACCAAGTAAATTAATATTATGTTAGCTCGATGAATTAATGATACCTATCATCTTTTTGGCTTCTCCACAGCACCACTGATGTCAACAAGAGTCAGAAAACTAAAAATCACTGAAAATTACCCACCATGACTTGTAGTTTCCTTATACCCATTTCACAAATAACAGATGATAGAAGGGCAGCTGCCAAATATTGAGAGCTAATATTTAAAGAAATGAAGAGCTTAAAACATTCTCGAAAAAATCTGATTACTTTAAGCACAGCAGTTAGAGTACACTGTGCTAAAATGCAAACCCACATATAATTTTATTAAAAGGTGCTTTGTCATTTCATTCGGTCAAAAGATGGAATTTGCAGATTGGTCTTGATACAGTTTTCATCACAGTTGGAGCAGTAATAAATTTGCTGAAAATTCACAGGGGTTTCTTCTATGAAAGAAAAAAATTTTGTATGTGTGCACACCTAATCTTTATGTTTTTGTACTACTAGCATAGCAATAGACTTACCCTGGTAGCATATCTATCATCAAAAGAATGCTTTATCATCAAATTCTTGAGCACGCTAATAGCAATCTGCCGCACATCTCTGAACTCTTGTAAGGCGTTGCCCACCTCCCTTAGAAGCAGTCCAACCAAGAAATGATTTTTACAGAATTCATCAGTTAATGAATAGTCCAGCTGAAGGTCTGAAAGTAAAATACAGATTTCACATAAGGAATGGTTTCATTTAAATCAATTTATCAATCAGCTTAAGGCAGAAGTAAAGCCCAGCACATCAGACACAGCAAAGTCAAATGCTCCCTCTCCAAAGTACTTTTCATGTAATAAAAGAATCCAGTTCATTTATGTATTGAATTTTTAACATCTTAAGAAAAACTTCAGCTTGAAGAGCTCTAACAAACTGAATTTATTAGAACATATATATGTTTACAGCCTCAGCTGAGGTGTGCAAGAGTTTCTCATGTTCACTGTCACTGCTCAATACAGTAATCAAAAATCAAATTATAATCTCCAAGCACTTTCATTTTCCAAAGAACTCTCTCAGCAAGGGAATCCCTTAAGTCAGAAAGAAGCATATCTGAGACAGCACAGCCATTACACAGACATTCTACAGGTGTTTTTGTAACTCACTTAAGAGCCAGCCACATCACCTGAGATGTCTTTTGCTCGACACAGCAAAACAGAGCCAGAAACACTTCTGATAAAGGTCATCTTTCCTGGCTGAACTCCTAGTTCCCAGGGAGCACTTTATACTCTTCTTTATTGTGCAATCAGAAACACTGCCTTCTCTAGTTTTGCTATTTTTTAAGGTTCCCTAAGCCAGCAGCTCACAGTCTCTTTTCTATGAAAATATTTATGCAGTGTTATTATCCAAGACACTCCCGAAGGCTGAAAAAGCCAGAGACAGAAAGAAGTTCTAAGCTGCTGCTCAGCTCGTGGTCTCAAGTCTTTCTTTATCTTGATCTACCTTGATGACAGTGTGAATTAGTGATACTCAACTTTACTAACTAGCAGAGTCTACTGAATAAACATTTCAGAAAAAAAGGCCTATTCTACAAAAATATGTTAGGCAGGTTTATGCATTCCTTGTAAAATCACCTTCCTTGCCTGTGTTTAGTAATTTCTGCTGTAGTTCAGTGCCTGGAAGAAATTAATGCGTCTTCACAGTCACAGTAGCAATGGCTAACATATGACTTGTTTCGGCACAAGACTGGATATACCAGGAACCCAGCCGGGTTACACAGGATTTTCATGACTGAGCTCCTACACATACCAAGAAAAGAAAAAAAGAACCATGAAGTGGAAGTGATAACAAGCTACAAAAGAGGAATATAGAAGTATTCAGGGAGAGTGCCAGGGAAGACAAAGCTTAGGTATAGCTGAAACTGGTAATGGACATCAATAACAACAACAAGAACTTTTACCACTACATAAGCATTAAACCCCTGAATAAGGAAAACATGGGATATTTTGGGGACTAATGGGAACTGTGATTTAGAGACAGTGCACTTGGGTAAGGCTGAAGTACTTCATAACTTTGTTACTTTATCCTTTGCTGACATGATTCCAGGCCTTAGCAGTCCAGAGACTATCTTCAAGAAAAACAATCAGCACCAGTGGATAAGGATCAGCTGAGGGATCCCCTGAGAGACCTCCAGTCACGCAAATCCATACCACCAGATGAGACACTGAGAGAGTTAACTGTTACCATTGGAAGATTGCTCACCATCACCCTTGTTAAACCATGGTGAAGTCATTTCTCAGCAAGTGAAGGAGAAGAGTGTGACTGGGAACGGTCAAATTAAATTTACAAAGGGTAAATCCTGTTTTAAGACTGGTCTGTTTTAAATGAAGAATAGCAGACATCAACATGGTCATTGTATCCAAGCTGGGACATTTCAGTCTAGGTGAAGAGACATCCAAACGTGAAAAATAACTATGTGGCTCACTGGGCTCAAAAGCTGGAGGTTATTGGTTTGTACCCTGTTTGGAGACAGCTGCAAGAGGAGTTTCCCAAGGACTGTCCAACTTAATACCACTTCAATCAACAATCTGAAAGGGGCAATCCTTGTGAAGCTTGTGGACAGGTACAGTCCATTTGCTCAAAGAGCAGAGTTGCATTTCAGAAGAATCTAGATTCTACAGAAATAGCAATCAAATTCCATAAGGAATAATGCAAAATTCTGCACCTGGGGTGGACAAATTTCTTGCAAGGGCACCAGCTGTGGAAGGACTAGCATTTCTAGAGAAGTAAAGGCCTGACATGATCAAAGCAGAAAATTGGGCTACAGATCTACTCAAGTCCTTTCAAACCTACATGAATACATGAAAAAATGTTTACCATTTCTTTCTTTGGAAAGATTACTCTGCTACCTAAGCACTTCCTTTAACTATCAGTGAAAGGATTGAAACTTTAGACTTCTATGTAACAATTTCAAGCTTTCCATCATCTCACTGAAGTTACACAGTGTACACATCTAATAATAAAAAGTTGACATACAAGAAATATGCCATACGCTACTTAAGAAGAATTTACCTTGGTATCTCTGAACTCTGCCTTTTCCAAATGGCATTGGTAGATTCAAAGGTATATAGTGCTCATGGTTACAGACTACACGAAGAAATTCAAATTTGAATTCAAAAAGAGCCTGCAAAAGGAAAGTATAAATTAAACAACTGATACAGTGATTTGAATAACATATTGAAAACAAATTTTTAACACAAAAGGGTGATTCCTTTCAGTCTTGCACCATGTTGGATATAGACCTGACAAAGTTTCACGTGTCAGCACAAAATAAATCCGGACAGTTACTTAACAACTGGTCCTATTTACTATTCCCATTGTCCAAAGTTTACAAAGCTATTACGTAGTGATGTAAGAAAAGTTTGGACACACAGCAGAAATTCTTTGGGTATCTGATACATGCTTTCCCCACTCCAGTAAGTGTAGCTTAAGATATTCAATAAAAACTCTTCCAACTTCAGATTTCTTGCACTCATGCTTAAAATTTCTGCTTGGTGTTGCACCCTCACACCCCACAACTTCTGTGATTCACACACTCTAGGGAGGCAAAATTGCACCTGAAGATGGGAATCAAAATAGGAAACAGCGGTTTGATGGAAAAAAATGCTCTGGGCACAGAGCAGGGACTTCTAATGTAACCAGGGAAAGGTCTGAAGACGAAAAGCAGGATTTTATCCCCATGCATCAAGAAGAGACAACACTTAAAAATAGCTTGTTTAAAAACACTGAGTACCTTTGGATCTCCTGGGGCAAAGCAGCTGATGTAGTTATTGATTTGCTTGAAAACAAAGCCT
Organism: Toxostoma redivivum; assembly: GCA_013397375.1. Lineage (NCBI taxonomy): Eukaryota > Metazoa > Chordata > Aves > Passeriformes > Mimidae > Toxostoma > Toxostoma redivivum. Next base: position 133,943 of record VXBI01000491.1, on the reverse strand, counting down.
CTATCCATAAAAGTGAAACACCTCTGGGGAGAACAAGTAAAGCCAAGATAGAATTGATTTACTACTGTCTCTGCATTCAGTAATTATATTTCTGTATTTAATAAGTTTATTTTCCAAAAACATTATTGACATTTCTGTTTGAATATAAAAACCAATAAAACAAGCAAACTAAATACATGTGTACATATATGAATACTAAATTTTCCCTTAAGAGTGCCGATCTTAAATTACAAATAAAAAACAGTCTGAAAAGAACTCTGTCTTGACAGAAATGAAAATCTCATGCCACTAGAACTTTTATCTATCATTTCAGTTCCCATCTTTTTTTCTCCCTAGTAGATATTATTGGCTGAAAAATGAAAGACACTGAAAGTCTTTCCACATAAAATGCAAGCAAATAAAGCGTTACTGAAAACTTTTGCAGGATTTGAAGGCAACCCAGATGATATTTTTAAAAGGAAAAAAAAGAAAAAGCAAAATACATTTAGAATAAAATATAAATTCATTTCTTAAATTACCGAATTTCTGAATGGATGTCATCTTGATTACAGAAGATGCAAATTGTACTTCAATGCATTTTAACATGGACATAAAATTATAATTAAAAGGCTTCATGCATATTCAGCTTTATATGAGTTGTCTTTAAGATTCTGTAAAATCTATACATAAGCAATATTATTGAAAGACTAACCATGGAGTCCAAACCTCTTGTGTACCTACTTTAATAAAGGCAGCCAGGCTGTGGTTTGCATTTTTTGAGGCCTCTGGATTGTCTCTATACTTCTGAGTGATGTGTGGCATTAGCATATTAACAACCGTTTCCACTGCATGATGAAAGGATGCAGAAAATCTCTGGTTTCTCAACAGCTAGAAATTAATTCAGATGCAATATTAAATATGGTTTATAACACTAGAATATATCAGAAAATTTACTTTAGATAACATACAGATAACCTGACAAGAAGAGAGGAAACAGTTTTTGAACTTTCTCATTTTCTAGACTGAAGGGGGAGAAGGATTATTTGTTTAAAAGAAAATATTACAACATGCACTAGCATCTACTACTGAAATTCAAGTAGGGCAGTCTGATGATATAAACTACATGTATAAAAGCATCTAAGTATAATGCATTAATATTTTTATATACTTCAATAAAGAACACAAGCTTAAGACTAAGAGGGAATCCTTTAATTTTACCCATCTTCCTCTCAAAAGCAGATACCAGCTGGTTCACATATACTGACTGCATTATCAGAGAGTTTTTTCTGCCTTGCAAAAACCCCATTTTTTGCTGTTCTGTAACTATCTTGGTAATAACTGTTTTCACCACTGAGGAAATTGTCATCCATGCTTCTTTCTCTCTCCTAGTCCTCAGCAACTTCAAAATCTCCACTCTTCAGGCATAAGAATCTTATTTTCTGTGTTTTTAAGTTTCCACAATCAGAACTCTTTTCTCTTACTTTTTGGTAGTTTGCCAATTAGCTTAAAATATTTCCTCTTCGTTCATAATTTCTTTCTTTCCACTCACCACCTCTATTATCAACATCAATGAATTTGTACACTCTGACAAATATTGGTCAGTAAGTGCTTTTCAGCTTTTTGGCACTGCAGAGTGTCTTTTATTTCTCCACATCTTACAACCTTTACTAAGATTCTGTCTTTTGTCTGAAGAGACATAATGACATGTAGTGTGAGGCTGACGACACTGACAAAAATTGTTTCAATTATACAGTCATTATGTCTTTTCTTTTTGAAAACTGATCAAAACACTGTGGTCTAAGTACTTTAAATAGTTTTTTTAACTACATTAAGTGCAACATTCCTAGACAGAACAAGTCATTGTCAAGGCCCCGCATAAATCAATGATTAGATAATTTGCTTCCTTTATGTTTGAATTGTGGTGCGAAACCTCCAGCTCTGGTTTTAAAAAAAAATAAAAATAGACATTTAGGCTGAAAAAGATCCCTTTGTAAATACAAACAGTACTCATGCATGAAATAACAAATAAGAACTAAAGATTGCGTTGGTGAGTATGCCAGTGTCCTACAATGCCCTTGTAGCTCAGCCTTTGTTGGACAGTAATTAAACATAATTCTTGCTATAGAAATAATTTTGCTGCACATAGAAATGCATCTTTTTATCAGATATCATAAGCAGGAAATATCTGAGTGAATGTTGCATTTATTACTTTATCTAGTAAGGCAGAAAAAATCTAGCTAAATAATTTATACTTAAGGGGCTTCTAAATCAGGAAGCAATGCTCAGGGGTGAGAATACTTGCAAACTGTAGCAAGTTTTGCACCTCTCTATTTCACATTACAGAGAAGGTGACAATGAGGTTAGTCGAACTGGGACTGAATCTTTATTGATCATACCATAGAGTATTAAGTTTAGAACTATAAAGCTTTTTTCCTGATCATTGTACAATTATTTTTTCCCTCATGTACTTCAGACTCTCAGTTATATTTGAAATGCACAGTGAAAATAGTGATAATAATATCACTACAACCTGATATGTTACTCAGCTGAGACTATGTTGTATACTTGAAACTTTCAAGACTTGTTTCAATCCAAAAGCAAATTAACTGAAAAGTTGTCACCAATGCAAAAAAGCACTGCTTACAGGCTCAGCTTGCAGAAAAATGTATTTCTAATGTTTTAGAATTCTCCTTCCAGCATAAGAAATAACACAAAATTAAATATTGATACGTCTTACTACATACAGACTGTAAATGTCATGACTCAGTGATCTCAGGGTCATTTAATATCATAGCTACAGTACTTCTCAGGAATAAGCCCACATTTTTTGGACAGTGCTTACATCAAAGTCCACAGTGTAATCTACTGCCCAACTTCTTTGTACCACAAGAATTAGAAACTCCTAATAGAGTGTCTGATGATTTACACAGACTGCTCTACTATATGATTTTAAGAGTTTCTGCTCTTTCATATTAATGTTGAATCCAGCCCAGTAATTTTTTCTATCCAATATTTCAATTAATTTCTCCTGTTGCCTCTTTCTCTCCCTTTCTTTCTAATATGCAATAAGAAACATGTGACTGGAAAAAGAAGAGACCATATAGATCTTCCTTCAAATATTTTTTTGCAAAAGTCGCCATACCTTCACTTTAGAGTTTTCTATCAAATGTTGAGCCATTGACTTTATCAGAACTTCAAAGAAAAACCATGAATACTGCAGAGAAAAGAAAACATTCAGTAAGATTGCCACATGCATTCAACAACTATTTCAATACACTTAGTTCCTGCTCTTCAGTTATGATTACATAAGAATATAGAGTAAAAAAGAACAGTTCAAAACATACCTTAAGCAGCTTGTTGCTTGTAAGAAAGTCAGCAGATGGCTTTAAAATTGTTGTCATTGACTTTGTCAACTCTTCATGTACTGTCTTATATTCAGAACCAACATAGGGCTCTGCTTTATATGCATACTTGGAGAGGAAAAACAGAATTAAATATGAAATTATGGCATAATATAAAAGAATTGAAATTAAACAGATGCAACTGAATTTAAATATATTCTTTCTTAGGGGAATAAAAAAGGGAAATATTCAATTTACTTTTACCTACCTTCACATAAGATCTCAGGTAGCTATCCAAGCCTTCTTCATGACACTGAGCAACAATATGGATAATAACCCTAAACAGAAATCAGAAAACAAGTAAACCTATAAAGAAAGCTGTGATTGCAACAGCAAAAATGCTACTCAGAGATTTATGTGATAACCCAGTCATCACAGACTCTACGAACCTCTTAAAATTCTTTACCTTGTCACGTTGACTGCAACTTCCTCTTGAGTTGCTCTGGTGAGAACTCTGAACAACTGGTTTAGAACAGTTGGCAGGAAAGCTATCATCACATGGCCTTCCATAGCATGAAGGCTCTAAAAAAGAGGAGTAATACTGTCACTCCTGTGAATCAACAGCATTTAAATCACAGATTCTGAAACCATAAAATTTATTGCAAGTCTTTTTCCAAACATACAAGATGCTTGCACCATTTGGCATTTAATACCAAAAATATGGCATAGATAGCAATTGAGGATATTTTCCAATATAAATATTTAGTAAATGTTTTCTACAGGAAAGTAAATTAGAGATACAAGTTAAGTGTTATTAACAGCATTTTAGAAGTACTTATTTGTACTTTTCCACTGAATTGCACTCGAGGTAATTCAGTGAAAAGTCTGTCCATGTGCCCAACAGCACAGTGAGACTGACACTGGTACATTTTGGTATTTCACCCACCAATGCAGACATTTAGCAAACAGAAGTTTCACAAAAACATGAAGATTTCTTACCTGTGCTAAGTGCAATACAAATTATAGTAGTTACAGCTAAACAATAAGCTGGCAACTATGCTAAAACCCAGGATGAATTAAAATCCCTAACTACTTAACGGAAATTGGAGACAGTGAATTATTAATTTCTTCCTGATATGCCTTTGCATTTTGTCACATGCAAAAGATCCTACCTACAACCACCCTAACAGAAAAGGCAGCGTATGAAATTATTCCTACAAAGTATTATGCTACAAAATTCCCTGAAATTAAAGGGAATTTGACAAAAAGAATATATTTGCTGAACATGCACGCAGAGAACAAATCTCAAACATTTCCACTTAGTGTTAAGTGTTAAGCAGCTGTCTTGTCTCTGCCTGTACATCCACACTATTGAGGACACAAAATGGCCTTTCTTCCTATGTGATCTGTGTCAGAAAAACTGAAGTGAAAAACATGCACTCTATTGATCTAATCATGAAAGAGAACTAAAGACATGACAATGATGACCTTCTAAGCAAAATTTTAGAAAAATCAAGAGTTGTGATTCATCAGAATTTCCATACACAGTTAAATTTGATTAGTTTGACAAACTAAGCCATTAGTGTTTTGAAATTACCACTCAGCAGGCTGACCAATAGTGTCTCATTATTTCTTTGTGGTTTCTTCTTACATTGCAATTGTAAATTTATTTAAGGCAGAAAGTATATTTATGGGTTTTTTCCACAGAATATTCCATTAATTCGAGTCACAGTACTAATTCTCACACTGAAAAATGAGACTCATAAAATGTCTGAAGCTCCAAGGCTTTGCAAAAGCATAAATGAATTATATAATTTGTTATTCACTGCCATTTCATACCTTAAGATATTTTACAAGATCAGTTCCTAGTGCACGAGCTCCGGACTCTGTTTTCTGACAGTACTGAAAAAAATTATGCAGGTGCTGGTCCTGTCAAAGACAAAAAGAACAAATTAAACAATATCTAACACTACTATCTATAATCCATTAAAAATACTTTTATGTATAAATATATATATTTGTCCATAGATTCAGTTTTCAAAAATAATAGTTGAACTACACTATTCTGAAGACTTATTAAGTCTAATATTTTAAATGAAATTTCGAGTGTTTTTTGAATATCCATGATACAAAATGCTCCCTATATTTGCTTCCTACTGATATGCAGAAAATAGCATACTTAATTATCCCAACCAATCATAATATGTTTTCTATGGAAAGGTCTAACAGGACTCATTGCTTTGCAGATGTGCCAGTAAACAACTTTTAGACAACTATGACCGCTCATCTAACTGGAAAATTCAGACTGGAATGGATGACAGGAGACAAAAGGCTCATGTTTTGAATAGTTTTCATTTAAGATCTTCTGTTTTTCACATCTGATGTAGAAGAAAGAGACCATAAAAAAAGCCCAAGAGACAAAAAAGAGATGAGCATACTGAATTTAAGAATTCCCATATATTGTACATCCATACTATAAACACACATAATTCCTAAAAGGTTCTTTAATTAAATTTGTTTTATAACTCACCTGTGTATACACAGTTGATACCAGATGAGTGGATATTTTTAACAGTTGTTTGCCTCCATCTACCCATTTAATTTCAGGACCAGAATGCTGCACACACACATGAGGGGGAAAAGTAAAATAATGTAGCAGTATATGAAAGTGAAACAGTTAACGATATCATTAACAAGACTTCTTTCAAAAAGAAAAAAACAGGTTGAAGAAATGCAGTGTGCAATGAATAAAGTCATAAAAAAAGCAAAATTATGCAGGCAATATTTCCAAAAGCATTTATGAAGCTTAAAATGTTTTTTACAAGTCCCACAGTATTTTCCTTGATGGCTAACAAAGTTGATACTCTGCAAGTCACAGATTTTATCTTTCCCCTACAACTCTGCAAAGAAATTTCTGACTAGAGAGAAATATTTACTAGTTTTCTCAGAAAAATAACACAAGGATTTCCACAGATACTCACAAGGTTTAAAACTTAACATATGTCACTGATACATAGCAGCCAGTCCTTCCTTCTCATCCCATTTCCAAAGCACTGAGAATGAGAATGCTGACCCTGACAGCCAGTTAGGGAGAGATTTTATTGCTAAATCTACAACTAGTCATACTGGTCCTAACCTTCTACCCACGGGCATGAGCAGAGACAAACAGCAGAGGCATAAAGAATACACCTACAATGTGAGAAGATGAAAGATGTGAAGGACATGATGACTGGAAAGCTTACAGCAGAGTATAAAAAAGACCAGGTGGTAGAAGAGGAGAGCAGCACCTCTTGCTGTTGATTTTAGGCCTCTTCCTCCAGAATTAGTCAATTTTGTCTCTGCATTTCAATCTCTTTGTCAAATTCCCTATCACATTTTAGTTTGTATCCTCCTTGGTAAGATTTTTATTACTACAATTATGCAAGCTTTCTGCTTTGAAAAATACAACCATAAATTTTACTTGTGAAGTATAGAGATCACAAAAATCAAGATGTGAGAATAAGACTTGTTCAGGAATAAAGGACTTACTGAAAGGAGACAGCATGAAATGCTAAAAAAAATTTAGTAAAGGACTTCAGATTATTTGCATACCTTCATAAACTCAAAATTTAAATGTTTAAAAATTAATGTAACTTCTAGTTAATTATTACCATAGAAAATGAAAATTAAGCATTTCTTAATTATATGAGCTACATAACAACAGAAGTAAGTATGTAACAACTTAACTTTCTGACTTTTACAAGAATTTGACTCAACCTGACCTAATACTTTCTTTTTGTCTCCCATGTCTCTTAGGGTTTGTCTAAGTCAGACAAGCATTCCATTTCAACTATAAAAGAAAATAATTTCTGCTAGAAAATTACTTAAATCTTATCAGCAGACTGGGGAATTATAATCAAATCTTTTCTCCATAAGGTTTGGGTTCTTTTTTAAGATTAACTTTCTACAACATACCTTTCCAACACCCACTTCTTGATAACTCAGATAGCCCGATGGAAGATTTGCTGACACTGGGATTTGTTGCTCATTCGTGACCACTCTTCCATCTTTTATCAAAGGAAGCCATGAATACCCAACTGAATATGAAAGACAAGTAATTTTAAATATTATGAAACTTCATATACACCCTTACAACAAAAGTCTTACCAAATAATTCTGACATGTAATTCATAAAACAGAAAATGTTACTGTAAAGGCCAAATTATTTGAACTCAAACAACTACAAAACATTGAAAGCACAAAGTATTCATCACTGATTTTGAAAAACACTATACATTTGATAGACACACTGAACCAAAATTTGAAACATTTAAATTAGAAGAAATATTTTATTAAATCTTTCAGTCAGTGCTATGTAATTAGCATTATATGGGTAACAAAAATTAGGGGTTACCTGTTAAGCATACTTGAAAAATTTCCCTAGTAATTACTGAAAGTAAAGCACTAGTGCACAAACCTTGTGTTTCAACAACATCTTTCTTCTTTGTACTCCCTTTGCTTGAATTATCACAGCTGACATGGTAGAAGGTGAACAACAAATGGTGCTTTTCATGTAACTGAGTGGGCAATTCTATTTTAATCTGAAAGGCAAAGAAATCTCTGTAGAAACTTTCAGCTAGAGCACTGACATGTGTTACTGGTTTTACATTTGGAAAGTAATTCCAGGCTGTATGTTATTTGAAGCTAGACCACAAATCAAACAGACAAAAAAAGTCCTTAGAAAGGTGACCTGATTTAACTGAGAAATTTGCAATCTTCTAATATTTTCTTTGAAAAATTTACATAGTACCTGACCCAGTAAAAGTTTCCTCAGAAAGGCAGCTTACCTCATCATAAAACTCTGGATTTTGATGGTGATGCAGAACAGCAGCAAATGCACTTCTAGTAAATACTGGTCCACCAGGCCTACCGTAGATACACTAAGAATAGACAAAAGGAAAAAAGAACAAAAAGACCCTGTGATCCTTTTTTACTCTCAGCTTAGAATGTCTCACTCAAAATTAGAAATATTTTAACTCATGTTTAACTTGGTTTCTTTACATGATGTTTAGCCTGCCTGCTTTGCAGTAGAGCTGACACTATGATTTCACTTCAGGATGTCTCTACATTTCTCTACATCTGTTCTTCCAGGCACCTTTTATACACTGTGATAGCTCACAAAATGGAGCTTGGCTATGCAGTTGATATAAATCTCTAATGTTTTAACTTACAGGGGAACAAGAATAAGCTACTCTTGTTTGCAACAAGTTTATTCCTGAAATTTTAGTAAAAAAAATATTAAAGACACAAAATACTCCGAGGACTCTTTGGAAGAAACAAGCAAGCCATCCAGAAGTTACTCTCAAGCCACCATCCCAAACTAGATCAATTAATCCAGTACTACTGTTACTTAGCTAACTGCTCACTATTTCCTTCCATCAGCCACAAAAATGAAAATACTGACCTTCAGAGGCAAAGAATCCTCTTCATCAGAATCCTTGAACTCAACGCACACCGCAATATTTCTAGCCTACAGCAGCAGTTAAAAACAAACCCAAGCAATTAATCATAAGGGTCATCACAGAAATAAATATGTAAACAATCTTAACTAAACCTGAGAAAGAAGGTGGCACAGGTTTCCTCTACTCACCTTTGCAAAAGACTTTTGACTGTCATACTTTAAGTGCTTTGGATACACATAAAGATGATTGTTGTAGATGGTAAAAGGCTGAGTGCATTTGGGTATACAGGGAACAAACTCCTCTATTTCAAATGCTGTGAGTGTCTTGGTACTGTTTTCAAACTGCTTCATGGGAATGTATGATGAGTTAATGTAATCTGAAAATACATTGAAAAAAACAAATAAAAAACTGAAGAGGAAGAAGCCTTAATGTCCATTTAACAGTGTTTGTTAATACTTACTTGGAAAATCTGGTGACACATTGTCAATTGTAACATCCAGATTTCCTAAAATAACAGGAAGTTTGGCCATCTTTTCAGGTCTATAGGAAGGAAAAAAGAAAAAAAAGCCCTCAAAGTCAGCCTAAATGCAAATCAGATGCCAGCAAAAAATAAGATAATAGGAAACAGAGGCAAAAGTAATATCCTGAAATAGGAGTATGAGAGGAAAGGTGGTTTGAGGGTGCATGACTGATCTGCTCTTGCTTTTTGCCTAGATAACAGTTTTTTTTTTTCCTTTAAATTCTCAGGAAAAAACCCAACAAAATACTTGACTCGTAAGTATGTCAAAGGTCACGGAAAAGCATGACTTTTTCTTTCTTTAAATCAAAGTTAAACACTTTGTCAAAGGCAAGTTTTGCCATGTAGTAACTCACTATCATTTACAGCAAAGAGGGAATTTATAAGTAAATCTCAGTGGCCAGTGATAAGCATTCATGGTAGTAGGACAAACCAGGGTGAAAAGAAATCAGCAAGTTTCTATCTCCTCCTTTTTCTAGACTAACAATTCACCCTGCAAAACCCACCAACTAGATGTTAGATGTCATGGTGTAGCTATTTCAAAAACATGAAGTACAAGTATTTTCCATGCCAAAACCATGCAGAACCCTTGATTAGTAAAGACAATCAGCAGCATGATTTTTTAAAGTTATTGCACAGCAAGTGGATGCAGTTTTCCCAAAAAGAATTCTATGCTGTGAAGCAAACTTCTGGCTGGAGTTGGGATTCTAATTCCAATAGATATGCCTTAGACATTAGAATCCCTTTCTTACTGTAATTCCTGTAAAATACTGTACATGGTTCCACAAACAGGATGCTAAAATAACCAGAAGCACTTCCTTAACTCACAAAGTAATGTGGCAGGCTAATTTACTGTTTGTTTCAATTCCAGTCGTAGTCTTTATGGCAAGGAGTATCAGTATACAGAGCAATTGCTACATCAAATTCAACAAAACCTTCAGCCACTTGCTAGAAGTGAGCTAAAATATCTGTAACAAACCTCATGTCCTTATCAGATTTACTGGGCAAGAAGAAAGAAACTATAGCCTGTGCCTTTTGTGCTTAGTGATTGTGCTCCTGTTACAGCTCCTGCTGTAACAGAAGTGGAAACTTCTTTGCAAAGCAGCAGAGATTGCTCTATTATTTTACATACTATTCAATAAGAGGATGAACAGCTTCATGAACATGGTCATCTGTCAGTAATATACTCATAAGCCTTGCACACAAACTGATGAAGTCTTTAAGAATACTTTGGAACAAAAGATAACCAATGTTCTGTTATTTAGGTACCCTGAGACACACACATTCCCAAGGAAGGTGGACTGGAGACTTGCTTGAAGCCTGAAACACTAATCTTAAAAATTGGGATTTTAGTTAAAAGTTAGTTATTTACTAGAATTAATTAAGAAGCAAATGGGTAGATAGGCCTTGCTGAAAATAATTAAAAGTTAGAAGGAAAATCGGGCTTGAGATAGTTATCTGAAACTTAGATAATTGATTATCATCTTATGTTTGCTCAGCTGTGCTTATAATGGGATACGACGAAACTAGTAAGAAGACCCAAAGGAACACAGACAATGCAACCAGACACCCATTCATTGAAAAACTTGGACTACCCCCAGAAATCATTTATATTGTCATTGATAGAAAAGGTCGAAAGTTTAGGGTGAGGAAGACTCACCTTACTTCCTCCCTCTAAGTCTCCTCCCCACAAAAACAACCCCAGACTTAATTTAAGAAGCCAATCACGCATGCTTAATAGTTATTCAAGCTGTGACTATGAATATGTATCTGTTTGAAGCTTTTGTCAATAAATAGACTCTGTGGTCACCTGTGATTTGGCAGTGTATATTACAGGATGGCCTCACGCTGCTGCCCAGCGCTGAATAAACATACACTTTCTAACTTTAAATTGTTAGAGTCTTTTGTCCGTCACAATTGAGTATCGGTATTAGACCAATACTCATATTTTAGTAAATCAATCCCTTTCCCTGAAAGCCATCCCCAGCAACCCCTGTCCAAGGTCAGGGAACAGATGATTTATACTCATACTTGTTTTCCTTTGAGAAACAGAAAAGCATATTGTGCAAACATAACTCTTAGCACAGAGACACTTCAGGATATGATGCTGACTGCATGTTACATGTGGGATTATATTTCAGTCCTGCTTGTAGCCCCCAAATCCTGTAAAAGAAAGATCTGTAGCTTGTTTGAATGCCTTAGTTATATTTATACAGATTCTATATTTGATGTGAAAGGCACGTATACATACATCAAAATATTGGACCATAATAAAATACGAGGTGGCTTAGGGTTAGGAGTGAGGGGCTTTAGGTTTGTTTGTTTCTCTTTTTTCAAGTGGGGAAATCAGACTTACTTCCTGAAATCTGCTAACAATTTCAACATGTCCTCATTTGAGAGTTTATTACTGTCTTGTCTGAAGAGAGCAGAAAATCTTGCATTTTTGTCCAGGGTTCCTGAGGCATCTTTAAACAATGTCCTGAAAGTAAAAAATCTTGCTTTTAGCTGAGTTTATGAAAGTTTTGAAATTCCTTTCAGGAAAACTTCTTACTACAAATCAGAATATACTGCACCACCCTTCACTAATATTCATTAAGCATTAAACAGTCTTGTCATTGAGTTTAACATATAAATAGCTCAGTCTAACAAATAAGTGTGAACCATTTCATCCTTAATAACAAAAACTATTGACAACAGAAAACAGCTGGCAGTATCAACAGTTTGAATAATAATGTAATGAATGTTTATAACTTTTCCTTCTACAGAGCTGAAGTGCAAGTTTGTTGAAAATCTTTGGTTAACTGAAAGCAAAACAAGAAATAATTTAAATAGCACGTTAAGTTTTACTAGAAGGGAGATGCAAAAAAACATGTTAGAGAAAAGTTAGGGAAAAAGTACAGACTGACAAGATTTGTCCTCACCTAGCTGCCCAGGCAAAAGGCATCCTGTATTGACCCAATCTCTGGCATGCCTGCTTAGCATTTTTCAAAACCTTTTGTGCAACCTACAAGGGACATAAGAAATAGCCATATTTGAAGAGCAACATTTTTCTGAACCATTAGTGCAGAAGAAAAAAAACACATATTGACATTGATATGAATTAGAAAATCTTCTTTAGAAGATTATAGATTAATCCTAAATTTGTGAGGGGAAAGACAATTGATAATGCCTCTTAACTATTCATTTCAGGTTAAGCACAGCCTGCTGATTTTACAGCATTTCGTGGGTGAAAACAGACCCATCTACACTTCTAACAAGAAATACTTAATTAAGCATGAGAAATATTATTATATACAGAATAGAGATGGAAACATTAAGAGCAAGATTAAACTTTTTTTTTAAAACAAAATTCCAACTCCAAAAAAATCCCCAACATTTCCCCTCTCACTTGCTCCCCCATCTATATCCACCACTCACCCTATGTACCAGAACACATTCCTGCAGAATAAGTAGCACAATACTCTGCAAGGTTGTACTACAAATACACACAGACTACGGGGAACAGTTGTATGAATAGCACATGGACAGGCCTACCTTTGGTCATTGCAACATTGTTCTCATTAAAAGTTTCAATTCTTGATTTTGTTAACTTTTAAATAAACAAAAATATATATTCCATTATACAGAACCAACACATACAACAATCAGAGCTAGTAACCCACTGGTTCGAGATGTTCAACACTGAGCTGAACCACCTAGGCTTCTCTTTTCCAGAAATCAGCTTTTTCCATGTATACACACAGAGCAAAACTCTTTGCCAGAGGCAAAACCACCTACAGAGTAAAACTTCCTGAATATTATCCCTGATCTGTGCTGTTGATATTATAAAGAGCTGGTTCTATTAGAGTGCTTGAGAGAACTCTCCATTACCCTTTCCTGTAAAAAGGGGGAAACAACACTCGGAACTAGAAAGCTTTAGTAAGTAATTAATCATTACAATGATCATTAAATCACTGTATTCAACATTTAAGGCAAGAAAAAGTAATTTTTTTTTTGGCTATAGAATTTGCTGCTTCCATTTTCCCTTTTTCTTGTCCAGAGTAGGAATTTTGCAGGGAACTGGAACTTGCTCCCTACACTGACCCACGTGGAGGCCTATATAGCTTGTACTGTTCTAATTTGTTTCAGATTAATCCTGAGAAAAAGAGCAGAAGAAAAATTCCAATTAAGCATTCATTTGTATAAAATTATAAGTGATTGAATGCCAGAAAATGTAAGTTAATATAACCATGAGCATTCCTACTGTCTACTCCCATCACAAAGGGCAACTACAAGTCCAGAACTCAGCATCAAATGTGCAACACCTAGGCTTACTTAAACTCCCCACATGGCTCAGGCCCAAGGATAACCAGAAATCACCTACACTCACTCCAGGTTTATTTTAACTCAGTAACAGTCAACATCAAAACCAGACTCCTAAAATACAAAGCTGCTGTTTTCCAACAATAGCTGGGGCAAAGAAAAATAACTTGCACATTCCTGGAAAAACAAATCAGCAGGCTGATCTATATTAAGACCAAGTGAAAAATACATGTTTTTTTACATGCAGCTTAGCCAGCATCAAATTTGTAGGGAAGAACACTGCTGTCCTGCAGAGACTGAAAGTTCACTGCTTCCTCTTAGCTGAAAACAGGCAGAAAGTCAACAGTAGCTGACACTGCTTACAAAAACACTTCTCTTGTATGCTCGTTTGGCTATTTAAACATAACTGCAAACCAAAAAAATTGAACCTCTGCTTCTTCACTGACCAATGAGAAGTAGCAACTAAAAAAACTTTTTGTAGATATGTTTCAGAGAACATTAAAATGTTATGCTATCCTAGATTCCTGGAAACTTAAGATTTTAGTGGATTATTTCCAGAAGTGATTTGGGGTTCTATCAAATCTGCAAAGCATTTTGTACATAAAACCAGAAGCTTAATGATCTCAACGGTTCTGGAGGAAAAAGCCAGCAAGAGTGCAGCTAAAGTTACAGTAAACTGTTGTCACTAGAAAGTGAGACAAAGAATATGCCAACTATGTTACACTAAGTAAGATGCATCAACTAAGAGTGTCATACAGTTATGATCAATATTTAATATTTCACTGTTCGACAATTTTCAACTCAACTTTCACACTGAAGTCCAATATTGTCAAAACAGTTTACTTAAAGACATTCTAAAAATTACATTGCCACAATTTAAAAAGTGAAACAAATGTTTCCAATAAAATGTTCTTTTGTCTAGAATGTAATAATAGTTACTAGAAATAACTACAATTTACTAAATCAAATTATCCAGGTACATAAATTTACTATAAAACAACTAAGATTTTATTTATAGTTATTAATTTGAAATCAATCTGGTTTGCCTCAGCATTTTTTCAAGCCACAGAAGAAAATAACATACCTTTGACGAATCTGAACTTTTCATATATGGCTCAGCACAATGTGTAATACTTCCCTGTAATACCTTTTCTATTCTAGCCACAAGGAAAATGTCAGTATGAGGACATGTGACTGAGAATATTCCCTAGAAATAAAACAAGAGATAAATATAGAAGGAAAATGCACATTTTACATCACATAATAGAAAGCAAATGAAATCATGTAGGAAATCTGTACCCAAAATCCTACTAGTTCTTCAGGTTCCTAGTTCTTACCTGCTTTGGATATTGCAAGACAGTTTCATGAATGTCCTGAATTCTGTGTAAGCTATCAGCACTTCCATTCATCATTTGTTGAGATGCACTGGACAGCATGTGCCTTACTGAGGGGTGGTTCAAATCAACATGGAAATCTGCTGAAATCTTCCTGTTGTTTTTAATATCAAATAGTGACAGTGTGACAAAGAACGGTTCTACCTAGACGTTAAAAAAAAAAAAANTCAACTGTCGGTGCTGGCATCTAGATCACTGTAAAAATGTCTATGAAAAAAAAGGATAACTAATATTTTCATGAACATGTATGACGATTGCCCTAGGTATTACTGACAACATGTAAAAGACAGTAAAAGATTCTCTCTCCACCACCCAACAAAAATATTAGCAGCAAAGTTAGTTTTTGCATGATTTAGGCCTTCATTTTGATTTAAAAGAGTAAAAATCCCTATAATATAAATTTCTCAATCACAGCAAGGAATCCCTGCCATTAGGGATAGTGCCAATCAAACATTAGGACATTGATTCCCAAATTAATAGAATGTAATTAGATTAATTATTTACATTTGTTGTTGGTCCTTCTTCATTTTCTGCAACGCAGCTTTGCAAATTAAAAGATAAATCATTACACCTTACAAGAATTTTTTTTCCAAATTTCTCTTCAAATGGCTTCACTTCTGGTTCAATACTAGAAAAATCAAGTTTCTTTAAAAAGAGAAAAGAAAAATTAAGGTAAGTTTGCTTTCATCTCAAAAGGATCAACACAAAATACCCCTGCTTCCTTGTAAGAAGTCTAACCTGTGCATCTGGATCCAGGGCAAAAAGTTTGACTCTGCTTTCAGTTTTCAGCTTAATTTCTGCTTCTCTGGTACTCTGTTCAAAATAAGAAAAGAAGTCTTGGTATCACACTATTAAAGTGGGCTTTAATTTCATGCCTTTTTCTGTGATGTTCAAAGCTTCACACATTTTTGATTCATGCATTCATTTCTCCCTTACTGAGCTTTATAACTCCTTAGTTTACACTGATGAAACATGACTAAGCACAAAGTGAGAGCCTCTTCTAATGCTTTTTTCCAGCCCTAGAAGTATAAAACCTTACATCAGCAACATATAACTTTCCAGGCTCATGGGAAGTACACTTCAGTGTAATTTACATATCTGCCTCCTTAAACAATAACTTTCATAATCCTATTTTGTTTAAATAAAAACACATAGTATGACTGTCGGTTAAAGCTCAGAGCTATCCTGACACCATAAGATTACTCAGGAAACAACATATCACCTAAATTAAGAAACACCATCATAGCTCGCTTTCTTTTTTCTTTCCCTTGGTTGCTTTTTTATTTTTTTAAACTTTTCTTGAGCTCTACTGCCAAAGAAGTGGTTTTCCTGTGGGTAGCTGGAGAAAACCCAGAAACTTCCAAAAAATAAACCACTCACATTTAAAAGTTTCTTTACAGAGTTCAGTGTACACTGCCAGGGATTTGTGCATACCTATCTATTAACAGTAAAACAAAAGTGAAGTGGAACAAAATAGAATGTGAAAACTGATGGTATACATAGGTTACCTTTGTTTGAAAAAGGTATTATTTGAAGAGCATCCTATGGTATTTAAAGTCACAGGACATGAAAAATTAACAGATGCATGCACCAAAATTACCCATGCAGGAGAAATGCCATTCTTAAAGTAGCAGCTGGCTAAACAAGGATACAAAATATTACATTACAGGCAGGTGTTTCTTTTTGGATCAGCCTGTATGGGTTAAAAGAAGTTACAAACCCAAAATGCTCATTTTACTGACCATCAGGAGGAAGTGATCTACTGTCTACATCTGCTTTGCTGGAGACTGAAGCAACTTCTACTATGTCTCAAGAGAAAGAAAAAAATAAAAGAACAATCTCTAAGAGCTCATAATCATATTTTTAGGTTGATACCAGGAAAAAAAAATAATTTGGCTTAAAGGATATATTACAGAAGAGAAACTTCTGAGGTGCTATCTTGAATATAAATGCTTCAATGGTTTTAATTTACTTTGTTAACTGTAACACAAAAAGAAGAAAAGAGGAGAGTTGCTGTGAAAGAGACGACCCAGACACTCAATACCAGAAGAGTACTTGCAGAATTAGCTTGTTGAACAACAGGTATAATTGAGAAATACAAGAAATGTGAAAAAGTTTAAGGATGGCAAGAAAGTTGTACAGATGTTTTGCAAAGGTAATATTTAGTGGCAAGAACTGAGGATGAAGATTACCTAGCCATAGGAGGTAGACAGAAACTGCTTCAGCTAAAGCAACTTGAATAGTTCTAGATCCTTTAGTGTTTTGTGCATGAAGACCATATGATTATATGCATTTCTGAGTGACAGATCAGGGGCAGTTGTCAGAACTCAAGAACTGAAAATGCATGTTACCATGAACCCTGTCTATAGCACAGCCATGGCTCTGTGATTTTATTTCCTCATCTGTAAAACTGAGACAATATTTTCTCACCTCAAGGTATTCTGGGACCAGTAACAGTTAAGGAGGTGCTAGGGCACACTGATCATGACAGTCACAGCTATTTCAGGGGTCTAATTTATTTTAAGATTAATTAACACAAAACAAACAACCCCAACCAGCCAAAAAAAACCCCAAAAACTACCACAAAATCCCCTCATTCACTCTTGGTAGTTAAATTACAGATAAATGGAATACGAAATAGGTAGGAAAGACTTACTGAGATAGATGTGTGTGCACCTGTGCACTGAAGTGCAAAATACCATCTTACTTAGTTTATGTTATAAACTAACAGCTATTGATAGAAAAATGAAGGCTTGGAGATGTATGTACACAAAAGGGTTAAACCCTTCCTATGAAGTCTGTTTTTTCCCCTTCTGTCAGGTGCTCTACAATCACCCCTGAAGGAATTTCTCTCTCCTCATAAGGATATGAGGTCAGTTATTGTGAAATTCTCCTAGAACCAAAAAAAATAATAGAGCAGCTATAAACTCTTCTAAAAGAAAGCCCAATGCCTTGCAAGGCTTCCACTGGGAAAAAAAGAACTAAATCCAAACAACAGCTGAAAAGAAAAGGCAAGAAAGAAAAAAGGACAAAAAATGTCCTCAAAGCAAACACCATTTATATAAAGCAATCAAGTTAAGATACAAAGAGTAATGTAAATGGGCAGAGTTTTCCCTGTAATTTTCCTCAGGAAAAAAAGGCTAGGAAAATACACTGGAGCAAATTATTCTGAGAGGCAGTATTTAATAAAGGTGAATTAGATGGGGAAATTTTAAAAAATTGTTTTGAAGGAAACAGAAACATAAATGGGTTATAACAATGGAATAAATAATAATAAATGTCAGTACTTAAAGAGCTAAGCAAGAATAATTTTCTAAAAAATAATGACCTTTAAGAGCTGCATGCTTCTGATCCAAAAGTTATGGAAACAGGAAGTGGCAACTGTAATACTAAAACTATATGCAGGTGCTGCAGCCTTGAAGTAAAACCTCGTCTGGAAGGAATATGAACCATAAGCACTATAATAACTGACTTTTAGAAAGAAAAATCTTCCACACAATAAGAGCTAATCTAATTTCGTATTTATTTCTGAAATAAATTTTCATAGCTTCATGCAAGTATGCTGTTTGTTGTTTACAGCCCTTCCAAGGAAGCCTTGATTATATGCACCACAATCCAAATTAATTTCCAAGTACAGCCATAGCTGGAGCTAGATTATCACATAACAACTTTTTGTGTACATGTGCTAAATTGATTACAAAGCAGTAACAGAAAGAATTAAGTCAGCCAACCAATTTGGGTGCTAAAAGCTTGTTAATGTATTCTGACTGGATCCTTTGATATGTTAGCTACTGTAGCTAGATAGAATAGATAGAATTTGGTTAGCTTATTCTCAGTTCATAAGCTGCACTACATTCAGGAGGAGTCACTAGGCCAGACAGATCCTCAGAAAAGAAAGGGAGAGCATTCCAGAGACTGGTCAAGCAGAGAAGTTTCAATACTCCACGCTGTACCACACAGAACAAAGAGTAAGGAAGTCACAGGAAGGAGTTTGGATTCTGCAGCTACAATAATTAAGGTCACCAGTTTCAGTTCTTGGGTGATTTAGCAATAATTTCTCCCTTGCAAAACTCACAAAACCAACTGCAACACACAACTCACTGATCTAACTGAAATAAAGTCTGCAAATGGGCTGAGGAAGAGTTACTGTGATTTTCTATTTGGTCCCGTTTTACTTCATGCTTGTTTCTATCACACTTCTCTAAGAAAAAAACTGAAAAGCAAGAAACATGGCAACACAGGAAGCTTCCATGGACCTGCCAGTTCATTATAAACACAAACAAAATACATTCACTTCATCACTGCTATTAAACTGCTCTGAATTTTTAAGTCTAAAAATTAAAATTTTTAAGTCTAAAAACTTGACCTCAGTATAACCAGATTTCTATACGAACACTTTAACACTTACCTGAATGCAATAAACCAATACAAAATACAATGAATTAATAAAATAATGCATAATAAGACATGCTGTATTTAAACAGCATATTAAGATTTAGATAGGAAACTTCAAGACAGTGCCTTGTTTCCTTCTAAAATCAGAAAATAAAGAAGCTCAATAACCACACCTATTCACAAAAGAGCTTCTAAGCTTTCCAAGCACCACAAACTGACTGGAAGCTACAAGCCAATGCCTTACCTTTACTGAAAGTTCATGTGGCTAACTTAAATTTAGCACTTTATATCCCAAGTTGACATTTACAATATATATTACCTTGGCAATTTCAGGATAGTAGTTATCAAAACTACTTGATGAGCTTTCCAGTTTGCTTTGTTCATCATCTGAAATTATAAAACCTCATTTTAAAATAATTATCAAAATTTCGAAGTGCTCACAAAACTCCATAGCAAAAGAATTTAATCTTTTTTAATCTCCTGCCCCCTCAAAAATGACAACTGTTAACATGAATAGACTGTGGACAACTGCATCATTTTGATACAGTGATTTCTTCAAAGATGTAACTAGTTACAAAAATCATTAAAGGAGCAGTTATTTCTAATCTTACCAGAACACATCTTTAATTTTAATTTTGATATCTGCATGGGACAAGCAGAGACTCAGTGCACAAACTTTACATTACTCTTTCCACAATGCATTGTAACTTGATTTCAAAACAAGTTCCCTCTGTTCATTAGTTTCCCAGCTCGACTCACCAACAGTTACTGGATTTACAAAGCAGCCATTCAGTCAGCTATAAACATCTTGCAGTGCTAAGGTCAACTAAGGACCACAGACTAAAATGTCTTTCCCAGAGCTAGATGTTTCTCCTTTTAAGATTTGCTTTTGTTGCAAACATCACAATAAATTGTTTTTGAAAAGTTTTTGAAGACTGTAATATTTCATTTTAAGCTCTAATGATCCCTTTTGGTACTTCATACTATCTATAAAATAACAACCTTCTGTAATCTCCTCCAGACTGGTCAGGATATGCACACAGTTGGTTTCACACCAGTTTCCCTCTCCATCCACTCTCAACAGGAAAAGTGAATGAGAGGACACCTAGACTATCCTTTTGTCACTGAAATACTGGTGACATACATGGCATTCCTTACAGATACCTGTCTTACCTATTCTTAAAGGGCTCCAACAGAAAGGCTTCTACACCCAAGTAGTCTATTTCAATACTTGCAGGAAATATTTGTGGTCAAGGGAATTATATTTAAATTTAAGCCCCACACTGCAACCACGATTTCTACCTACAGTGACTACAGAACAGATTATTTTATTTTCAGCAGCATTTTACACATTTCAAAACAAGTCCATCCTAAATTTCTTTTATTCCTTAAATTGCCTGATTTTATACTGTGGGTTCTACTTTTCTAGACTTAATCAGTCTCATAATTATCTTCTGTACTCGACTCAACTGGAATCAATACAGAACAGTACTGTTTTAATGGCCAAAAGGTCAAAATGCTGATCAGTTGAAGTGGACAGTAAAACGGCCTGTAATTTTTATGACCAAAGAAAACAAACAAAAAAAAAATAGCCACATTAAAGCCTTTCTTTCCAAAATGCATGTAAGACATGGTCATATAACATTAGCCTTGCTAGAAACCCTGCTTACCTTCGTGGGACTCGCCATTTCTTTTTTCTTGCATTGCAGCCTCAAAGTTAAGCTGAAGGATTTTGTTCAGAGTGTTTATCCACTCTTCCATTTCAAGTTCACTGTCTGCAGCTAAAAGGAAACTACTCTTGTCTTGCATCTTGAGCTCAAATGCGAAACGTCTGACTTTATTGTTCTATAAGAAAATAAAAGGCCTGTGTAGCACTTCATGTACTGTCTAGCCACCATCAAATATACATATTTCAGATATTCTATACAAAAATACAGTTTGATATTTTGAAAAAATGTATCATAATGACACTTCTTGCTCTCTGATGTTTGACCTTTTGAAGTTATTTGTAGCACTGCAACAAGTGCACATAGGAAAGATAACAGCCTGTCTTCTAGTTTCCACTCATCATTCTGCTTGCAGTCATTTTATAAAAACCAAAAAAATCCTATTCCCAAATATCAATTCTTAATGTACTCAGATCACCTAAAAATGAAGCTAACTAATATCTACTGAAAAAGAAGGAAACAAAAAGCATAATATGCTATTATATTTAAGTGATAACTGTTTGCAGACTGGGATTTTACACTGGAGGTAAAATTATAACCAACATCAACCCCAAATGACCTGATATTGTTAGTCATATATATATATAAAGTAGGGAATGAGTTCCTCCTTTTTTCCTCAACCATTTCTGTCATCCTTCTCTGCACAATTTAAACCAGGGTTTCAAATGGTACTTAGCCTGACTCATGTTTCTGGGATTGGATTCAGAAGTCTTAAATGAAAATTCTATATTAACATCAATTTAGTTTTACAAATTGAAAATGCATTAGACAAATATTAAAATAAACAGTAAGACAGACTTAATGGTTTGGGGATTTTTTGTTTAAGTTAAATTAAATGCCAAACTACATATTAGTTTCACTGTATCTCAGATTCTTCAATTAACAGACTAACTACTTGTTGACAGAACAGTCAGCTTTCTACCAAAGTTGAGTTTCTGTCAAGCATCCCAACAAGAGTATGGACTTAAGCCAATCTTACCAGTTGAAATCAGTGCTGAAATAAATGAAAAATCCTGAGAAAAGTAAACTCTACATTTCACAGTATAAAACCTTCACACAGGCAGTAGATGTCACAGATCTCAGCTTTCAGAAAACTCTGAATTAGAGCAATTATACCTGTACATATGGCTGGATGTGTGAATATTTGCATATATTATGCACTCAACATCTCTGACCAGAAAAATCTCCATATAATTTAGTATTAAAACAAAAACCCCAACAAAACAAAACCAAATCCAAAAACACCAAACAGGATTACAGGAATTCCAGTCTCTTTACTTAAGTTTGGGGGGGAAAAAAAAAGAAATACACCCAAACCAAAAATCCCAACCAAACAAAACCCCGCTATTGCACAAATTCAGCATTCCTCTTGATACAAGGTCTGACGAAGAATAATATTCTGGTCTAACTTCACATCTATTAGTGAAGTCAGTACTTTTCTCTCAGGCATCTACTGTCTTTGAAAATATAAGTAAGCAAATGCACTGAATGAACACAAACCAGAAAAGTGTTATAGCAATGCAGAACTTATCTCCCCTCACTGAAAACACTGACTCTGAAACAAGTAGCTTCAATCTGAGAAAAAAAGCTTGTAACCATAACTACCTAAGAAAAACCATTTCTATGAATTCCATGTCAGACTGTTCCAAAGTAATATGGCTGGGGTCCTTACAGATATTTTCCTTTCTTTTCTTCTTCTGTTAAATGGAAGTGCAATTTCTACTGTGCAGACACCACTTTTTCCCATATGAGTTTTTAAATGCTAATTCAACACCAAGAGTAAGTAACAGTAAAACAATAAGATTAGCCAGAAAGGATGCAGGACATAATATAAGATAATAAAACTACATGTCTGGAACAGGGATGCTATGCATAATATTTGATAATTTAAACTAGCATTTACTTGCCCCCCATCAAAAATTCAAGTGAAGAAAACAGTTATTTCCAAATCCCTTTATTCTAGCCACTGAATGACTACTTGGCTTCTTGGAAGTGAGCATTAACTGGTTTTGATTTTGCACTTGATGCTAATTCATATCTAATCTCAAATTTTTACATGCAGTTTTGAAGACCAGGTGACAAGATGAACACTGAGGGTACTGTACAGACAGTATAGCATCAGTGGCGCAGCCAACTATAAATTTTAAAGCATCCAAAGTACAGTTTTACTTAAGATGACTATATCAGCCCTACTTACAGAATAACAAAAGAAATAGTAATACACTGTTTGTTTTTAAAAGCAAGCTTCTGGCAGAGTCTGAGGAAACTTGAGGTTAATTGAATTGAACTGACGGAACAGAAAGTATGGAACAGGATGAAAGTATGTATGAGGAAAAGAGATTTTCAGGTTTTAAATCCCAAAATGACAGAACGGTTAGAGGTTAGAAGGGGCCTCTGGTTGTCATTTCATCCAACACTCCCTCCTCAAGCACATCTAATTAGAGCCATTTAGCACAGGATTGTGTCCAGGGAGCTTTTGAATATCTCCAAGGATGGAGACTCCACAACCTCTATGGGCAGCCTGTGCCAGTGCTTGGTCACCCTCACAGTGAAAAAGTGCTCCCTGATGTTCAGAGGTGACTCCTGTGTTTCAGATTGTGTCTGTTGCCTCCAGCCCTGTCACTGGGTATCACTGAGCAGAGCCTGGCTCTGTTCTCTTTGCACTCTCCATCAGTATTTGTAAATATTGATAAGACTACAGCCGTGTTTAGGAACCACATTTATGTCTGTTGGGTTGTTTCAAAAACACAAATTAAATTAATTTCAATGGAGTTGGCCAGAATTGTATCTCTAAGGCAAAATAATTCCTGCAAAATTATAAAATTTATTACAGTTATAAGATTTTCATAAGAGTTACCTATTAAATGTGTATCCAAAAAACAATACTACAATATTTGGAGGGGAGGAATATCCTCTGTAAAGCTGTTTTATCTCTTTGAGTAAATCTTCAAACAACTTTATGCTAGAAAAATATTATTTAAGCAATACATTTTTATTAAACTTCACCCATTTCTGTGCAAGTTAAAAAAAACCCTGAGATCCATGGACTTTTTCCAGGTATGCTGTGCCTAACAGAACAGTTACATGCTGTACTATAAATACATAGCAGAATCACAAAAAAAAGAAAAAGAATCTTTTCTTTGGCACTTGCTACTAACAAACATTTTACCAAAGCCCTTAACTTTTCAAAATAAAGAAAAGCACAGAAAAGTAACATCATAAAGGTCAAAGGAAAGCATCTGGAAGGGTGTTTGAATTCAATACAATTCCTGCAACAAAAATCCCACACAAGGAGCTATGAAAAACATTTTACAGCTCATGCAAGCACAAAATCTAACTGAAATAAACTTCAATTTTATGCTGTCACTACTTTGCCAAGTTTGGGGTTCTTTGTGCATTTGACTTAGAATTTGGTTTGCTAAATACTTGACACCAGCTAGTAATTTATGTTCTTTTCAGAAAGATTTCAAAAATTCAGTGTCCTGCCCTTTGAAATCTTATTCACTGCTTTGGCAAGATGCAGCTTGTCTATTTGTTCCTCTGCATAATAGGTACTTATCTACATTCAACAACACTAATCTAGATCTTAAATGAAATTTCACTTGCTAATAAATTCAGAATGAATTGGCAAACAGGCAGAATCATTATAATTACCTGAACCACTCCCATGCATGAATCTAGAAATATTGATCCTTTAGGTTCTTTCGATATTTTTTCATCTTTGTAGAAATTGAGATTATAGGATCCATCACCAAGCTGGATTAAGTGAAAAAATCTTCTTTTAAATGACTAGTGAAAAGAAAGGAGGGAAGAAGAACAGTGACAACAATAGTATTAATTAGCTTCATGTTATATACCCATAAGTGCTATTTACATAGTAGGTAATAGAATATTTATAGATAACATAATCAGTATCTGCAGAAAAGAAAACAGAAACCATTAATTTTTAAAAAAATAACTTATGATATCTGCAGCAGGATTGTACTATATCATTTGACAATATTTTTGACCTACTGAAAGTTATTTAAAACTGACTCTATAATATGAGGCAAATTTAAAAATTATAGTTTTATATAAAATACAATAATACAAACAAACACAAACCCCCACCCCACCTCCCCATATTACACAGTGTCTTTTCCACTAAAACCACACCAGGATACAGTTAGGAAAATTTAACTCCTCCCACATACTAGATTTTTCATGGCTCTTTTTCTGATTTACATAAAATAAAAGCAAGGCTACAGATATATGAAGTACATACAAGCCTCCCTCTTTCTTTTCATGCAATTTTTTTAGAACTAAACCACATACCACAAATTGACCTCTCCAAGGCAAAGGGTATTTAATATCAGTGTTCAGCTTTTTGTCATATGTAAGATATTCTTAAACTTACTCTCATTGTCACACTGATTGCACTGTTCATGTTGCCTTTGTACAGCCATCCTTGTTTTGTTATTCCACCCTTCTGAGACCCAAGAGATGCTGCATCCTGGAGATGAAGAAAGGAATATGGGGAAAGGAAGAAAGAAAAAAAGAAGAAAAAAGAAAAGGTAAACTTTTGCATCACAGTCCCTATAGCATTTACCAATAATTTCAGAAGTAATTTGAGAAGTTGGAATAACTATGTTCATAACATAATGATAATAATGTACCATGAGTCCTTGTTGAAATTCTATAGCTTTTCCATTATTTTATTTGAAGATCTGGGATGAGACTGACCTCATCTAACTTTTAATATGTAATCTGGCCACTTCTACAGGCTTTATCTAGAGAGTACAGGATGATCCAGCCTATAGATAGCTAAATGTTAGTCAAGATAAATCCCAATGAAACAGGGGAATAAGCAAACAGTCAAAACTTAAAACATTTACTTACATTTACCTTGTAACCTTTTCTACAGAGTGTAAGAATTTTTACCAATTTCTATTGCCAAAAAGAACAATGCAAATACATGCTTATCCAAAACTTCAATCAAGATTTCTCAAACCATTTTGCTTTATGTGCAGTACTTCAAAGATACTACCTTCTTAAGAATTTATAGAGAATTAACTATTGCATTGGATCTGCCCTTTTACAGATCAAAATCAAAGCTTTGCAGAGGGAACAAGACTGAACTTGGCAGCTAGGCAAGTTCACAAACAGCAGATCCAATTCAAGCAACATATACCACACCCACTGCCTGCACACCACATCCATCTGCCAGTGGAGGGAACTGAATGGCTGCTTCAATAACCTTAGAATGTTAACAACTACCAAAAAGCAGCACTCTGCTATCAAAATAGATCAAAAAACTGATTTATAACTGCCACAGAATAAATATTAAATCACCAATTCCAAGTAATCTTTTAGAGTACTACGAGGCTGACATTACCATGGTTTA
Organism: Toxostoma redivivum; assembly: GCA_013397375.1. Lineage (NCBI taxonomy): Eukaryota > Metazoa > Chordata > Aves > Passeriformes > Mimidae > Toxostoma > Toxostoma redivivum. Next base: position 107,464 of record VXBI01000491.1, on the reverse strand, counting down.
CAGTTGATGTAGCTCATTTTGAAATAAAACTACTAATGAATTAGACAGGTAGGAGGATTTTTATCCATCTAGAGGAGAATTACTCCTGGTAATTTTTTATTGAAACATTAGTTGAGCATCCAGCTGAAAACAAAATCACAGAACATCCTTGAGTACCTCAAGTACATTTTCTAATTCCTTTTCTTGGCTGTTAAGAAAACATGCAACAAAATCTGATTAATTAAGGAGGAGAGTCACTAGTTCAACAACTGAACATTAAATCAAATCTTGGAATAACATGAATTTGTTTCTGGAACTGAATCAAGGAACATTCTGTAAAAAGTTACTAGGTAATTTACTTACAGCTTATTTAGTCTGTCTAGCTTGCATACTAATAAGCATATGCACATGTGAACTACAAAAAAAACCTGTGAACAGAAGGCAAAATATGCATCAATATGACCTTTTAAAATTTACAGTCAGCTTGGTACTATTGAAGTTAGGGTAAGTGAGGATGACATGGTCATCAACTATCAGATCATCTGATACAACAGCCCAAAGGCATAGACTAGAAATACTCAGTAAATTTTCATGTGTTCTGAAGAATCTCACTGTCCAAGCAACACAGCCATTTTTCTTTCATATTTTCAAGTCATTAGCCTCCACTGCTGTTCTGTTGCCTAGACAATTATTTTTCTTGTACAGGAATAAAGATACAGACACAAATCAAAATACTGAGTTTCCAAATATAACTCTATATGACTCTTCCCCTCCCTTGGCATGAGTTATCCCCAAGGAAAGGGAGGGTTTAAATCACCTTTACAAGTGTAAGGTGATGAGTAGATGATGAGTTATTACCAAAACTTGGCACAAAAAAATGAATGCTTTTCTGTAATTGCAGAAACCATGCGTAGGATCACCTCAGATGATTAAAATTCATTCATTATCTGCGTTAACAAAAATTAAGATTTAGCTCTATTAAGACTCCAGTTCCCCGTCTCTGAGGTGCACAATTTCCCAACTCTGTTGAGCTGCATGCTGTTTTCTAGCAATAAAACTGAGTGTCATTTGGGCCTCTCTAGTTACACCATTTCTTTCTGTCAGGCAGAATTCCTGCCTACAGAGCCGAAAAGCTACTGAACATTTCCAGCTGACCATCTGTTAATACAAAGGAACCCAGGATCCAGTTGTTAACACACGACTCTTACACTGAAAACATACTTCCTGTTTCCAACTGGTAAGGTAATTTCCTCACTTTTATCATTACTGCTGCACACTGTGCTGCACTTTTCAAAGTGATCTTTCCCACAAACTCAGCTCCAAAGTTTACTTCAACAGCAACTGTTTCAACAAAAACAATCCCCAATCTTGATCCCATACCAGATTGAGAAATTCCATTTGCAAACATCAACCTGATGGCCTGATAGCCCAAATTAGCTTTGGATAGGTAATTTTCTCCTTTTTAATGATGCATTATTAAACTAAACTGTATCTGGTTTTCCTCAATTTTTAATAATTTGTAGCTTTTTGTTTTCTGTCATTCTCTTAATAAATCAGCTTTCTTCAAACACAAACAAAAGCAAAACAAAAAGACCAAACAACTTTCAATCTAAGGTTTGCATCTGTGCTTTTTGGCATAGAAAGATATTAATGTCTGAAAGAAACACCTCTTCCATTAAGTCTTCCCTTGATAAAAGAATCTACAGTCCCCCCACTCTATTGTCCCACTAACTTCCCTTTCCCTCCTAGCACGTCTTTTTCTTGTGTTTATTTTTCAAGTTCCTCAAAAAGCAGCAGTCCTCTCCTCCAGTGATTGTACTTCTGAAAGAGAAACCCTGCTCCTGCCTGTTCTTACAGGACACAGGCAGTCCTCTCCACTTACAATTCCTGGCAAAACACATACTATCTGCTAAAGACAAATTATAGTTTTTCAGTGTTTAACTAACTCTCCCCATAATGTATTTCCTGATAAGAATTATAGTCAATCATATATATATCCATTTAATTTTTTAGTGTTTAACTCACTGTTTTCTAAAACACTTCTGTTGTCAGAAATATCACAGTAAATAATGCCAAGTTTTTTAAGTGTCAGTATAATAGTAATCATAATTACTCCCATCCTACAAATAGGAAGTTTAGGATACAGATGCATAATGTTATTTGTCCAAATATCACAGTACAGATTAATAGCAGTGCTGGATAAATGTCAGCCTGCGACTCTCTGATTGCAAATCTATCTACTCAGATGAATTCCCCAAACAACTTCTTCATATTTAATCCTTTCATTTCATAGGCAGCAGTAATGAGTATCAGGAATTTAGAAGCAAAGTAATTATCAAGAGGTAAAAACCACAAAAAAGAAAAATTATTTTATTTTAATTTTCGTTTGAGATGTAAGAGTTCAAGTACTCATAAGAAAAGGTAACAGTGGCATTTAAAAACATGTCTTGAAACAGGGTGTGATAAAAACTAAATCACAAAAATAACAGAGGCAGTTGCTGAAAAACGTCTTTGGCATTTGAAATATACTTGAAAATAGCTTGAGGCTATACATCTCTCCTTCCCCTAAGTCAATGACACAAGAGAAAATATCTTTGAGTTTTAGTCAAGTTTTTAAGCTTTTGTTTCCATTATAGCTCTCCAAGTCTTATCCTATACTCAAATTTCTGATGAATTGATTTTAGCTCACAATATACTGTCATGCATGCTGAAGTGTGTGTGCTGTTGTGCTGGAACAGATTCACCTATGATTTTACTCAATGATGATGATTAAACTGCAGGAAACACTTCTCTCTGGAGACCTGTCTACATAGACACAGTATAAAACAGATTTTATGACAGCTGAGGGATTACTAAGTACTTTAGTACCAAGTACTAAAACTTCAATTTTATTATCTGTCAAAACTTTTTCTAACTTACCTGACAGATCTCCAGAGAACAAGATTATTTGAAAGGAGACAGGAAAAATAACTAATTTGTTTCCCAATAAGGTGGTTCAAGCTAATCTCTGTTTTCATGTACTGAGATCAACACTTAACCAAATTCACAACCTCTACACACCCAACATTCTTTAATGAAAACAAGAGAAAGTAAGGAATTGCTATTATCTCACCTCATCTTTATCTGCTTCTTCATCCACTTCATATAAATGAACAGGAAGCTTGTCTGGCTTTGTCCCTTTACTACAAAAGAAAAAGCTTCTGAAGTCTAGGAATTTTGTGATTAGTTACATATTTTATTGATGCAAAAATTAAGATTTTCTTTTCCTACTGAAGAGAAAAAAGCCCAAGGAAAACTAAGTAAAAGCATGCATTTTTCATTCATTCTATTTCTTAGAAAGCAATTTTCCTCATTTGTACAGCTGGCTGCCATGTCCCTTTTGTTCTGCTTGTCACTGTGCTAATGTGTAACTGAAGAGAACAAATGCCTTCTAATTCACTGCACTCCTAATATCTTATAAGTAAGAATTCATACCTGCAACTCCTGGCTCCTTGCAGGACAATGCACTTTTTAAAATTCCTATTGTGGTTTCTGTCCAGGGCAAGAGAAAACCGGGTACTGACTTGTACAAGACCTGTGAGTAGATCAGAACTCTCCACAGGGCAAGGTAACTATTTCTTAGCTGACAGATGCAGGAGAGCAGTTAGGGAAGACATAGATTTTCCAGAGTTGGGGTATTCAGAGTATTTAGCTACTCTCGGACATTCTGTATTAAGGTTCTAATCGTTATTCTCTTCCTAGAAAATTTTGAAAAAGTGGGAAAACATTTCTCTAGCAGATGGTTTAGAAAGTTTGTAACAGATGTCAGTTAGGCTTTTACTTTGAATCATCCTGTGAAAACCTGCTCTAACCATCTCAGTTACATTCTATTCTCCCAGCTTCTAAAGGGAGTTCCAAAAGCTGCCTTTGAAGCAATGAAAACAGGATATTACCATCTTAGGTCCATCTAAACATTAGCCTGTTTTAGTTATCATACTTAAATTCACATTGTCAAAGATACAGTGTCTTGTTTTGACCTGCCTGTTAACAAGGCAATGTTATTACAGTACCTTCCCAGAAAATAGTTTAACATGATATTATACATTCATGTTTATCAATTCTATCCAACAAGTCTTTATCATCTCTGCTTACCATTAAACATGGATATAGCATATTTCAGTTTACATATTACACATATTTATATACTTCCCTAATAAATAAGTCTATATTAAATGCTAAATTCCTTCACAATTTCAATTTATCATACCACTAAATAAATTAAGTAACATACTTACTTTGGAAGCTGTCGAAACTCTCCCGAGTAATCTTCGTATCTATAGTTAACAATATGCCAGTCTGAATTGTAGGTTTTGATGCACTGTTTAAATGAAAACCAAGTATCAATATTAGTTGGAAGAGGATTAAAGGCATTCAATGGACACAGCACAAGAAATTCTCTTAAGATATGTCAGTATATGGACTGTTATGGTTACATATCAATCTCTGAAAATTCTGTACACTTCCTTTCTTTTGCAATAATCTAATACAATATAGCTTTTATGAACAAGCTGTATGTTTCAATGGAATGTTATCATCTGCTAGACATGTATTTAATAAAACCAGAAAATGGTGAATGCACTCAGCATCTGGATTAACTATCTTCAGTCGTCCAAAAAGTTAAACCAGCATTTTGTCGCAGCTGAAAACATGGCCAAGCCTTTAGAAAACTCAGCTGAAGCTGAAAACATGACTGAGCCCTTAGACAACTCAGGACAAAAACAGGCACCTTATTAAAATAGAATATTCAATTGTGCACATACTGATACAGAAAACCAAAAATATCTTTTTCTTGAATTTATACTTCCAGTGTAATTAAATTAAAACTTAAATTTAAACTGTATGCTTGCAGTGGTTGAAAAGCAATTATGTCATTAAGTTCTGATCTAGATCACAGGAAATACCACTTTACTCCACCCATATTGTTACAACATAAAAGTACTGATTTATCTTGGCTTTGAACAAAGTAACATAAAACTGACAAAATCTGTTGACAGAAACCATTCAATGCAAAATTTTATGTTACACAAGAAACCTACGTATACACAGACACAGCATCCAATAAATCGTAAATATTTTCTTTGTATTTCAAAACACGAGTTTAATGCTTGCCAAGCAATTGTTTCAGCAGAAACTCATTAAACTTCATGAATTACCTCTAACACTCCTCCCTCCTCTTGTATATCCTCTTCAAATTTATTTCAGAAATGTTTAGGTTAGGTATGAATGGTATGTAGCAGTGTGGATAAATCACTTTGATGTAGATTCAGCTATCTGAGACTCCATTAGTTTTACTGGCGTTACAACAGACATTTACTTGTTTCAGACATTAAAATATCAGCTTAAAGTATATCAGTAGAAAACCAGCAAATAATACAAAAACAAAAAAGGAAAAACAATTGAGCCTTTAATTCCTTATAGGCTTCAACAAGACAATTAATGAAGACCAACCTCACAAAAACCAAAGGAATGCCAACATAAGCAAACAGTTCTGAGAAACTTTAGGGTTGAGGATGTTTCTTCTACATGGAGCTTACAAGTTTAACAGTCATAATGAATTTTGGCCTCCACAAGTGTTTTAGTTCTGGACACCTCTGTTCCAGCAATCTGTACAAGATTATTATGAACAAAGTAAGAATGGCTGGTGTGAGACTTTATCAGAAAAAACAAGTCACAATGATTCATTCCAGATTTACTAGTGGATCCAACATTATGTATGAAAATCACCCACGTTCATCTGGAAAAGCCAAAAGCATAATGAAGGTGGGGGAGAACCATCTGCAAAAGCCAATGACGCAAACAAAATAATTAAAAGCTATCCTGTAAAACTTCTTTTCCAGCCACCAGTGGAAAAAATACTGGGTTTTAATACTGGGTTTTCCTGGAAATTTTGCCTTGAAATAATTGACAAGTAAGTGGCAATAAATAATTCTTTCCCCAGGGCATATTTTTCTGTTTGTTTTAAATGGTAAATGAAGGAGAAGAAAAACAAGTCAGGTATAATATTGTTATTACACACAGTCACATGCAACTTCAGTATTACCTCAGTTACAAACAGGCTCTGAGCTTCTTTCTCTGCATTTTCAGGAACTGTTGATCGAATGTATCGACTCTGTCGTTGCAGTAATGCTGTCTGATAAACAACAAAAGCAATTAATGAAACTTGCAATTAAAGGGAAGATGACACATTATGGCCACACTCAGCTACACCACTATAATGAAGAAAAAGCTCAGCAGAAAACATCCTATGAATATGATGTTTCAAAATAGTCAATTAGGAAGAATTTCTTTTCATTCAAGCGACATTCTCCTTCTTTCACAATAAGGGCAAGATTGGAATCAGTGAGAAATAGATGCCATAGGACAGGCTTTTTTTCCACTACATTGTCAACATGTGGAAAAAAATACTAGAAAAAATAATTCCACCATGACAACATAACTTCAACATTCTGAAGACAGACATTAAGGTAGTGCTATTACTACATATAAAAACTATTATTCAAGGAAGGTAAGAAAACCACACCAAAATAAATGAGTAATTCAATTGCAGATCTTAAGTGACAAAAAATGAGACTAGCACTGTTTAACAGCAGGTTTAAAGAGCAGGTGTAGATCACTGAAGTATATATATACTTCAGCCTACCAAGTCAGAACTTATTGCTGTCTTTTGCCAGAACCCAGAGAGGCACAGGAAGGCTGCCAGAGAGCAGGAAATCTCTCTGTGACCATGAAATTCTGTTTCTCAAACCTGTGCTAAAGTAAGCCTTAGGATACCTTGCATTTGTAAAGTGAAAAAGACGAAAACCTAACAAAATCTTCTGGACCACAAATGAAATAACCACACAGAAATAGAACTTGTTTCTGCACTGTGTGGAAAGGAATCCCATGGCTTAGGCCATCAAAGGTGAACAAGAGAGTTTACATAGCCAGGGTCTGGAAGGGGGTTGTGGTCCCTCACCTGTTAGTTACAGGACTCCACACATCCAGGCAGGATCAGATAAAAATGTGACAAGAAAAAGCTCCACATGTTATGTTGAAAAACAAAGGACACTTTATCTCTGTTGAGAGTCTGATCCACTGGGTCATTGATTATCTTGGTCATAACCAAAGCCTCATTCCATTAACCGGGGAAGGTATTTAAGCAAGAATACTCAATTACAGTAAAGACTGAAAGGGAAAAAAAATAGTCCCATAGTCATGGTCAACTCATTCATCTAGTCTAGAGCACTAAAAGTGACAATGCTAACTCCTTGGGTGGGAGAGGTGGGAGGTATTAAAACCAAATACCACAAGCCCTAAAATATTTCATGGGACCAATAAACCTTGCAAACTACAGTTAAAAAACAAAAAACCAAATTGCAAGAAGATATGCATTTATATGCTAACAGTTTTTAAAAATTAAGTTTTCTTAATTCTAGAAATATCTTCAAATCATATTAAGTATTTGTTTCCACAAGCTATGGAAATCAAAATTTCTATTAAGAGTAGTAAACTACCTTAAGATCAGAATTTCTAGGCACTATTCTAGTGAAATGGTCTGATGAAACATTATTTATATTTTATGTAAATATAAATATTACATGCAGTACTCATACATATTCTACAAGCATACAGTAATACTGTGCTTTCCTAAAAAATATTATTCTAAGAAAAAACGGAGACAAAGGTGGCATCTTACCAGGCCCTTTTCATGGGAAACCCATGAATTCATCAATCAAATATTAACACTGTAGCATAATTTGGTAAAATTTAATTTTCTGAACATACTTTTAAAACTTCTACTGCTGTTACCCTGCTACACAACTATCAATACAATAGTAAGGGCTTTTTTCTAAATGTTCACAAATAAAAATATTTTTATTTTAGTACTGTATCAATATCGGTGACAAAACAGAAGAATCAGACTTGTCTATTTTGTTCATATTAGTAATTGTCTTAATGCATCCGTCTCCTTGTCAGCCCATCCATCAGCTGCAGTAGTGCCTCAAAGAGCCAAGGAATACAATGAGTGAGGTCTGTGATTTAGAGCCAATTCCTAAAAATAATCACTTAAGCAGCACTACAATATTTTAAAAGCAAGCACGCACATAAATGCATGTTATATTCCAAAAGAAAAATTAGGAAAGGAAGGATTGTCTTCTCAACGAACTCTTCACAATTGCATTGGATGAACTGCTTTGTAGAAATGAAACTTTTCAACTCTCTGGGTTTGAGTGATCATTTGATTTATGGCAGCATCAGGAATTACAAAGTGTTTGTCTCATACTCAAAGAAAATTAAAAAAGCCTTTCAACTACTCTGCTGTCAAAACTAAGGAAGGCCACTTTTAACACAAGCCAGGACTCACACGCACTTACTGAGGCACACAGTTAACACTCTTTTAGTGACACAACCTTCTGACTGAGTCCCAGGGATTCAGGATATGTTGAGGTCTCAGAATAGGCCATTGCAGCAAGAACATTACACCAAGTGTACCAAGGAGTACTCGCTACCCAAAACTTGATGGAATATGGATAATGAACCTGTCCACAGGGAGTGCAGACTGCAATGGATGCTCTTTCTGCCACAAGGCTGTGCTTGGCAGTGAGACTGTTACCACAGAGGCTCATGCTCCAGATGCAGAGACAGAAATTGTTCTAAAAGACTCAGTGGAAAAGATGGCAAGTTGTATGAGAGATCCTCCCCTTAAAACAACCATGTGTCAGAAGTGACTTAACCTTTGCATGGGAAGTGTCAGATCCTTCATATGGGAAGTGTCTGAAACTGTATTATAAAGTAATTTCCAAATGAAATCAAGGTAGAACAGTCGGCTAAAGACTTAAGGAAAAACACAAAACAGATTTTAAAGGGAAAAAGTAATAGAGAAATTATTTTGAACAACCCAAAATTAGTTATTTGACCAGTCTAATTTGTGCTCTCTAAAATGAGGACACTACTTGGACATTTTTTTGCTTTTCCTCTACTGAAGATATGCCTTCTCATAGAATGACCTGGATTTAGTTTTACTTCTGTGAAGTTGGCATAATTTCTATTTTCAGAAGTACTTAACTTGCATTAAATAAAAGCTAAGAGCTTTAAGTGAAAGTGTGTTAAATCCATATGGTTCAAAACCAAAAATAACAAAGGTGAAATGATGTCTAAGCTAAGCACCAAACTGCCTTCAAAATAATACTGTGATAACGTTGCAAAGACAAATTTAATATGGGTAGGAATGCACCCACATTTTATTTGCTACAAACAAATTAACCTGCATTATTTGACAAGACAAAGGGGAATGATTCAAACTGAAAGAAAGCAGGTTTAGATGAGATATTACAAAAATCTTTACTGTGAGGGTGGTGAGGTACTGGAACAGATTGCCCAAACGAGCTGTGGATGCCCCATCCCTGGAGATGTTCAAGGCCAAGCTGGATGGGGCTCTGAGCAAGCTGCTCTAGTGGGAATTGCTCCTGTCCATGGCAGGAAGTTAGAACAAGATCTTTAAGGTCGCTTCCAACTCAAACCCTTCCATGGTTCTATAATTTCCTTTAAAAATTGAGGTAGTACTCAAAACTCAGGTATTTTGAAAGGAAAAAAAAAGTATTTAGATAAAGGATGACTTATTGCCAAGTACACACTAGTACTGCTTTGGGTTAAAGTTGCTTTAAACAATTTACCCACTGTGCAGTTAACATAAACATCTCTAATTTTGCTGTCATTTGAGCATACGACTTTAACGTCACCACCACCACGAAGGTGGCCTGTTTTAAACTAATGCTATTTAGTTATTAAGCCATTTCATTATTGAGCAAATTACTGAAATTCAGGTGAGAAGTTTACAACAAGCCATGAAGAGGCACAAACTTGGATACAAGAGTATCTGATGGATATAGTCATTCACTATTACAAAGGAGATGGCTCTTCCCACCAAGAGGCTACAAGAGGGATAGCCTGGAAAAGCCAGCAGCAGTGGGACTGAGAGTAGCAAGAACATTAACAGAGTGTCCCAATGGGTGGCAGAAAAGTGGTTCTAACAGCATAATTAACAAACACATTGTATAAGCACCATAAAGAAAAAGGACAAAAATGCAGCTAGAAATGAACAGACTACAAAGCCTGAAGAAAATTTAGACACCCCACTTACTAAGAATGAAAGCAAACTCAATGATGTCAACATCAAAACATGTCTCCAAACACGTCTGCTCCCATAAATTTGTTGAGAGCAAGGTAGGGAGTAACCTGATAAGTGAATTCAGCGCAGAAAACTCAGAGCTTGATCTTGTGAAAAGCAGCTGAAACAACCTTCAAGTGGTGAATTAAAAAAAACCCAATATATGGAGATGAAGTTGCTGATTAAGAGCTCCTCTGGTAACTACAGAAAAGCAAATCTTGCTTATTTAGATATAATAGCATGAAGGAAAAAAAACTCAAAAGAAAAAAAAATTACAAGCCTACTTTTTTGGATTTAAAGGTCTGCACAAAGCAGAACAGAAATCATGTTCTTCTGAAAAGTAAATTAACTGCTACCAAACATATATAAAAAGAGAGAAAGCATGTTTCATAACCTCAGCTAATCACATTTGGGACAATGGCAGATGCAGTTAAGTGGAAATTGGGAAAGGTTCCTGTTACTAGATAGCTGGCTGAAGAACAATCCTTCAAACGTTATGAGTTTCCCAAGACTAGAGTATTTTCTGCTCCATCCTTGCTAAAACGTTGCTTTGGTATTGAGCTTAGAGCTGCTTCTGACAGCATGTTTAGAGAACAGTCATACCTGAACAGAAAAAGAGTTATTTTCCCCCTTTGTGTTGTTTTTTCTCCCTTTCCCTCATTAGACAAATAATTTTCATCAGGAAGAAGAGGAGAGGAAAAGAGGAGAGCTACACATGACCCAAAAAATGCCAGTTGCTGTGCTTTTTAATTTCTGACATGGACTAAAAATTAATAATGGTTCTCCTTAAATACTAGCTTTTCACACCTAATAAATTACATTTCATTTATCTAACTGCATTACCTGAAAAAGAAAAAAATCCAAATCAAGCACAAATATTTCTTTCCAATTTGTCTCTAAATAATTTAAGCTTTAACAGAAATTCAATGCTGGTATCATCAGTGGTGCTTCTTTGAAAACATGCAGCTTCATTTGTAATTTTCCAAAAATTCCAGAAGTGATATCTAGTACTGCAAGCTAACTATTTTCTGTGCCATTTTAAGTGCTAGATTTAGGGCCATGCTGAACAAAATAGCCTTACTCTTAATGCCATTATAAATTAACACTGCTGGGCTTCCTTCCCAGGCAAGGGTTTTTCAGATTGTAATCAATTTAATCTAAGTGTGAGGAAGAACTTTGTAAAGATAAAAACTGAATGCTCTAAAAGGAAATAGCTTGAACAGGTTTCTAGACAATGGTAGGCGTTTCTACCCATAAACAGTTCTAAGTGTGTTTACAGGTAGTTCTAAATGCTGTAGCTCGCTATTCTAAATTTTTCTTGGGGATGAGGCCAGTATCAAATATTTAAGCTATGGCTCACACACTGACAGCCATAAATTAAGAAAAATGAATTTAAAAAATACATGCAAAGCTGAACGGCAAACACAGAAAATATGCCTTCATTGTTTAAATAATTATTCAAATGATACTGGCAGCTATATAATAACTAGTGATTTCAAACCTGTAAATATGGCTATGGAAAACTGAACAGGGTTAAAAGGTTTAACTTCCAAATAAAAATAATACGCACTTAAGGGTTTTCTGTTCTCTGACGTGGGAATATTTTCTTCATACACTGAATGACAGATTTAAATGCTTTGTGCTGTTGAAAACAAGCTAGATAGAGCAAAGTAGTACAGAAGAGTTATGTGTACAACAAAAATATTTGGAGTTAGTTTGCGCCAGCAAGTCTTCCAAGGAAATAAAAATTTGATAATACAGTTTGATAGTATAAACCATCTTCATGTAAATCATGTATAAAATGAGACTCTGAAGGAAATCTTACGATGTAACACACACTTTAATGCCTGCCTTGATGAAGATCTGATGACAGAATCCAAACAAAGGATGACAAAAGACATAACAATTTATGACAAAATTCAGTCATTCCTTTTGAAGGATGAGACTGAGAACTATAGTCTAGCTTCACTGATACAGGCCTGAGGATAAGAATTGCAGAAGGTCACTAGAAATAGCAGCTCAATACTTCAGCCACACCCCCAGACTGCTCAGACAAAATGCCTGAGGATATTCCCAATAGGTTTGCTTCTCCTCCGTTGATAATTCAGAGCTGCTCACCAGAATGACCCCGGTAAGTGAACTAGTGAATCAGATAAGAACACACAGCAGAAGTAACCTGGATTCCTCTTGATCTATGATTCTGAAGAGACACACTACAAAAGGGGATTTTGGTGGTGTAGCCTGCTCATGTTTTCCAGTCCCAAAGTCAACACCTGGTGTAGGGCATCATCCTGAGTGATTCTGTATTCAAAAACTTCTATCAGCACAACATTCTTTTCAAGAAGTCTTATTTCCATCCTATAAACTTCCATGTGTAGCTGTGAACACACAAAGCCCAAATTCCTCTCTAAGTAACTGTAGCTTCCCAAAACTCCAATTTTTTAGCTCAGAGTGTGAAGGCTACAAGTAGAGTTATTGATGTCTGAATTAACGAAAAAGAAACCCCCAGACTGTATTACAAAGGGAGTCCAACTGCATTCAGGTAAACACTCTAATAGGCCAGAGAAAATTCATTACAAATTCAACATGTAATTTATAGGACTTTAGATGTCCTTCTGTAGAAATAAACCAACTTATCATCAACTTTCCCCACAGTAAACAAACTTAGCTTCAACTACTTGGCTGAACAAAATTAATTTACAGACTGTTCAGATGTCTGCATACTTTTCAAATAGACATTTTGATTGCAGGTATGGGCATGTGGACAAGAGACTTTCCTCACTATTTACTCCAACTCCAGCCTCTAAGATGCTTGGTAGTTATCCTAACTAGATCTACAAGAAGATTTTTTTTAAAAGTGTACTTAAATAAACTATTTATTTAGATAAACATGGTCATTTAAAAAAATATAACAAGATTATCACAAAGCTTGGTTAAGTCTGGCTTAATCGAGTCAGAAACTCTTATGTAAGGGGTATTTTCCTAGTTTTGGCTGGGATGATGCAGCTAAGAGTAGTAGACTGCATTTGAACAGGTTCATGTCCTTCACTATTAAGAATAGGGAAAAAAAAAATCAATTTCAGTATTAAAGAAAGCAGATGCTTTTTTCAAACAGACATCACATAATTTCCTACATCAGAAAGGGAGGGGGAATATTTACAAGTGACTGATCATCTACTTCAAAAGGCAGTTGCAGAAGTAGATCTTATAATCTGAACAGAGGAGGAAATTGTGCTATTTCTTCTGTACCCAAAAGAATAAATCAAGCAGGGTAATGGGACTCATGGCAAAGACTTTGTGGGATTTTTTGGAGCTAAAGAGAGTTAAGAAATAAAGAAATAGTTGGTTATCACCTCATGGCTAGCTAAAAACAGGTGGTAAAATGTAAAACCAGCCCCAAACAAACAAAAAAAACCCACAAAAAAAAAAACAGGGTGGATTAAATTACCTGGAAGTCATCATAAGGGAACAGTAGCATCTCACGTAGAGGATCATTCAAAATCTGTGTTTTCCTCTGAACGATGACATTTTCATAGTCTATTGGTTCTATAAGCTTTGGTTTTGCCTACAAGAAAAAAGAAAAAAATCAAAATAAATTCAGGTATATTCAGGGAAAATTACAAATGTTGACTTATTTTAGAAGTTACTCTTTAGAAGATTGGCAGGATTATATTGCATCTACATCAAAAACATACACTATTCAAAATGCAGTCTTTGTCATATTACACCATATGGAGAAGTGCAAGTGACAATTAGAGACAAGCATGCTGATTGCCTCAGAACTATTTCACAAAATCCAGCAAGCCAGAGCTTATTAGCATAATCATATATGTATTCTCACTGCAAAAAAATGATAAAAAAATTACTAGTCTCTTATGTTGATAGTTGCCTTGGCTTGATACAGCCTAGAAAGCTCTGATCTGGGTTTAACAGGAATGAAAACAACCTTATCTCAAAGACTGAGCTGTGTTTTAATTCAGCAGTAACCTGCAACAGGGGCAGGCTAATTGACATTCTGCCTTCTTTATATTTTTTTTTCAAAATTCCCATAGGCCTTCTATTTCCCTCTTAATTGCACAAGTAGCTTTCCTCAGTAACTGCATTGATTCAACATTAAAAACCCTTTCCATAGATGAGGCATTAGAGCTGCCCCTGCACAATCAGACAGAGAAAAACCTTCACCCTGCCAAACATTCTGTTAAGTGGTCAGATGGCAAAGCAGGTTTAGACAGAGCTCTGAACAACGCAGCCCTGCCTTGCAGTGTGCAAACTAATGCAAAGATGGGGTTGAACTTTCTGCAACTAAAATTCAGCATTACAGTACCAGACATAAAATTACATTTTTTTTACAAGCAGCAATTAGAAGAGACTTTATAAATTATTTTCTCAAGATCAGCAGTACTAATTTAGAGGTAAGGTATATTAAAGATAACTGTAACAGCAAGATCAGCTTCTGTCATCATTGTAGGTAAAATGACAAGACAAGCTTTATACATATTGTTTTGTATAACTCATGACAATAACTTTTCAAATTCTAATTGCCCTACACAGGAAAAATATCTCTATCAGTAACTGCTGTTAATCACTAGTATATTAATAATATTACTGAGAAACCCTACAGGTGTTTTCTTCATCCAAAAGTGAATCAAATAAATTTGTGTTTCAAGGAATTAGGAAAGCTTTGGTCAGAGAAAGTTACCAAAGTTTTCAGGCTTTGTTCACAGGCTACTCAAAAGCTATTTGAGATTTCCCTCATATGTACCACACATAGTTTTATTGGCAAGAAAAATGAGGAAACATAACAAAGCATAACAGCTGAAGAGGCAAAAAAAAGCAAAGTCTGGAAAAATCTACCAAAAATTATGAACAAAATGTAGCTTTGTTAAGAAAAACAGCTACCATTTACAATCACACAGGAAGGATTTACTAGAAGTTCATTAGCTATATAACAACATACTCAGCACAGACCAGTACTTCTAAGAGCCATGATTATTATGTTGAGTTTGACATCTTTCTCCTCAGATGAGATGGAGAAGGGCTGTTCAGTTCACTCCATACTGTACTCTGACACACTTTGAGAGCTTGTCACCTGAACCCCAGCGACTGCCTCATCTTCTCCTGTCATTCATGAACATGAGTTATCACAAAGCCAAGAACTAATGTCAGTGTCCATCAGAAAATGCTTAAGTTTATGTTCATGCACCCATCTGTAGGTTGGAATGGTTGGACAATTTAGCTCAGAAAAGCATAAGGCAAACACAATCTAAGAAAAGATTACGTTTTCTCTAATGTACTAACTACACAAAATATTTTGGTTGCAAGTTTGCATTTGAGTGTTCAGACTGTTGCAGTGAATCCCAACCTAATGAAATTATGTGCTCCACACCTCCTGAACACCTTGTCCACCCAACTATTTGAAACATTGCCTACATACTGACACTGCAGAATGACACCTTCACAAAATTTCAGGTTGAGCAGCCCCACTCTAGCTGATTGTCATAACCAGTTCTGATTCCAAATAAATTATTTCACCTCTTCCAGCTCTTCACTAAGGCATTAACTGTCCATTGCAAATTTTCTTCTTTAAGCAGAGACAGAGATAACAGAATCCAAAGAGCATCTCAAACTTTACTGGTCTATAAATGAAGTACAAGGTAATACATCAGCCAGAAAACAAAGCACCCTTTGCTCATCTTTCTCTCACTTTTAGTGTAACAAATCTCTCTCTACCTATCTAGGGAAGTGAGATGCCCACCTGCCAACCATTGAGTATGAGCTCTTATGCAATACACTCTTTCTTAAATTAAAGCAAGGTTTAGAGATTACTAGAGTAATGTGGCCCAGTCACTCCATTTGGTCAAGTTTGCCTTTCCTGTGTGACCACTCCTCTCAAGAGTTTATAATGAGAAACTATACACAACATGCTGCAGTGACAGGTTGGTTTGAGAGTTGTGCAGGATGATTGACCTTTAGGAGAAACAAAAATAAATACTGCAAATTAAACTGTGCCTAAAAAATGACCAGCAGAGAAGGACCCTTTGATTTGGGTATACAATCAGTCTCTGCAGCTAGCTTAAAAGGTTTGGCTTCACAATTGGCTTAAACAAATTAAAAGCAGGGCTGACACTAGGAGGACCCTGCCCCTCTCTCGTGGCACATTTCTGAGCCTTCCCACACAAAGACCAACAACTGAGACAGAGCTTTTGTGACAGATTAGGAGGTGATCTGGATTGAGAGAGCTCCTTCCAAGCAGGGGCCTTCCAGTCAGATTGTGTCTGAAATGCTGATCAGATGGCTGTGTGACCACTTGTGGCGCTTTTCAAAGGAAAGAATAAACACGTGCAGGGTCAATATTGTCAGAAAGCTCACATACCAGGACATCTACTATCTGAACTAGCAAGTGGATAGATCACAGCCCCAATTCCACAGCCTGATAGCAAGGGAAAGCTGCCATCTCAGATGGGTAATGGATTTTTACATGATGCTGCACATGATCAGCACTCTCATCCACTTCTTCCAGGTGCTGAAGATCTATGTTCATCCTCCTGTTAATTCTTTGGGGAAGGTGACAGGTGAAGACTAGAAGAGAGCTAGTTCCGGCTTCTCTCATTTTACCAGCAAAACCAGAGGAAAAGGATTACTTTATAGCCAATGTAACTAAAAATATTTCATGGGCATGCAAAAACACACAAACACACACACCCTTGTCTAGCACACCTAATTCAAAACTCAAAGATGCATATATTGTAGCTTTAAAAATCATCCAATTAATTGCCTCTTTCTGCCCTGCAGTCATAAAAATGGTCCACCACAACTATAAAATTTATTAAAAAGACTCTTAAAAGCATATAACCTTTGCTTACATTTTTTTTGCATGCTGTAAACACAAAATTAAAAAAAAAACAAAAGCAGAATCCTCCCTCATGGGAAGCTTTTAAAGAATCTAAAGCTCACTGTAGCTGAGGTCTTTGAATACACATCTCTCCTATTTAATCAGTAAGGTACTTCATTTGCAGAAATATCATTTATGTAAAAATTAATTAAGAATTTGCCTCCTTAGGTTTCTCCTAAATGTTACTCATTTTTTTCTTAGTCATGTGTCAGATTAAAAAGGAAGAGGATGTTTTATCAGTTTGGACCAGATATGAAAAAAGAAAACAATAAACAACACACTGATACTGGCATTTAGCCAGACATAAAACAGCGCAAGGAAGCAGATTCTCTCTCAGGCTCTTCTACACACACATGCAAAAAAAACCTGGTCTATTATTTCATGTAATATAAAAGAAAATATGATAGGTAGTTACACGATTGTTAAATACAATTTATGGACCAGCAGACACAGATAAAACTCAGCCCAGTTAAAACTGCAACATCAAGTTTATAGGCACTAAAAGTCAGTCTTTCCCATAAGGCTTAAGTTTTCCTATTAATCTACAGCCAACAACATTTTTGTTTCTGTAATCTAGGAAAATGCTAAGAGCATAGGGGTTCATGGCGAGCCAGCCAATGCTATATTAGTTGAAAGATAAAAGAACAAATTTTCTGCTGTACTACTTTGGGTTTTGTCTGAGTATTATAAGCATGGAAACTTAACAGAAATAAGAGATATTTCAAAACAGCAGTCATGACACCCACACAGTAAGCATTTTAATCTGTCTGAATACAGTTAATATATTTGGACAAGCAGTGTCAAAATTTATCAGATAAAATAAATTTTAAGCTAAGAGTTCACTGATTGCCTACATTATTACAGAAAAAAAACAACCCACAGTTCATGCTTTTCTTGCATGCTTAATTTGTTATCGTCCAGTTCTCAGAAAACAAAAGACGGTAAGGCTAAGCACACTGAATATTATTAGCCTCCTGCTACAAAACCTTATTTACCTTATAAAAACATATTTGGCATATACACCTGCAAATTAACAAGTTCTCATGAGGAGTAAAATGGAGCTATATGCACTAGCAGGAAGCAGCATATAAATAGATGAATAGGTGTTATGCATTTCTCAGTAGTGGCCTGAGGAAAGCCACTGTGGACATACAATAAGATTATTTAATACTAAACATGGGTAACAGCTCCAGGTATCTTACTGTCCCACAATAAACATAAAATAAATTGCCCAGGTTGAGGTTTTAAAAATTAATTCAAGAAATTATTTGTATCCTAGAGCTTACTCTTAACTATTACATTTTATACTGCCAGCAAGTTTCCAAGCAGAAAGATGACTTCCAAAAGATCCAACTTCCCAGAAACATCATCTGTTTTGATAAGCAGTTACTACTTGTGACTATCAAAACGCAGCTGGACAGCAGGCATACTCATCCAGTAACTTCTACAACAGCTAGCACAACAGCAGCCTGTCCCAAGCAGAGTTTTGAGGCACCACCTGGAAAATCTAAATGTTTTTTCCATGGGCTCTTTAACCTCCAGAGCAAAGTTACGACACAATGTAATTCAAATCACAGAGACACCAGGGAGCCCACATGCTAACATACTGGCATTGAAAGCAGCAGATGACTCTTTCTATGAACCCACCCACCTGATCAGGAAAAGTTAATTCAGGCACAGCAATCCATCAAATAACATTGTTTCAATAACATATGAGATGCTTCCAGTTAAAAATACCCAGTTTCCTCAACACTCCAACAGACTCTCAGTGAACTACATTTTAAAAAATTAAATGAATATGACAAATTAATATGACAAAAAATCTGTTGCTTCCTGACAGCTGATTCTCATCTTTATAAAGAATACTTAAATTGAGTGCTAGGAAAATCACATCATATTTGCACAAAAGGAATACATCTATGCTTGAAAGAATGTTTTAGACAAAAGTCAGTAAGAAGTATTACTAGAGTAAACCAGAAGCCTACTGTTCCATATGTTTCTGTGGATTGCTATCTAATGTAATTCCCAGATTTTTAACCCAGGAAACAAGAAATTCTGCTGTTTAGAATTTGTTACAGCACTAGAACTTTGTCAGCCTTAGTTATTACCCTACTGCACCCTGCACCAATATCAAGGTACCTATCTTCACTGCGCCAGTAAAAATGTAGTGCAATATCACAGCCCAATGAAATAAAAATGGACCCAAATGTCAATGTCAAATGAAAGACATCACCTTACTTTTTGCTTTGTGTCCGGCAGCACATTTGCTGCAGGTTACTTGCACCACTTCATCTAGCTTTCCTCAATAACTAGACAAAAGGGATCTACAATTATGCTATATATTCACTTGTGAATATATATATATAAAAACAGATTATTACCAAAAATAGCAATTGAAATAACAGTGAAGACGTTTTTAATGTGACTTATGCAAAACCTCAATGTTCTTCCCTTTAAATATTGACCTTTGTGTTGAATGCTTGCATGTCATCCAAAAATGAAACAAATGAGAGCAAACACAGGAGGTATATTGTTCCATGAACATTAAATTAACTAGTATTTGAAAAATTATAAGGAGGTATTTAATAAATGGTGATAAGTAAACACAGTAATGTTTTATACTTTTTTTTCTTCTAAAGTAAGTATATGAATAAGTACTGAATAGCTCCAGTGCACCAAGTATCTGCAGAAACACTAATATCCTCTCTGAGTATTCATAGGGGAATAAAAACAATTCTAAATAAAGTTAAACATTCCAAAGGCAGGAAAGCACACACCAGATTAGCTCATATTGTACTGATGAAAATCTGGACCAGAAATCAGAACACACCCATCCAAAAAACCCCCACATTTTATTAACTCTCTGAATAGAACAAAACTAAAAAAAAAAAAAAACAAAAAAACAGTGACAAGGAAAAGAAAGTTTGTCTTACTAGCACACATGTAAACTCAGTTATACATAATAGCAATTCCAAAAAAGCTACAGATGAGTATTACTAAACACAGATGGCCAAAATGTTTTAGTTCAATTCTTAAATGCATAGTGTGAAGCTCAAATAAGAGAGGGGGACACACCATAATTTGAGGATCATCCCACTAACTTCAACTACAGGCAGATAAATAAAGACAGGACCATCAGCAGCAATTATGCATTAAACAATATTAAATAAAGTTGAAATTTTTAGTAAGAACTATCAAAGTACTTCTTTCTACTGATATGTAAGTACTAGATTACCAATCCTCCTCTGAAGAGAGTTGTTGGATTCATTACAGCTCACTTACTATGTTCTCTTGCTGTACTATTAAGATTCCAACAGAACTAAGTGTCAGCAGTGTTTCAGAGAAGACAGTTCTTATTTGATTATTTCCCCCACATACAGAAGATTTCCCTTTTCCTTCACTACAAGCTATTTCATAACTTTAAATTCCTAAATAATGTTCATTGAAAGAATTGAAAAGTAAGTCCTTTAACAGATAGATAGATACTTTAGAAGTAGTCATTAATTATTTAGAAAGTTCTTTGATAATTTAAGCAAAATTTAACTGTTTCACACACACTTTAGGAAGTTCAAAGATACTTTAATTGGAAGATATGCTGGGCAATTAAAAAATAGAGGTGCCAGAAAGAGTTTTAAAGCATATGTAGTTTTCATGCTAGGTTCAAAGAGCTGCATAAATATGCTAGACAGAAGAGAATGAAAAGCAGCTAGTCTGAAAGCCAAATTCCAAAGTCACACTCAAAGAGAACCAAAGATAAGGTAAACTAGAAGAGCAAAAATCAATTAAAAAGGCAGACAACACACAGAGAAACAAACCTAAATCCTAATCACAAGTAAGAATGCTGGAACTTCTCATCAGCAGCAGATGAAGAAGTTTTTCACTGACAGAGAGAACTCAAATTATGAAAGGGAAGAGGCAGCTTGTTTAAAGAATTCTTACCAGCACAGCCACAGGACTCTCCGCTTGCACTTCACAAGGACCTGCATCCTTGCCCTTCTGTGGAGATTCTATAGAAAGCTCTTTCTTAGGATTTCTGTTTGTTCTTGCCTGCATTCTTTCATTGAAAATACAGACAGCAGCAAAACTGTATGCTTTTTGGCATCAAAGTCATCGACATGCCAGTGATCCAGTGAAAACAAAAGCTTTTCTCTGGCTCAAGCAGCACAAAGTACAAACTAGTCTAACTTCTCAGCTGCAGTTTGCTAAATCTGTTATGGTGGGAATGCATGACAGACAAAGGCCAGCCCCTAAGCATGCTGTATTCCTCTGGGGAAGGAAAAAAAAAAAATAAGGTGGATCCATTTTAACGCCTTAAGGTTATGAGCCAAACACAAAAGAGAATGTGCATATCTAAAATTACTATGTAAAACAAGCTGAGTCTTTTACAGCACGTATAAAATCAGGGCTTTAATAATTCAAAAATATTTTTAGTGTAAGAATTAGTCACTTACTGACAACTGTGTCTTTTTAGAAGTATAAAACTCTACTTATTGTGCTGTTAAAATTTTTTTGCACTAATGTTACTTCCTCAGGTGCTATCAACAATCCACCAGTAACCAAGGACATTCTCCATGATCAATGCCCTGAAGAGACACATTGCTCTTTTCTGGGGGTAGAGTGGGTGTGACCTTTTTTATCTTAGTGTTTAATCTGTATTAAAAGTTTCACTTAATACCAAATTGCCATCACAGTAAAAATCTTACATAGTCTACAAAGATGCTAACTCAAAATAAAATTCAAAAAACTTAACTCTTCAACTACTAGTATCCCTCTGCCTCTTTCCTCTCTTCAGCCAGCTCACTCCTGTATTGCACATTATTTGTGCTCATTCCTCACTCCTCACAACCCTTCAACACTGCAGGTGTCCATGACTGATCAGCATCCAAAAACACAGAGAAGACAATGCAACAAAATCTTCACATGTTTTGAGAGAAGACACTGGGAGAACTTTCTGCAGCCATGAAGACCAACCAGCCATCACTCACTGCCTTTGGCCAGTACAAAACCCTGCAGGGTGTCACCCTTGCCTTGTGAACAGCTTGCAGAAGTGTCTCTTGGCCTCAAGATATCCAAGCTATAGCAGTGCTCAGTGGTTGCTCTCTTCCTTCCAGTCCTTAATTATAACATAAACTCAAGTCATGCTTCAACTTTGCTTTTTTAACCCAATCTACTATCTTACCATATCACTACTTACAGACACTGTTCAGCATACACATACAGTGGCAAAGTAAGAAGGAGCAATTTTGGAATAATTTTTGTGCAATTGCAAAGCAATTTTGTATGCAACCTAGCTGACATTTTTGGAAATTTTTAAGGTTTGTCTATTCCAGCTTCAGCACACAGTAGTTTTAGCTAAATTCCTCCTGGGGGGGGAAAAAAAAAAAAAAAGTTAACTCTGATGAGCAGTTTTCTCCAGGTTTTGAGAGGAATATTTTGGTTTTCCCTTTGTTTCTTTTCAACACTAATGAGTTGCAACCTCCAAATTCACAAACCTCAGTAGCTTTATTTACCAAGCAAAAATACATCTGAGAGAAAATTCAGCTCCCCAGAGAAACACATCCTTATTTTAGACTCTCTGTCTACTAAGGAACCAGACAGCTGTGGAAACTAAGCCACCACCTTCATTCAATTCTCAGTTCTCTTGGGACAGTTAGTTATCTCACTTCAATATAACTCACATCCTAAATTTAACTTGATATGAACTTTTATCTATTCTCTAATAGAAGAGAAAGTCACCTTAAACTGCAGAAAGCAGATGAAGTTGTGGAGAAGCACAAATATCCTCCTTTATTGCTAGTATTTTTAAGAAAGCACAACTTAACACACAGGTTTCTTATTCTTCAGACCTAAGACATTGATATCTTTTTCTCTTCCCCTTCTCTCCACTTGCACACTTGTGTAACATATTCCTATTTCAGCCTGCACTTGTGAAATTGAGTCTGAACAAGAGTTTGCCCTCCCCCTCCACAATGCAAGTACATTTCTAAAGATTAGACTGAAAGAAATAATAACACTTTAGTCAAGACAATAATGTTTTATTATGTTTCTGACTTTTTCTCTAGGAAATACATGTTCAATCCATGTACTTTTTAAGCTGCCTCTCTCATACTGAGAAACCAAACTCCAGAAAACAGTACTTTATGAAGCTTCATTAAGAGTTAAGAAGGAAACCAGCAGTTTAGTCAAATTTACAAAACAGATCTTCCTGTGTAAAGCAAGGTAGACAATAGTTCAAGAACATTTAGTTACACTTTTTATTTTGCATCAGCCCCCTTTGTTTTCAGAGAACGGAAGCACAGAACAGCTTAGACTAAATTACACCATTACTTGAGGATGCAGCTGCCAAACAGGAATTTATTTCATTGAGATGGTCTGCAATTATACTTAACTGCAACCAGAAATGCATAACCTTTTTATGCAAAAGACATTTGTGAACATTCACACTAATAAAAACTTTAAAATTATATACATTGTAAGTAGTATTTCTTCTGCTTAATTTATCAAAGGATTCTTCTTCTAAATGGCAATATGATTATATCTAGGACAGGTACTTCACCTGAATGCATCTGGATTACTTTAATTCACTATAAATCTGATTTTCTTTCCCTGCCAGTCTTCCTATTGTACTCAAAACATGATAAGGGACAAAAAAATAGCCAAAAGGCTAACATTTTTATAACACCTGTTTAAAGATATAAAAGCTATTTTTCCTTATGAATGACTAATGTAATTTCTAGCTTGCATTTCACTCACAGATACACTGTTAGAAAAGCTTCTTTCATTTAACAAAAACAGAAGTGTGAGGCAGTACCTCTGGAACTGTATCCTGCAAGAAACAGACCTTAGCCGCCAAATTGATGTGTACTTCCCAACATTTCTTTTCTACTGAGGACTTAGTGATTACCTCAAGAATTTAATTCATTTAAAAGTATTTAGGGGGGAAAAACAAACAAACAAAAACCACAGCAAAAATACCAAAGCAAACCAAACAAAATCCCAAGAGATGTTGTTTATCCAGGCATCATACATTCAAAATATTTAAGCTACTTTAATGAAGTAGTGTATTGAAACAATTTATCAATAACACATTAAAATTCAAAAAGTGAAAGATGAAAACAGAACTTTAAGACATAATGAATTTTTTATCATCTTAAAAAAGGTAGTTTTATCATTGCAAGGAAGTAATTTTAGCTTCCTTAACTGCAATTGAAGAAAAAACAGTTATAAAAAAAGTACTCAATTTGTTGCATCAGTTAGTTACCTCAATAATGACCAACAGAAAATCCAGGAAAACAATGCACACACAAAAAATGTCACAAAAACTGACTGCATTTCCAACATGGCTCCCAAAACTGTGGGAAATTACTATCCAGAGACCTATCTGCAAAATAATTCATATTATTATGGAACAATGCAATTCATCTTTTTACAAACATTTCAGCTTGAAGGACTTCATGTGATACTTTCAGCAACAGTAGTTGTCACACCACTTTCAACAGCCAAACATTTGGCGCCCTTCTTGCATCACATACTCCTAAGGAATAGCCTAAGTTATTAAAAAATTACATAGGTAACAAAGTTCTCAGTATTTCTGGCATACCCCAGTGATTCATCCAGCCAATTTGCTGCCCAAAAGACAAGTTCCTCACATACACCCTTTTATTCCTTCAAACTTTTCACTTCAAGAACTTGCTTAGCTAATGCACAACATCACATAATAAAAAGTGAGTGGTGATAAAGGAACAGGCAGCATATGAGAATTTCCTTTGAACTGTAATGGAAGAAAATATGACTACCCAGCCTCCCTGTAGGAACAACCTAAAATCTGAGTAGTTTGGTTTAATGGCCCTTCCTTTGCTTCAAGTCTTACTTAAAGTCTGCCTCAAGATCACTAAACCCACTAGCTATAATTAAAGCATCAAATGTCCTCTGTAAGCTGTTCTAGGGAAAGAACTGTCTGTAACCTGTAGCAACTGGGAGGAGTAGGAGAAGAAATAACAGTGATGTAGATTTACATGTCCTATATATGGGAGAACAGAAGGATTTGATATTATTTGTTAAAACTCTACACCTGCTCTCTGCTCTGTGGCTACACTCTCTACTTTGCGCCTCTAAATTCCCTGGCAACTCAGAATCTTTTGAAAAATAATTTAAAAATGAGAAGGATGGATAACTGGAGGGAGGTTGATGCTTTGTTTTTAGGGCTTTGGGGGTTGGGGGTTTTTTGGTTGGTTGGTTTTTGGTTTGGGCTGGATTTTTAAGGCAGTGGGTTATCCGAAAATATGGACTGGACCCACTTTAGCAAAGTGACAAGGACCATTAAAAACCAGTACTTCTTGCTCTCATCTGTATTAGTACAAGATATTCCAGCACAGCCCTCCCACACTTGGCAGCCTGCCTTACAGCTATATTCAAGGCTAACATCTCACAAGTCAGTGGAAGATTCAGTGTTGCAGCTATACATATCTTAATGCTGCCAAGTTTCACAAGTGACCAACAGATAAGTGCTTCCCTGGAAGAACATATTCACAAGTGCAAGAACAAGGCTGATAGCAGATGGAATGCGGCATGCAATTCACCTGGCAATTCCCTGCCATCCACGCTACACTCACATGAAACAGAAGAAGTCATACAAAACTCAGGAATACTCCTTCTATGGCAAACACCGCAAACATGTAATTTGCAGTCCTGCCAATAAAAAGAACATTGTCAATTGGAAACAGGGATGAGAAAAGAAAATGCATAAAACACAGATATGAGTGTGCTACACATAATGCAACTTTTCATGCTCACTTCCTTTGGCAAAGCAAGAAATAAGCCTATTTTGTAACAGGGAAAACAACAACCCCTCTTTGTAGAGGTATCTCTAAACAGTATGAATGATACAATCTTAAATTTTGCAGGTAAAATTACTCTCAAAACACTATTTTTAGGGATAAAGTTAAGTAGCCTGGATAGGACAGAGATGCTGAGATATACAAAGAAGAGATCTCAATTGTGAGTAGTTTACATCAATGAAAAAAGGTAACACTTTGTACAGGTCTGTACTACCACTCAAGAAGCTTGAATAAAAAAAATAATAGCAGTATGAAGTGAAAGGATTCTTCCAGTGAGCATTTCTAGTGGATCCATAGTGATTCTGCACAATGCATTTTTAAAAGCTTTATTTCACAGAATAAGAATTTGGCTAAAGCTGTCAACACAAACATGGCATATCTGATAATAGTAGCTTAGTTTGGACACTCTTACACTGTCACAAATAAAAACCAAAACAAGTATAAAATAACAGCAGAGCTAAATAAAATACAGATTTGCTTTTGTCCATGTCACATATCTGTATACCATTATCTATGAAGTATCAACTTGTGATGCAATTAATTTCATACCATCTTGATAGGAATCTGGTTTTGGGCAAAACTAAACTTGTTTAAGGTCCCAGGGAAAAAAATTAAAGAAAACCAATCAGCAGAGTTCAGTATAAGAGACTTCAAGATTAAAACTGCCCTTCTGAATTAACTATGGTTCTGATCTATGTCCTTACAGACAGGACATACATAAGCAGACTGACTGTGAGAACAGTACTGGGCTAAAGATGGCTTTTTCCTAAGTGGACAGGACCTTACAACTACCAGAAACTAACAGGACAAAACAGACACACAAAAAGTGGATCACACCCCCATCTCTCAAATGGAAGTAGCTCTGCACCAAGCAAGCTGGGGGGGAACATGTCTTCCCACTGCGTAGCACCAATCTTACATTATATTTTCCAAGAACAATTTATTTGCCCCTAGAAGAGAATGCTAATTCACCTCTCTCCTTGAGCTGAAGTAAGAGTACATTTTTGTTTGCCCCTCAACTGAAATACAAAAGTGTCTCAGACTTCACACTGGAGAGTTTTAAGAAAATTGCAAGAGTTAGCAGGTGACTCCCAGCTTTGGGTCTTTAGCACAAGACCCAATTGTTGAGTGGGTCCAGAGGAGGGTCACAGCACTGAAGCACCTCTGACAGGCTTAGCGAAGAGAAGGCTCCAGGGAGACCTTGGAGCAGCCTTCCAGTACCTAAAGGGTGCCAATCATAGAGCTGGAGAGTGACTTTTTGCAAGTAGTGATAGGACAAGGGGAAATGGGTTTTAAACTGAAGGAGGATTGGTTTAGGTGATCTATTAGCAAGAAATTCACTAGTGCAATGGTGGTAAGGCACTGGCACAGGTTGCCCAGACAAGTTTGGATGTTCCATACCTGCAAGTGTGCAAGGCCGCATTGGATGGGGCTCTAAACAACCTGCTACTGGAAGGTGTCTCTTCCAAACCAAATAATTCCATGATTCTATGACTTACTTTAATTGCATTTAATTTCATGACAGAATAGCGTATCTACATCTATACCTGAATCAAATGAGCACTTCAGGCTGTTCCTAAAGCAAGTGGATAGAAGTATTAATTGAGAAAGAAGAGCAGAGATATGAACTCCTTTCCATCTGCTTATTAAGTCTAGCCTCAGTCTTAAAAGCCCCACCTGTGCAGCTTTTCCACCACAGAAGTCTTCTTCTCATTCCTTAAATCCATATAGAACTTTACAGGGGGGTTTCAGGAATTTGCTTTTTTTTTAAACAGGGTTTTTAGGGTGGTTTGGGTTTTTTGGGGAGGTTGATGGGATTTTTTTGTTTGTTTGTTCGATGGGGGTATGTTGTCCTTTGGGGTTTTTTAGCTCCACATATTTTGACTTCTTTCAGTACAAGATATCCTTCTGCTACATTCAAAGGGAAAATGTTTTCACCTGGATGTAAATTGGTGCCATATTTTTGGGTTGGATATCTTTTTATGCTAGTCCAACATATATTGTCATGGATGAACAATGGTTTACGCATGTAGACTTGACCAACTATCCTGATTTTATCCCCAGATAAAATTTTTTCCTGAAGATAAAATGCTTAATCTTATCTTCTGCACGCCAGTGTACTGAGTGCTTGCCAATCTGTTTCTGCTGGTCCTCTCATGCATCTTTCAAAGACGTGCATTTGATGTAGGTACTACGTACTTGGTGAATATGTGCTGTAATTTCCCCTGCTGAGAGGGCAGAGGGATATGAGGAGATGGACATTCGAGCATTTTTCCCAAAGGAATATAATGAAAGGTCAAAACAAAAGAAGTCTACAGAAACCATCAGGAGATTTAGCCAAAACTACAAGTCAGCACATCAGACGCCAGGTTTTTATTCAGCCAGAGCAGTAAGATGAAAGGAGATAAAATAAGTGCTCTAATTCAAGTGACCCATGGAAAAATCCCATGCCACAGTTAGATGCTGTACTCATACATATCTGTTTCTTCCTCATTAACAGGCCTAATGAAGCTTAATGCCCCTGCTGATGATGAATAAAAGCCACTTGTAATACAGTTACAAGTTGAAGCAAGTTATGAGACTGTAACAACAGACTAACCCATTCAAATTGTCTGCACACCATTACAGAATTGCTGCACAAGCTCTTCGAGCATATTAAAACAAAACAACTTCCACTTACTCAGCACAATTACTTCCTTAGAACTGTCTCCTTTTTTATAGTTCTACTTTACTTCTACTAAACCTTTCTACCTCATATAAACAAGTTGATATTAATTTGCAAATTCAGACAGCGAGAACACACCTTAATATAAGTTGTTTAGTAAATGAAGGCTTTAAGGTTTATTTAAAACATAACACAAATTAAGGAAAACCTTGCTTATTCTAAACTATACATATATAGTTTATTTTGAAATCAAAATATCTACAACTTGAATGTCTTCTGTGGAATTATTTCCAGAATAATGTAGATCACTGCTGTCATTAGTCAATCTTCCCACATGCCCAGACTTCGGTGTATCTTAAAGATGCCACAGTTTATTAATAAACCAAATGACTCATGAGCAGCACAGAAAAAGCAGTCACCAAAAATCTCAGGAACACCTAATGATGATGCTGATGTCAAGTCAACTGGTGACACTAAGATGAAAAGACACTGCAGCTACTAAAACACAGCAGGTTCTGTTTCCAGCCAACACCTAAATCTACCCTATTAAAAGCTGTACAGGTACTATTTCAAAATGCCCCACATTTCTTCTCAGAAATAATGTAAGCGCAATTTAAGTAACAGATATTTTATATACATCAGACATAACAAATTTAAAGACTACTTAAAATTATTAGGCCCCATCTTGCACAAGCTATCACACTACCTTAAATACATTTACCAAACTCCAAGGTTCTAAAGCTTCTTAAGAGAAATGGCAGCACTGAATAGGCCATTAGAAGCAAACTGGGCAGAAAGCATTTCAAGTGTGGAAAAAAAGGATTTTTTTTCTGCAATTTTCACACAAATATATATATAAAAAAAAAAAGTTAATGTCCTTCAGTCCAGTCTGTCTCACTTCAGAATTTTCTAGCTCTTCCATAGGTGCTGGTAGCCCAATCAACCCAGCTTTTTCCATCACTGAATATTTCAATGGGCTTGGTAGCAAGCCTCAAATTTTTTAAATTTTGCTAGTTCTATTACTACCTCACCATTCACCCTTGCTCATTTTCCACCTTTGTCAACCACCCAAAACAGTTGTTTAGGACCTAACTTGTACATTAACATTTGAGTCTGATATAATGTTTGTTTATACAGCAATGAAAAAAAAAAAAGAATTTTAATATAAAAAGAAATAACATGCAATATCATTCTGAAAATTAGTTTTTTAAAAATCGCCAGAAAATTATGACAAATTAAGTAGATAAGCATCCAAATTAGTATTCTGAAACGATATCCTTCAACTTACTACAAAATTAGGCACATTAAAATGTTTTCTTAGCACTTGCCAAAAAAAAATATGCCCAAGATAGGCATTTGGGGAAAATATAATTTCATTAATTTTGATGCAACTTTTAACAGCATCTCAAACTAAAGTTATAATCTTTTATTAAAATAAAGATCCTTATCCATGTGAATCTAAAGACATCATGAGATCCCATGTTTTAGCAATATGAAGTGATGGGTTAGAAATGTTTCTGAAGCTAAGATATAGCATTTTCATTGCAAGTGTGAATGACATGAGATGGGCAGAAATAAACTACTCCTGAGAAGACATTCTCACATGGGCTTTATTTAATCTTGCCTTCAAGAAATCAAAAGACCAGGCTTTCTTAGGAAAAATCTGTAATTAGATTTAACTAGACTTTAGATTTAACCTCCTGACATCTGGGTTAAAGGGTAAATAAGAAAAACATATGCTAAATCAACTGCTTCTGCCTTCTTACTTTCTTCTCAGAGGAGGTGATTTTTCAAGGGAAGCTACTTCCTGAGAGTTTCCTATTCACTGGAAATTTTCAGGTTCTCAATACTGATTTTACAAAAGGATCAATGTGTTGTTAAATGAAAGGACACGCTGAAATTCACTGGTGTTTTGACAACAGCTCTGTATCAAAAGATATTTGATCCAAAGTAGCTAAACAGACCTGACAGGAGGCACGGCCAAATAGGCTAACCTAAGACACTGCAGCTCAGGTATGTGTTACAGCACAGACAAAGAGGTGAAACCCACTTGCATCTGCTGCAACAATCACCAAAATAAAAAACAACACAAGCAAGTGACGCTGCTTTTGGTGCCACTCTTTTGGTCTGGGCCGTTCAAGTTCTCTTCAAAGAGATTCCTGGAGATTTTGCCTCCATGCACAGCTTTTCAATGAGGAACAAAATAATCTCTCCCCCTGAAAGCCACCACTTTGGAAAAGAAAGAGCTGGACAAGCTAGCTTTCGTAACAAGGAGTACAGACATCATGTAATTTAAGAGATATATGTCTCATATACTTTGATAAGTTCCATAAAATCACTTGTCACTGTTGCCAGGATAGCAGTATCTTTCCCCTTTCTCCCATTCTTCAGAGAATCCCACTTCCCAATCTTCAGGGCTAAGACTGTGGCAACTGCTCCCTAAGAAAGCAATAGCCAGTCCCAGCTCGGATTATCAAGAGCATGACCTTTAAACAAAGTCCTGTTTTTATCTCGTAAAACCCTGACTTTTATTCTTATGGACTACACTGGTCCAGTACAATGGACAGGAAGTCACTGTGACCCTTCAATTCCGCACACTCCTCCATACTAACTTTCAGGTACTTTTCCTGGAAAAATATCTTATCTTAATCCACTACTTTCAGTTAAACCAAGGTAACAAAGCTATACAGGAAAATTTTAAAAAATAATATCATTATTTAAAAGCATCTAGACATTTTGGAGTTGGAAAAAATCCAACCCCCTAAAAGACAGATGTGGAACTTGGGTTGTAAATGGCAGATTGAGCATAGTTTGTACCAATTCTGTAGGACTAAATTAAAGAAAAATTATTGCTGGAACAGTACCATGTGAAACAAAGAAGAAATATATACCAAAAAAAATGTCACTGAATACTCCAAGTATTATGACAGTAAGTCATATTACATTAAAAAAAAAGAAGTATTTCTTCATTCACTCGCCTAACTATACATAGAATTTCAGGCTAGTAAGGGTGTTAGGTCTTAAATTCAATGGGTTACCAAAGTTATTGAAAGTATTCATTACACAGAATTTAACAAATTTCTAACAATATTCTGTATGAGGCTAACTTAAAAATGGCTAACAGTGTAAAAAGGCTTATAATACCCAGAGGAAGCCATTTTATTTGTAATATCAAACCATTTTAAGCAAATGCAATGCTATAATGAAGGGTAATATACATACTATAAATTATTTTAAGCAGATGAAGACAGGTCAGATTATTCTGTGTTCTCTCCTAGAAGCTTGTGTGTGCATCTATGTATAGAAATATACATATATGTGTGCATACATATATACACGTGTATATAGATAGATTCACACATATGTGCAACCACACATCTTTTTTTCCCCTTAAATTTCAGTTCAGCAAAAAAAGGACCTGAACAGCACAAAGGCAACAAAAGCTTTATGCAATTTCTAGAGACTTTCCATAGCTGCAATTGCACAGCATGGGTATGCCAGGAAGATAACAAGCTCAAAATCTGTCCAGCTATTTCAGTGCACCACACCCCTCTCATTCCAACTACCGAGCCAGTGACAAAGCAATTACCAAGTAAATCCAAACTGGTTTCAATTAATATTTAAATCCTTAACTAGCCAAATTGTGAAGCAAGCTATGCACATTAGTTAGCTCTTGCAATTCCACCCCCTGAAGCCTAAAAGTAATACACCTGACGCACAAACACGTCATTAACCTGGGGGGTACAAAGACCATAGTCTCACTTTAAAGCCTGGTTTCTTTACATCAGGGAACACCTAAAAAGCCTTTGAGAGCAAAGCAGGGTCAGGAAACAGTTATTGCTCCCCTTAACAATTTTTTTCCTTCTAGAATGCTCCTGTATCCCTTTCAGTAAGTTAAGCAGGAACAGAACAGTTAAACGGTTTCAGAGAAAAAAAAATACACTCAAATCCATAAGAAAAAAATAAACCTTAAATGCTGGGTTACTGTTTCCTCAACAATGCCTTCCTTAGTTTTTTTCAAATAACATAATCATCAGTTGTTCCTCAGTCCAAGTGCCAAATACATTCCAAGAGTATGTTTAGAAAGATCTAACAGCAGATAATGTTCTATAACAATTACGGAGTGGAAAGTCAGAGCTATTAATATAAATCCAAATGATATAAGGAATATGAATCTTAAGCTTTAACATTACAGCTGCATGCACACATATATAACATGCCACTTGCATGCACTAACATCCGACAATATCAGAACAAGATATATATCCATGTCTGTACATAGCAGATGTTAAATAAACATGCTATTCTGGTTTTAGTTTAGCTTTCAATTAGCAGACAAAATTATTAATGAAACGAGTTTTTATTTACCAGGAATGAATGAATCAATATTTCTGAATCTTCATCTGGCAAGCTGAATGCTGTGTATTCAAGGGCATTGTTTTCCCCTTGCTGTTTGCATATATAACCACAGTTTCTCTCAAAAACTGTACGAATGCCTTTAAACAGAATCACACTTGTCGTGCAACCCATTCCCAATCTGTTGAATTTTGCATTTCTAGCAGCCCTGATTGCATTTGCAGGATGTCTTCTTCCGTTGCTCGACTCGAGTGTGCTTTGCAGAAATATTTCTTTGTACAATCCTCATTATGTCCCACATTTAGTATGTTCCTCGACTAGAAACCATCAGTTACTGAAATGTAATCCTATTTGCTTAAGTCCAAAAACTGCCAAAAATCCAGCCGCTGAAGACAAAAAATCAGAGGACGATGAAAAGCAAAGGATACTTCAGCTGTAGAAGATAGGAGGCTTTCAGCATGTGCTGTACTCCAGAGAGATGAAAAGATATTCCAAGGGGTTATGGAAAGAGCTCCTATATTCAGAGATCCTCAGAACATAATCGAAGATGAAAGGAAACTGCAAAGATACTGCTGCAGTTTCTGCTGCCAGCCACAAAGAATCCTCATCTGCTGCAAGAAAGCAGTCTCCCAGAATGCTTAGCAGAGAGTTCGTACTGGCGAATACTTCTTTACTTGACCTATATGTGCTTTTTAATGTCTGAAACAAAAGCTTCAACATAAAAACCTGAAAATACGAGGAGGAAATTCTTAAATCACTGCTGCTATGCAAAGGAAACAGCATGCTATATACACTTCTTTCAATCAAATCTGTATGTCAGAGCATGCTATTATCAGTTCAGGCAAACCACAAGGGAGCTGAAGACTGTCTTCACTTTTCCCTTTCTTTCTTGCCTGCAAAGTGATCTGTCAATTCCCACCTGCCAAAAGCTGAATTTATTAGTCCTTGATTGCAAATAATCAATAGTCATAAAAGAAAAAAAAAAAGAAAAAGACTATCTAGTTCAGATCAACATTCACCTCTAAACAAAAATATAGAATGAAATTTAAAAGACATACATTTCTTGATTTTATAGCGACACACACCTGTACTGACTGCATTTATCACTACAGGACACTAGTTCACATACTGCACCAATATCTTTTGTACAAGTACATAAATATCTTTCACTGACACTGAGAAAAAATGGTAGATTTTTAAAACTACTTTTAAAGGCAAGCAATTTGAAAAAAATAACTGTCCCAATGCACATCACAAGACTGCTGTATCACCCAGTCAGAGCGTGCTGGCAAGTTTTATATTTCTGCTAAACTCAAAGCACTGGGATGTAATTACTTATTTACTTACCAAATTGTAAAACTGGATGAAAAAGTGATTTTACACAATCACAACTGTTGCAGTGGAGTTAAAACAAGCTAAACTAAAAGCACAGAGGGAGGGAATAAATAGATTCAATATGTCAGCCACAGATTTGTCCCCATGCAAATTTTCTTATCAAGGAAATATCTGCAAGCTATAACGCTTCACAAGAAATATTTCAGACTTAACAGCATTTTTCCCTAACATCTGCCTAGCTAATACATGTCAATATGCGTCTCATTCCATTTCTAACCTAGATAAAACATAATAACATGCAGACACACCAATAAAAAAAAAACAAAAACCCAACAATATTTGACAGTGATCCAAGTAGTTCCTGCCAGTCCCACATTCACAAAGGCAGAAGTTAGATCACTTCTCGTATTGGGAGAAATACCAATTGTTTTAAAGCAGTTCTGCTAATAATGACCAGTTTTATCACAAGGGAGAACAAAGAAGGTCATGGTGAAGAATTTGGCATAAATTCTACTATGAAGGACAGAGATACTTCATACATAACCATGAACCTTGCACAGCTACATCTCCCTACCTATCCCACCCTCTTTGAAAAGAAGTAGGTCAGTGAGGGAAATGCTGTGCTCCATTCACTAAGGCTGGATAACGACATCCTTGCAAACATACAAGGGAAAACAGTCATGAGAATTACCACAGAAGGTATTCCCCAAAAATACATTCCAGTTAACTGTTTCTAGTGCAGAAGCCCACTTCATTCCCATCTGAAATGTAGGATTACAGAGATCTGACAAAGTTCAGGTTACAAACGTGGTATCAAAAGTTAAGAGATCATTAAAAGGAAGCACTATTTAGAGGGTTTTCCATGCAATTTCAAAGACTTCATAATAGCAAATGTCTCTAGCAAAAAATTTTAAAGAGATAAAAGTAGCTTATGCCTTAAGAGAGTATGAGAAAAACAGGTCAGTTAACAAGTTATCATGCACTAGACAGTTTTTCCAAATGTCTAGAAAATTACCTTACTTGTAAAATACTAGGTAGGTTACAGAGAAACAGGAATACAAAATTTAATTTGAAAAGACAAACATCATAGTCTTACTCAGGTTGGAAATGACCCTGGGAGGTGTTCTAATTCAAAACCAATTAAGAGAAAAAATAATTCCAACTATATCTTGGATAAATTTAGTATCATGTTTCTACAGTATTTTAGAAACAGCAACTGAAACTGACATGGATCAACAGGATGGTAACACCACCATGAAAAGCATCCTCATCACAGTCTACAACTTCCTTATGAGGGGAAGAGGAAGGGCAGACACTGATCTCTTTTCTGTGGTGACAGTGACAGGACTGAGGGAATGGCCTGAAGATTTTTGGGTAGTTTTCGGTTGGGTATTAGAAAAATGTTCTTCACCCAGAGGGTGTTTGGGCACTGGAACAGGCTCCCCAGGGCAGTAGTCACAGCACCAGCCTGGCAGAACTCAAGAAATGTTTGGACAATGCTCTCAGGCACATGGTGTGATTCTTGGGCATGGTGCTGTGCAGGGCCAGGAGTTGGACTTGATGATCCTGATGGGTCCCTTCCAAATCAGCTTATTCTCTGGTTCTATGATTCCAAATAGAGCTTAAAATGGAAATAATTATGGGGACATGAAGGGTGAGAAGAAACCACAGGGAGCAGGCATACAATGCGAAGAAGTCTGCCAACAAGCAGTCTTCTTATTAATTTGGTGCAAAGTGCAAGTTTCCAGCTTCATTAAGGAGATTCCTTGAATTGTAATGAGCAACCACACTGCACAAGCAGTGACCATCCAGGCAACAATGTGGCACAATGCAATATTATTCACTTCAGTATCACATCTCAAAGTGAAATGGTGTCATGGTTTAGTAAAGGTATTCCCTAATTTAGTGCTCTCACTGAAACACCCCAAACCATGCGCCCCTCATTCACTGCCCCCTGCTCTTCTGCCATGTGGGTGGCTGGAGAAGAGAACTAGAGGCATAAAAGGTAAAGACCAGAGGCTGAGATAGGAACAATTTAGTGGAAATAGCTATTAAATAAGAAAACACAGTAACAGCCACAATAGTAATAACAGTGTACAAGAAAGAGGTGAACAATTCACACAATTGCTCACCGCATGCCCCTGGTAATACCAGAACCACCATCACACTACCCCCACTGCAAGAGATCCCTTCCCCTGTCCCCAGAAAATTATATCTGTGGGTGGTAGAGAATAACCTCTGGGAACTAGCTATGCCCCCTCCTGGTTACTGCAAATATTAACCCTGTCCTGGCCAGAACCAGGACAAATGGGAGACCGGAAAACTTCTTAAAAAGGTCTGACAGCACTTTGCCCACTGAGAAGAGCTAAAAGACAGCCCAAGGTAGGTAAAAGTCTTAATCCAAAATACCAAAGCAGAACATATTAATATACAAACAAGCCCAGATTGTACATATGAGCAGCAAATTATCCATTACAAACTGCCTTGGGGTTATAGAAAGGTCTCTTTCTCCATAAGGCAGAGAGTGGAGGGGAGGAACATAAGGCTATAGCGAGAAGACAGCGCTAATGCCTGTCTTCTCTCAGTTTATGAAAAAGGGCCTACACTGGAAAACATGCACACTTACCAGCTATTTGTGTTAGTATACATTGCAAATATTACACTCCTAAGCCAAACCACTCATTTATATGGGGAACAACAAGCTCCTCCCTGCTATATACTATATTCAATCTGTACTGACCACACCATGAGGACAAAAAAATTAATTAGCTGTGTTAGCTCCAGATTTGTTCAGAATCATGTATTTTTGAGACATGTTCTTTTAGAAAAGCAATAAAGAAGTTCTAGTTTCCTTCCAAAAACCAAAATTGTTTTAAAGGCCTAACCACTCCTCTGATTACAGTAAATTACTAATAATCATTTTGCACTTGGGAACTAGAGGATTTCAAATCAACATGTTAAGCAATCCTTTGACAACCAAATGACTTCCAAGAAAGTATAATGACACAGGTACAAATTAAATGTGTGTTAGCAATCAGACAGTTCTTAACAATGTTTGCAAGGTTCCATTTGGCAATGTTTAACATACATGAAGTTTAGGGAATCAGCCTGGATTGATATAAAATCTTCAGCTCATCCTGTAAAATTCTCACTGTCAAAATGAGAACTTAAAAAACTCCTAGACAAAAACTGAACACTTAAGAGGATGGAGATCAAACTAGGGAGCCCTTCCAATTGAGGGGGTTACTACAAAACATGCTTCCATCTTCAGAAAAGCCACTACTAAAGGAAAACACTTCATAAAGATACAACCCTATACCTGCAAGAGAGCATACTTCAGGGAGTATTCAAGCACCTAAATCCTAGCGTAAAAGCCACAAAAATATCCTTAATCTCTTGAAACAGCAGAAACAGGTACTTGTACTTTTACTGACAAAGTTGTCCATGACATTTAAAATGCCCAAACTAATGCCATCTTGACATAACTGGACGTCTGGTTCCTTAGAGATCTTAACACATCCTGACTGAATTCTGCTTTTCACAAAACATGACAATGTTTATAGGTGGAGCACTACCTCTTATCTGGCAGCTGCCTGTATATTGATTCAGAACACTAGAGATAGGTCCTTAGAGCCTCCTCAGTCCAGAGGCAAAAACCAACATCACTTGGCATTTTTGGAATGCCTTAACAATCCAATGACAGTATTTCAAAGGCAACATACTCACTTCTGCCTAAAAAAGCTGTACTGCAGAAAAGACCTGAAGATCCAATAGCCCTGCAAGACTAAAAGGAAGTGTATATAAAACACTTCACACTTAATAGAAGTGTTCATAGAGGACCAGAAAGTTCGGCTGCTGGTTCCTTTTGCAAAAACCGTTTCTGCAATTCTTGCTGCATGCAGGTTTCACAGAAGAGTTTTACCAGGTAACTCTCTTCAAGAAGTAATGTTTCTTCAGAAAGAAGAAACTATTCTGGAAGTTTCTTTGTGGCCACAACAGTGAGTTTTATTTTGTCTTAAAATTCTTAAGCACTTGATTTGTCAAAATTGTGCAAGTGCAGAGGACAGATTATCCTTTGAGTTTGAGTACTTCATATTTACTTTTCAAAATGGTAAGGAGACTATAGAAAACTACAAGCTGGTCAGATTCACTCCAGGAATATTAATAATTTCCAGGAAAATTATGATGCAAACCCTCCTGGAAGCAATTTCTTGACATATAAAGAGTAAGAGATGCATAGCAGTTCCAAGTAGACCACATGGATTTACAAAGGACAAATTATACCTGAACGGCCTGTTTGTCTTCTGTTATGTGATGGTTGGTACTGTGGACTAGGAGACAGCATTGGACACTGAATACTGTTAGTGAAAGAATGCTTCTGACAGTCTCCCATAGCATCTTTGTACCCTAATTAGCTAGATGTGGTCTGGATGAGTGGATAATGATGGAGGAGTGGAAAAGGATGACATCCTGCTGAACAGTAAGTTGAACATGCTGAGCAGGCTTCTCAGTACAAGAAAGATATTGACATTTTGGACTGAGACTAATGGAGGGCCATCATGGTGTTTCACATATGAGAAAAATCTAAGAGATCTTGTATAGTTCAGTCTTAAGCAAAGGCTAAAAGGAAATCTTCCTGTTGTTGCAACACCTAATGGGAAGCTAGAGAGAAGAGCCAGACTCTTCTTGAAGATACAGTCACAGAACAAGAGGAAACAGATACAGAATACCCTATTTGCATAAAAGGATTTATTTACCTTTTTTTAACCACGAAGACAGACAGCTACTGGGGTTAAAGTATTTCCATCTTAGTGGATATTAAAACCAGATTGTCACACTCTCTGAGCAACCTGCTCAAACCAGATCTGTTTGGAGCAGGGGGATTGCACTAGGTGACTTCCAGAGATCTGCATTTCAGACAGTATATTTCTATGATTCTGTGGTGGTACACTGGAAAACCACACACTAACCACAAAACAGAGAAAGATAAAAGCTCCAAGAGAATATCATCCTTCAGAAGAAAGCCAGTAGAGTTACTCCAGGAGGCAGTCTTGAGAACAGCATGGTTAATGCTCAGTAATTTTGACTGAGCATCTGCGCACTCAGCAAGACCCTAAGAAGAGATTTTCATCCAACAGAAACAAAAAGCTACCATGACATTAGAAATACTGAGTATAGCACCAGGGTGAAGACCAGAGGCAGTTTATCACTCATACAAGATGCCACAAATGTCAAAGATCGCATCAAAAGTAAAAGGAAATGCTTATGAAAATTGGAGCAAGATTTAGTCTGTCCTACCTGGACAAGGATTTTTTGTGTCTCTTATGCCTTTTATATATTTAGAGAAGTGAGGAGGCATAAATGAAGCAATCTAAGAAATGCTATTTCAAATCTTACGTACAAATATGACAAGTATTATGTAAGCACCGACGGAGAGATGCACACACATTTATAGCCCTGCTAGTTGCAAAATGCTAAGTATCTTAGCTAATAGCTTTAGATTTCATATCTGAGAGCTGCAGAAAGCTCAGTCTTCTCACAGGTCCATCCTTACATGAACAATAATACACTTTGATCCACAGATGAGCAATGAGATCTGCCAGTTCTGTGCCTTAAGTTCAAACTTGACTCAAATATACCTTGAGGATACACATATCAAGAACAAGCCAAAGAACTTTGGGAAGTTGTCCAGGCCAGTCTGAAAAACTGAGCATTTATTGCTAAGCATGAGATACAAAACACCTACGCCTTTTAACACTGCAAGCCATAACACAGGATTTCTGATATTAAAATATGCTCACTGGACTCCATCTAGTGGTCACGTAACTTCCAGTTTTCTGAGGTGATTATTCTGGGATTTTAAGCAACTGATACAACAATCATAACAGAAAATTATTATTACCATTAGAGAGCTACAAACCAAGACGGTAATTATAGGATATTATTTTAGAAACACTGAGGAAACTATGATGGAATAAATAATGGTCAACAATACAGCAGACTAGGAAAAAAATTAAAATCCAGTTTTTTATCCAGTAAAAAGTAAAATCCAGTATTCACATAAGTGCAGTAGAAACTTCAGGCTCGGACATCCTTTTTTTTTTTTAACATTTAATTTGCCTAAGGAGGTCATTCCTTTCCTTTGTTCCGAGCTTTGCCAGGAACAAGTTTCAACTTCCCCTACAGGAGATGATTTGCTGCCAAAATATTATGCTGGATGTATTGTCCCTTGAACTTTATCAGCAAGACTGTATATAGCAGGACTATTTGATTTTTCTTTCCTATTAGGAACATCATATTTAATGTGAGGAAAAACTTATTGGATCATGTTGTATGCTCTAGCTGGGAAGAAATTAATATTATAACCGTATTAAGCCATATACAATACCAGGCAAATAACTCCAAAGTAATAACTTGTCTGGTAAGCAAGAATCTCAGGACAATTTCTGAAGGAAACTAGAATAGCATCTTCAAATAATTATGATGTGTGTCATCTATTCATTAACCTGAATGCCCTTTATAAACTCACTGACGTTTGAGGACCAACACAGATTTAATATCCCTTTGGGACTAGCAAAGAGTGAGAGTGTGGCCTCCTTGAACATCTCTTAAAGACAAACATACTACTACAGTTTTCACAGAAACCACCTACCAAATCAGACAGGACACTGCACATGTAAGTGCCAGTGCAAGTGGGTGCAAATATGCCTGGCAGAAAGACATCTGAAATACCACTCGACAACATCACTGTACTGGGGAAAATGAGACATGGGCTAGGTGAGATCACTTTCTGTCTTATTTTCACAAAGCTTCAGTTCTGTATCATTTTATTGCCTGGCTGTAGTCTCTTACCAACACGGCTACTTAACAAGCCCAGAAAGGCATCAAGTGAAGGGCAAGCAAATTCTCTGTCAGAATCAGCGCTCTGGTGAAGAACAGGACTTCTTCTGAAACCAAGGGATATAACGACTATTATGCAACATTAAAGAACAGAGTATGAAATAGCATTGTCAATGTGATCAAATTGGGAAATGGATGACAACCCTTCCAACACCTTAAAACTCAAGCCACTTTTCTGTATGTTGATACCTCCAGCATTTCCATTTGACTTTTGATTTCTTGACAAACCTGTTAAAATGAGAACAAGAACTATCTTACTGCCATTCACCTCCCCATGGAAAACACCCAGCTCTTTCTACACAGCATCCACCTTCTTATTCATTTCAGCACTCCTTTGAGCCTATGAAGGGCAGCTGTGCATTGTTTAATCAGTAAGGTAGCAAGATCATATATCTCTGAGTCAAAACTAAAGCATCCAAAGGCAGCGGATGCTCTGGATTTGCAGGCTGAAACTAGATTTTATGTCTATAAACTCAGCCACATTGAATTCCAGGCTCCTGAAATTAACTACATTACAATTTGGGTGTTATAACAAGGGAAATTTATTACATCCTGCACTGGTGTAACCCGATCTCTAAATGCTTTCTCTACTTCAAATTATGCAAGCATTATCTATTCTGATTTAAATTTTCCCACTCTTTGTTGGGAGAATAATTTTAGAGTAGTCAAAATATAAGCTCCTGTCTTATCTCTGAATTCAACAAGCAACTCCTCCCCACCCACAGAGTACCTGGAAGTACTAAAAACAGTTTCATCTATGCCTCAAATTTCCAAACCCAGATCAGTATCTGTCAACATGCTATTTCTTTTTAAGTCAATAGCTACACCTGAGTATCAAAAAGCACCCAGAAGTGCACAAAGCAGCAGCTAAGGATTATTTATTTACACTGATGGATCTATATTACAGGCGTCTCTGAAACCTAGCAGCTATGGATCAGCATTACTCCTTCTCAGGTTTGTTGTGACTACATGAATGTGTTCACCTTCCTCACTTTTTTCCATTTTGGGTGGCTTGGCATTGTTTCTCTGGCTTTCTTTGGGTTTGGGGAAAAGTTATGTTTTAAAGCATACTTAGGTAGCCTAGCTAATTTTACGTGAGGTCACTTGATATTTCCAATGCATGAACAAATACATTTCTTAGCAGAAGAAACTTCAGAAGGGACTATTTGATTTTGACTTGTAAGGACCTTAACACTATTCATTCTTCCTGAAAACTTTAAACAAGTTTAGAAGAGTAAGGTATCACTTTGAAAAGTGACTACTTTTGTAGATTTGGTGTCCTACATTTTTTTCTTTTCCAGTATTCTTTCCTAGAATTGTTACTAGAAGGAATTTTCCATGAGTACTATAAATACAGTTAGGAGAAAAAAAAAGCCAGTCTAAATCATGTTTCCTTGATTTGCTCAGAATTATGAAGTTGACTCTCTGAACTATCGTTACTGAGAATGCTGCACAAAACAAGGTCTGCTTTGCATTTAACTTTTCCACAGAAATAGTTTGAATCTGATTTTTTAGGCAATGTGCAGCCTCAGCTGACTTATTTCTCCTTCCTTCCAGACTCCAGATTGAAAAATGATCCAGAACTTTCATGTTTTTGAGGTTTTTTTTTTTACACAGTTGCAAGGGTTGAATTACAATTTTTGTTCTAAAGCTACCTGGCACCCTTTTCATCAGCTACTGAGCTAAAAAAAAATTTCTAGCTGGTTCTCTAGTGGTTCTCTTCCTATTCAGAGAGGGCCCCAACCTAAAACTTGGCCTGGACACAGAGGTTTAAAAGTAGAATTCCAGAAAAAGCCTCCATTAACATTGTCACCAACAAGTACTCCAGTCTGAAAAAGCCTGCAATCTGCTTGAGCCATGGATGTACTGGAGAGCACACAGCAAAGGGCCATAAAGATGATAAAGGAACTGGAGCACGCCTCCCTTGAGGACAATCAGAGAGCTGGCACTGTTCAGTCTGGAGAAGGCTCAGGGGAATCCCATCAGTGTATGTAAATACCTGCAGGAAGGGTGCAAAGAGAACAGAGCCAGGCTCTGCTCAGTGATGCCCAGTGACAGGGCTGGAGGCAACAGGCACAATCTGAAACACAAGAGTCACCTCTGAACATCAGGGAGCACTTTTTCACTGTGAGGGTGACCAAGCACTGGCACAGGCTGCCCAGAGAGGTTGTGGAATCTCCATCCTTGGAGATATTCAAAAGCTCCCTGGACAAAGACTTGGCAACTGGGTCTAGGTGATGCTGCTTGAAGCAGAGGGTTGGACGAAATGACCTCCAAAGGTCCCTTCCAGGCTCGGGCAGCCTGAGACTGAGTGACAGAACCACGGCACTCCTTCCCACCCTATCCCTTGGAATGATCTTCCTGTTACCTTTTTTTTTTTTAATTCTGCATATTCACCACTAGGCCCAAGGCAACACTGCCTTACATGGAGCTGGGGTCACAGAATGGAATGGTTAGTTTCACCAGCCTGAGGTGCCAGATCCAGACTTTTTAACAAAGGCTTTTGGTTTCTTCCTGATTTTTCCCCTTACTTGAACTGCCAGGAATAGCTGGACACAGCAGGAGAATGGAGAAGACAGTGCCTGGATTCCCCGTTCCTCCTCTTATATCTGATTCATTGGGCGCAGATGAGATGACAAACTGTTCTAAGAGATGCAGCAATCCACCCTTAAAACTAACAAAGAATCCCATCCCTCACTCTTTGTAGTCAGATTAAGACTTTTTATTTTCTTAATGTATCTGCAGCAAAGCTGCTATTTCTCCCAAATGGTCACAATGAGAGTGTAAGTAGAAGGCAACACCAGCAACAGATGTTAGATTTCTCTGACCAAACCTTTGTGGTCCACAAGAGTTTTCTTCATAAAACCCAGTTCAAAGCTTCTGATCAACTTTCTGAAGACCTTCAGACAACCTAGCACACTTTTTTTCCCAAAGTAGAGTCCACTCCCCCAATGAAATGCTAGCTCTTGCTTAATACAAGAAATCTAGTCCGTAATGTTAAAAGGGTTAGGTTTTAATGTAAGTTAATTTATTGCATTTTTAGTTCCAGAAGAAATCTCTCATTTGAGATAATACATGCTCACTTTCATTCTCACAAAAAGAACTTTACTTACAGTAAAATACTGTAAAGTAAAATTTTACTGTAAAATACTGTAAGTAAAATAAAGAATTTTTTAAAAAAACAACCCATAGCTTTCTCAAGATGCAATACCTACCACTATCTCCTACATTATTAAATTTAAGAGACCAAAGACATCAGGG
Organism: Toxostoma redivivum; assembly: GCA_013397375.1. Lineage (NCBI taxonomy): Eukaryota > Metazoa > Chordata > Aves > Passeriformes > Mimidae > Toxostoma > Toxostoma redivivum. The sequence goes on along the minus strand of VXBI01000491.1, from coordinate 63,053 downwards.
CCTCTGGACATTCTGTATGCCACTTTTCAAAAATCCACCTATCTACCTACCTATCTTCTAAATTAAGGTCTTGATTAAGCTAGATGACCAGAATTATTGGGAGTATCTTCTTGTCTTTGAAATAACTTATTTCAAGAATACTTCAATGAAAAAAGCATTGTGTATTCCATGGACTACTTCTGCAACTTTTCTGCTTTGCATAATTAATGCTTTTCATGGACACAGACAATCTAAGGAGGGGCATGGAAAATGGATTTGTCTTTACTCTCGTAAAAATGATGGAGTACTCATGTCTAATGAAGTACTTGAGACTGTTCAATTTCAAAATCAAAAATAAACACTAGCTAAGTAAAGAAGTTTTACATATATATTGTTTTAATACATATTATCTTTTATAGTCATTCCATTAGTAAGTTCTTCAGTGACCATGAAACTTCAGTCTAAATGAGAGCTTCCTGGATATCAGCATGGAAGAGGTTATTACACCTTTTATCTCCATAAAGAATCAGCGGCATCAGAACACCTCTGACAATCACAAAAAAATCTTAAATAAAAGCAATATAGGCTATACATTTCTCAGGAGGCCCCAATCAAGCTTCTTGACATCTTGAAAAAGGAACTACCTTATTTGCTTCAACAACTTATGAATTACCTTTTTCAAGCAGACACACATGAATTTGGCAGAATCTTCAAGTTAGCTCAAAAATACAAATATCTGGCAAAATTGACAAGTTAACAAATGGTTGATCTTGCACAGACATCCATTTCTCTGATGGTTTCCTCTAATCTCAGGCACTCATTACTCACAGGAGAGCCCAATGACCACATAGGCTTAAAAGTTACTTGAGCATTCACACCTATGCAGCAGAAAAACCAGTTTACACTAAGGGTCTAGTTTTCAAGATAAGTGAGATACAGACCGTTTTGAAGCATTTGCATTGAAGCATAATGTAGCATAACCAATGACTTTAAGTGAGGTATAGGCTTTTAAGTTTATTGCATGGGATCTTAGGAAAACAATAATCACAGAATTGTGAAAGTCCCAAGTTTAAATGTAGGTGTAATGAGTTCTACTTCCACTGAGATAGAAACATTCTGATTGAGGATTAAAGGGCATGAGTAGGAGGAAGAGAAGAAAGATAAGGCGTGCTGTGGTATCCCATGTTGCGTAAGATGGAAAACCCAAACCAGAATCACGTGCATCTGACATTTGCTGTATTAGAAACAACTACCTATAAAGCACTGATTCGTCTATCTTAAACATAATTATCCTTGTCTAGCAGGAAAGAAAAAAATCCAGAAAATACTAAAGAAAGAAATTGCAGCTTACAAGAATGATCTAATGTTATTCAAAGTTTAAATGTCTACCTTTCACACAGAAACTCAACTGTCCTGTATTTTGTCTCTCAAACTGCTTCCCTGAGCAAGAACTTTAAAATTCAAATAAGTTTTATGGTATTTCTTAATAGCAACTTTAGTACTGTGGTCCAGCCTCTGAATCTTTACAAGCAACAAAATGTACATCATACCAAGTAAGTCCTCTTTGCAGTATCAGACTTGCCAGAAATAAGTTTTTTAACTACTATCTTGTATCCAATCAAAAAGGTTTATATATTGCACTTTGCAAAAAATAAAATCAGCACCTTTATTAAAAAGATCATATTCTCCAAGAATTTTTATTTCCTTTATAAAAGGTAAGCAGTACATACCATAAATTAAAATAACTTCTTTGGGTCAAGTACTAGGCTTTTTTCCCCAGGTAAAGAAAGTTTAGCAGTTCAGAGTGACTGAATTAGCATCACCATTTTTAGCACGTTCCTAAAAGATGAAATATGTTATGGTGATGTTCATTGCCAGCAACGATTTTTCCTTTAAAATCTTCAGTGTCAGTTCTCATCTCCCTGCTTTCACTCATTCATTCAATTTCCTGCTTCCAAATTCCTTATGTATACAATTTCACATTCCATGTACAGAAAGCTCAAGCTTTATCCATGTTTCCAGCTTTTCTGTACCCCTCAGCTCTAAAAGTCCTCCCTTATCCCTTTAGAATTACATACCACTTTCAAATTCCTACTTCTCTAAAGGAAGCCATCAACTCTTTTCTGGACACACTAAAACTGAAATCTGGCAGCTAATGAGGATCCAAATACTCCATTCATCACACACAGAGAAGCTGCTTCGGAGAGAAGCACACAAGCCCTCAGTCCACACAGCATATGAAATTATATAGGAGTCAAAAAGGAAAATGCCAACCCAAAATAAATAATACATAATCCTCCCAGTACTTTTGGAGAAACACTGTATTAAAAACTTGGCAATAATAAAACATAGAGTGCACATCTCCATCTTTTTTTATGGAGTTGAGATTCACAGGAAGCAGAAATCAGGATTGTAAGGACAAAGTTGGCATCAGTTTTCTTATAAAGAAAAGAAAGAGTACCAGTGAATTTGAGATCAGAGATTCAGTAGAAGATCCAAGCACCGTCTTCGTGATATGCTGATTTTCTGCCATGTCTGAAAAGCTGAATTTCTGGAACTCAAGAGCTCCATAAGGTATCTGAACTTAATGTATGAAGGCCCAAGACTCTCCTAAGATAAACCTCTAGCCTTCAAATAATCAAAATCTATTTTACATATTCAAATCAAAAAAGAAGAACTGTATAGAGCAATTTGGGAATCTCAGATTTCATCCTATTTTCCCATTAATAAGTTTCTTCTGTATTTTGACATGGGGGAAACAAGTCTTGCTGCATTATTTGGCGCACATGTTTAAACATTTTCATAATCTGCATATTTGACAGACATTTACTGATTGACAGCTAGGCAAAAATAATTCAAATTTCATATGCCAAACATCTTAATTGCTTATTATCCTTAAATGTCAGCTCTAATATAGGTATATTATTATGAATAACCCTAATGTAGAGTAACTTTGTCAGTGAGATGAGTTATCACTAACACACTATTGAACAAGACACTGATCTGTATGCAACACGCTTTGAGTAACTCATCATCACTTAAAAGACATCACTTTCAATTAGGCATAATACTAAAACTGCACTGAAAACTGCTCTTGGCAAGATTGTCGGTTTAAGAGACACTTGTCATGCCCATAATCTTCCCTCTCAGACATAAACGTATTTGGGTGGCCAGAGGCATCAAATTAAGTCACATGACAAGTCTGAAGTCAAAACAACATCAACAATGCACAAGAGGATATTCAGCAAGGATGCTACTGTCAAGCAGAAAATAGTAAAAACTGAATCCAAATAGTCAAGAAATACATTATGTGCCTTACAACACAGGGAAAAGCTGATTGTCAAATAACAAGATTTCATTTCAGCCAACCAAACTGTACTTGTTGGTTCAGCAAACTACATCTAGCAGAGAGAATGTATGAGATGTCAGATGCTGACAAGAGAGCTTGCTTCATTCTGTGATGAAAACTGGTTTGGCAAACCACATCTGCTTCATGTTTTTTTACTATACAGTCAAGTTATTTAGTCTGTCAGTCTGTCTGACTTTTAGATTCAGCAAACAGCAGTCTAAAAATTTAAGATATACCACACTATTCTACTGACATATTGTTTTTTGCTCTCTTTCATCAATATAATCTCAAGGACATTAATAAAGTGGAAAAAAATAAGGATATTTTAGTAATGTGATCTAAAAAACCTCATTTAAAGATAGGTAAAGCTTTTCTTTTCCCTTTTTAACCTAGCCATACATTGTTGATTGTAAAAATGGATGGAACTGTTAAACAGTAGCCATAATAGCAACTGACAGTATCTACTCAAGCTCAGAGATATTTGTAGTTCATATTTTTCTGCTACTGCATGATGATGATTTGCATCACTGCTCAGTACATTCTGCTGCAGAGGTGTACAGTCCAAAGCAATAGTTGGTTGTAAAGATCTGGACCGACCATCCACCGTGAACTACTAGCTTGAATTTATTCTTTCCTACCTCCAGATTCTACAAAGCATGACTAGCCAATGGCAAACAGCTTCAGCAGTCTTTCAGTACTGGAAAACCTCAGCACTTCCTCATGAGCAAGTGATGACAGCAAGATCCCTTTGGTTACCAGTGCTGAACTGTGTTTTAAGCAAGACAATTTGTTGACAATGCAGCTGAAAAAATCCTGGGAAAGTGCTATATCAAAGAGCTTTGAGGGACAGCTTTGGAAGGAAAGTGGGTCTCCTTTACTTTCAAGTCCCACATCTGAACAGAGTATTCCACAACTACTGTAACACTGGTCAGACTTGTATTTTCACCAGGTCAGCCTGAGAGATTTTTCAGATAACAAAGCCCAGAAACTCCAACAGATAAGAAACATGTCAACCTGTCAAACTTACAGATGCAAATATTTTCTAAAGTCTTTTATAGCAAAGAAACATACTATGCCACCTAAATTTCTCCTTTAAATAAATACTATTTCATTCCAAACATCAATGTTCAACAAAAAGAGTTACAGTATAGTAACAGGAGGAAGACAATGTAAATGTAAACCTGCAATTACTAGCCTTTTATTGCATTATTTAAACAGTGTGTGCACAAGAACATTGGAGTTCAGTGATAAAATGAATAGCATTTACAGTAAGAGACATAGCAGCTGGCGCAAAATATGTCTGAAATAGAAAGGTGAACTTCAGCACAAGACTGTATGTGAGAGAGATGGAGATTCAGCCTCATGCATCAAGCTAACATAAAAGGATCAAAAACTTGACATGAATGTTAAGTCACCATGAATGGCAAGTAACTCATTTTGCTTTCTAAAATGCTGACAACCTTATCCATAATAAGATCAAGACAGTAAACCACTTTGCACCATCACTTCTTTAATCTCCATAAAATTCTGCAGAATATGCTGTTGTGACAGCATAAAAACACCTGAGATATTAGTGCCTATCACCCTGTTATGTATTTGGTCAACCTGAATTAATTAAAGATGCACATAAATATTTTCCAACTCACTGACACTAGTCATAAGTGAACTAAGGAAAAACCTTCTAAAGGCAGAGGAGGAAATGGCAGGGTTGCAGACTACTGCAAAATAAATGTTTATGTCATGAAAATACCTAAATCTCCTTTGTGCTCCCCCAAAACAAAAAGTATTTTAAAATATATATACTCTTCTTCCACAGTTCCAAATAAGTACTTGACCCCTGGAGAAGTGTTAACATATTCAGATGTTCACTCCATGTATATGTGTCAGCACCTTGTGGAAAGCTGTCAGTTTTCCAGGTAGACTCTAAACTCTGCATACTAGTTCTTTCATAAATTCTGTGACCCATAGATAAATAAAGAGCAATTTAATTTTAGAGCCATTATTTTTTAAAAGACAGGCATTTGTCTTTCAATCACAGCTACAGCATTTGTTACTCTCACAACACACAGCTATGACAAGACATTGTCCCAACAGGAGATTTAAAAAAAGACAAGATCATACTTAGCATTAGCAACAGCAAAGAACAAAGGACAGATCAGCTTCCAGTATCAGGAATCTTAGCACCAAAACTTCTTCACTTACGAAGTTAAATGCTTACTGAAACATTCCCCTTGGAGATAACAAAACCACAAAGAAAACAAATGCATACCATGAATAAGAGTCCCAGGAGAGAAACCCTGTAAAGTCTGACTGGGGCTGTTTAAGATGTCATCACCTGCTGCCTCAGTACTGCATCCAACAGAATCACAGAATTGTTAGGGTTGGAAAGGACTTCTGGAGATCATCTAGTCCAAACCCCCTGCCAAGGCAGGGTTACCTGGAGCAGGTGACACAAGAACACATCCAGGTGGGTTCTAAATGTATCCAGAGAGGGAAACTACATGACCTCGCTGGGAAGCCTGTTCCAGTGGTCTGCCACCCTCAATGGAAAGAAGTTCTCCGTCATCTTGAGGTGGAAATTCTTGTGTTTATGGCCATTGCTCCTTGTCCTTTTACTGGGCACCACTGAAAAGAGTCTGGCACCATCCTGCTGATACCTGCCTTTGAGATATTTATAAGCACGGATGAGATCCCCTCTCAGCCTTCTCTAGATTAAACACCTGGTGTAGACAGGTACTTACACAAATTCACTTTCAGCAATTTAAATTAAATGAACTGTGCACCGGAGAGAGCAGCAACCATGTGCTAGCATGGTACAGGACTGCCGGGATAAACAACACAGTAAAACATTCCTCCTACACTTGCTAGCGCTCATATTCCATTTCGCACGACACAACAAAAAATTGCATCTTAGTTGTGAAGAGAGCAGAGATGAAAAATCACTTTGGCACCGCTATTTCGACACACAAAAGCGATTCAGTCCCGCCAGGCCGGGCGCCAGCCGCTCGCTCCACAGGTGAAGTTTGCGGGCGGCGGGAGCACCCAGCCGTGCCCGCCGGGCGCCGCATCCCGCGGCCGGGAGCGCCCCCCCCGCCTGCGGCTGCGCCNNGGGAGCCCCCCCCCCGCCTGCGGCCCCCCCACCCCCCGGCCCGCCGCAGCAGCAGCCGCCGGGGCAGCCCAGGAGCCGCACGCCCGCGAGGTATCACAGCCCGCCGCCGTGACAGCCCGGCAGGGATCAAAGGGCCCGTCTCCTCCTCGGGGGCCACCGCCGCAGCCCCGCGAGGCCCCGGGCCGGAGCCCCGCCCGGGCCGCCGCCGCACTCACCAGGAGGA
>VXBI01000491.1:0-46415 GCA_013397375.1 Toxostoma redivivum | reverse complement strand
AACCAAACCCCCCCCCCAAAAAAAAACAACCCCCCCCCAAAAAAAAAAAAAAAGCTAGTCGCAAATATAACCAAAACAATGTAACAGAAAAGGAAAAGAAACAAAGTATTTAAGCTAGCTTTAGGACTAAGCATAAGAGGAATAGTGTAAAGGAAATTCTGACTTCCAGTTAACAATCCTGCTGCTGCAGTTTTAACTTCTTGTAATTGTAGCCTAAGAGTTTCCTGGAAGCTGCTAGCACGGAAGCACATTCAGCCTACAGAAAGGCATGTTTTGCAAGCCAAACATTTTACTTGCTGTTAAAATGAACTTGAAATCCGAATTTAGTCCATTTTTTAGAATACCACATCACAATGTGTTTTTTAAAGCTCCAGTGAATGAAGGTAAATGGTTTTAGTACTACTGCCCTGTGTCAGCTCTGCTTTGAAAATTAACTCTTTCCTTGTCCTCAACCTTTCATTGGTTTAGACTGGAAAGAGCAAATAACTTTGATTTAAAGAACAGAATTAAGGTCCTAGAAAACAGGCTGTGCCTTTCCACACAGGAGAATATTTTGTTCCAGCAGCCAGAGGAGCTAATGAAATCTAGTGGCCAGCTCCCTGAGCACGGATGTGAGTATCACCCCAGGGCAGCCCCACAACATCCTTCCCCCAGGGTACAGCCCCCAGCTGCCACCACAGCATGTCATTCCCAGACAGCTCTTCAGTAGCCTTTCCATAGGCTGAGCTCCTCTTAAGCCATCCCTTGGGTCATCCCCAGATGTGGCAATGCCAGTACAAACTCTTGTGTGGAAAAGTTAGCTAGGTCTGTAGCACCCCATGAAAGAGGCACTGGGGTGTGCCAGACATGGTGTATTGCTAAAGATATTAAGGAGAAACTACTGTGGTGGTTGGTTACGGCAAAACTTCAGACACTGGCTTCTACCACCGCCTAAGTGAGTTGTCTTCATACAAATGGATAACAAAGCCTGTTAAAGCTGTGGTTTTTATTATCATAAAACTATTTTTCAGGTGGCAAGGAGCTGGCAGAATGCCCTTGTCATGCCCCATCAGAGTACCCATCTTGGCTATGACAATAGCCAGGTGTATGCTACAAGGGGCATGAGATTCTTTGGGTTTATGCTGAGTCTTGGAGAGCTACATCTGCAGTCTTGAGGATGCTGCAAATTTCCAGTAACCTTGGGATCTCACCAGAGGCTTTGTACGGGACTTCCATGGGATGAAAACCTAAGCACATTAGATGGCTTGGTTATGTTTTCAAAACAACATAGACATGGAAATTGGGGTACATACAATTCACCACCTAAATAGTTGCCTAAACCTCACCATGTAGATAAAGGACACAACATGTGTCTCCAGAGAGCAGTTTGTTGGATCTACTTCAGCCCTCTGCCTTAGAGTGAGATGAACTGCTCTCTGCAGGTGTCCCTTTCTGACCATCAGTGCTAAAGGAAGCCAAATGCAACTGGTATAGATATGGACATCCATCGTTTAGATACCTAACTTTCCTCCCCTCTCCTATGTGAGATTCCCTCCCAAGCTGTAACCTGAGGAGGACATAAGTGTGAAACTGAAACCTTGGCAGGGATACTGATAGGACATGCTCACACCATACAATCAAAATGAATTTTAAAATCACAGGATAGATCCTCTTGATAAAGTTGTGTCAATGAAGTCAGGACAGTGCGTTTAACTAACCCATGCTCCTTACAAAACAAACACAGGATTGTGATCTGAACTCCTCCTGTGTACTAATTTCCTTTGGCACTTCTAATTTTTTTAAGTACTTTTCATTTGGAGATGCACAATAGAATAAACTTCCTTCAGTTTTATACTCATTAACAACACATTAACAAACACACATTAACAACATGCCCCTGCCATGTAGTCTTTGGAAGTCCTTATATCAGGCCTGGATTTCATACACTTTTAAAAAGGAAGGGGGGAAAAAAAAGGGCAGGAAAGTTACTCACAGTAGTATTTGAATTAATAGAATTCTGTGGATTGTTGACACATTTTGTGCAGTTTAATAACATTAGGCTCTTAAGTATTTTATGTGTGTTTTAATTATTTGACTGGTAAAATTAAACAGGATTTCTTACAATACATTTTATTGTCGATAAGCTTTTAATAGAATGTCAAAGAATTACTTTACTGAGAACTAGTTCTGATTCCAATAAACACATAAAAAACTTAATAGGACTTCAATTTACAGTTTTTAACATAACATGGAAAAATAAACTGTAAGCAATTACATAAATTAATAAAAGATCATATAATGTTCAATGACATCTAGCAAAATCAGTGATTTGATTACTGTTAAAGTCTATCTTAAGAGTATTGCCAGTTTTACTTGCCATAAAAAGCACTGTGCTTCTGAAAAGCCCCCTTGAAATGAAAGTCCTTGCTGGAAAATGTGGTAAGAATCTTAAAACTGCAAAGTTTGGGTATTAGAATTGCTAGCAGAATCAGACTTAACATTGTATGTGCAAATATAAAATAAATTAGCTGTTCAAATACTCTCTTACCAACAGATGATGTGCTATAGGCATCAGTCACCTATAAATATATAAAGATATGCAAAATGTATGTTCTATTTAATTTCTCTAGATATTAAAAGCACAATGATTTCTGTAGACAGGTTGGTTGACATGCGTGGACACTGACACAAAATTTCAAGGGATATGTGCTGTGATAAGAACGACTACTATTCATACTGGAAAACTGGGTAAGTGTAAGCTGGTTTAGAAGTCAAATTAAATATATGCATAATTCTGTGAAGATAATTTCTTTCAGACTGACCAAGCCTTTGCTTATACCCTTATATCTAGCTTCAATGATGCTTTTCTAACCTTGCCCTTCTCAGTGACATTCTTCCTTTTGAAAGTCTTCATTACCCTCAATACACTTTTCCCCTTCTCATTGATTCAGCTGCTCTTAGGGTTGCCATAACTGTTGCAGTTCAATTACTTTATTTCTGCCTACCATTTCCTTTTCTCATTAAAGCTGAACATGCAGCTTTGACAAGGAGCTGTTGCAGCACACTCTATGTAAGATGGTACTCAGAGGTATGAATGAAATAGCTGACAATGATGATAGCCCTTGTGAAAGCTCTGCCTTGATGCTTGAAAGGCTGCAATAGCTTCTTATTTGCCACTACTTGTATATTGGCTTGTTGCAATTGGATCTTTAAAGTGCTATGTGGTCTGGATCCTGTTATTTGCAATGCCACTTCCCTCCTGGTGACAGCTGAGACAATCACATCTGCTTTGGTTAGCAGCTCTGGTATTAGTAGGTGACTAGAATAGTAAAAATTAAAAAAAAAAATAGAAAAAAAGCAAGAAAGGCCACCTCCAGACAGGTGTCAGGTCCTTGACTCTGTCAGCAGTTGATATAACAGAGTCCAAGGGTATGTCAAAGGAATGAATGTGAGTGTGGTGGTTTAAAATGTTTGCTGTCATACTTGTGATAGCATGAGTTTAGACAGGGCTTCATGGGACAAATAGTTTTGTTTCAGGCAATACTGGACAGAAGCCAGGGCAGGTCACATCCACATCCAGATGAGGTCAGAAAGAGTTATTTTGAAAAACTCTCCACAGATTCCATTCTTGGGATGCACAGTGACTCACGAAGGCCACGCTTATTCACTCTGCCTTGTAGGATTTGGGAATTGTCTACTCAGCATGAATGAAGACTGAGCCTGGCCAACCGAGTGCCTTGGGATGGAGAGCCAGTCTGGGTGGCTGCAAGGCTACAGGGCTTGCAGGGGTCAGGTACACAGTACAACATGTGGCTGGTGAATGCAGCGTGGCAGGCATGACTTGTGCATTTTATCCACTTAGGTACAGAAGCTGCTTACTGACAGTCCCCAGGAGTTGCCAGCTGCTATGAAATACAGGAGATGCCACATCTTGCCCAGAGCAATGCCAGAGATCCTGTAAAGTCTGCAGCAATCCTAGCCCTGGCTGATTAGTATCACTGAGGGTTTGGGCCCACCACTGTTGCTGTAGTCTTACCAACCTTGATAAAAGTACCTTTCTCATGTCAGGTATTTTATGCATTTCCCTCTTGCTGGAGGTAATACTGTGGGTTTCCAATTTTGGATTCAGTCCCTGGATGCAGGGACTCTTGGATTCAGCCCTCTTGCCCACCCCCAGCTTTGCAGATGCTTGCAAAGCCATCAGCAGCAAGTAGATAAATTCCTTCCAGGAATCTGTGGTTAGTCTTACCAAGGTTACTGAACATTTGTGCTCTAGCCCAGCTCCCAACTCACCTAGGGAGAGAGCGAACAGCAAAAATCAATGGACACGCCACTAGTCTCCTGCTTAAAGCCCTTCAGTTTTGCAGTCCCTATTGCAAGGAGAGGGACTTGGATTTGCTACAGCCATCCTATAGACCTGAGTCTCTGCCAGGCCACTCTCCTCAAGGTAGTGCATCCCTCCTTTTGATGACCAGCTAGCCAGGGGAGGAACAGATTTTTTCCCTTGCCAGCCTTTCACTGCTGGAGATGTTCCCGAGTACCAGTGGCCTTTGGCATCACACTGGCTCACACACCTGAGTGCAAATATGCCATTTATTCTCCAAACAATGCTTCCTTCTTTTCTCCCTTGCTTTGCTCACTCATTCATTCCCCTGGCATGCTGTACAGCACAAAGCACTCCTGTGAGCCGGCAGGGCTGCTGTCATCCCTCAGAGCTTGCTGAGAGCAACCTGCTACTGCTGGCAAGCTCTTGCAGAGTGATGTAATCCTGGGCAGATCTTACGCCACCATCCTGATGCCAGATATTGTGTTGGCTCGTGTTGTTTGTTACAATGTGTATGGATCCTTAATTTTTTTCCCCCCCAAAGGATTTGAAATTTGATCCATGCTTGTCTTTCTGGTTCTCAGTTTTTCTGTTGGAGAGCTCTGAAATCTCTGTGTCTGGCATCTGTGGAAGGCTCTTGTCCTTCCTCTTATATATTTCCAGATGGGCTAGGTAATGTCCTCTTTCAGAAATTCTAGTTGTTTTGTTAGCATTTAGTCCAAGTCTTCCAGTCTTATGTTCCAGATCCAAATAGCCTTGCTTCAGCTGAGTCAATTGTTCAAAACAGTCAGCCTGAGATCAGTCAAACTTCTGTCTTTTACCCTCTTTACCTACCTTCTGATGAAAAGAGTTTTTTTTTAAATGCTTAACTCCTGCATTTTCACATTCTGTAATACCCTTTCATGACTCATCCCCATGGTTTCATGGAACAGTATCAAAGGTACAAAGTGCTTCAACTCCTTGCCAGAAACAAAGCCAGGACCTGGCTGGTTTCCATTTCACTGCAGCTGCAGTATTGTTACAGTCATTATCTTTCAAGTACCTGAGTGAGATAAATTTTGTAACAAGAAAGGCAAAATACCTTTCATTAGCCTGACTTTTCACAGACACCTCTCTGATTTCTCCCCTCAGATGAAGGTCAAAAATGTCCCTGCTTATCCTCTACATTTCCTGACATTTTCAGCATTTAGGGACCAATATGCAGTTTTTCTGTCCTGTTCAGACATTTTCTTGGCTTCTTCTCTTCACTACAGTGTTGTTTGCTCAGTGATGACTCAGAACAGAAAACTATGAAAGAGGTCAACCTTTTTGTTTCCCAGCCTTCTAAAGGTGCACTTATCCACCCCAACAGGAAATTCAAGACTTCTTTGGGAATGAGTGTTACAGAGTTGTAGCGGCAAGAGAAACCCCAGTGCCATGGGCTGGCACGTATGCAAGGTGACTTGGCCTAAATAAATTAGATTAATTGAGTGGAAGTAAAAATCTTCCCTGAATTAAATACATTGAAAAGAGAAAGCATTTACAGACTGTGCTGCAAGGAACGTGAAAAGGTTTTTCTCCTCCTCCTGTGCCCTAAAACCTGTGCACTGACTCCTCGAAGGAGCTCACGCAGGAATCCTCTCACCAGGTCCATATTAAACTCTAATAGGTTAGAAAGGTGATGTTTTCATATTTAAAGTGTTACTAAATGAGACAACATAAAAAGTATTACAATTTGTCCATTGCTTTGTAACATGGAAAAACACAGATGTTCCAGCTGTTTGTCAGACACCTCACACACAGTAAGGTCTGAATATTGAGGCATGCTGTAGAAATGACTGGAATCTCCCTCACTTGTCAAAATGCATGTGGATTGGAATCAGCAAAGCTCATGAAGCAGATGTGTGCATTTCAGGATTTTACATGTACCCTTTGACTGCAAGGTTACAGCGTTGACTCAACCCCCAGTTTACTTCCTCTCGGATTTCCACATCTTCAGATTTTGTTTCCTCTGTCTATTGTAGGAGTGAAATGTTATAAAACAGGAATTGTGATCCTTTTATAAACATTGCTTTTGAGTAAAATTCTGGATTAAAAATTCTGGATTAATGTATATTTATAAAATTAGATTTATTGGCTATTAATTGGCAATAACTGAGACATGAGATTTTCTTTTTTTTTTCTTTTTTTCTTTTGTTTTGAGGATTGACACTGATTTCTTGTTCATGGTTGAAAGACACATAAAATCTTGATTCTGTGCTATTGACAAGTCTTTGGGAACACTCTCTTCAGGATCATGCACCTTAGCATGAATATTCCTTTCTTGCAATCTGCTTCATGATCCACTACTTTGGAGTAACAAAAGTCAGAATTGTTTAACATTCAAGGCATAACCACTGGAGAAGTCATGGGTTTCTATTTTCTCACTTCTGGACAAGATACGGAGAATGGTGAAAGATAATTTGAAGCAGCTCCTTTGATATGGAGCAGCTTGGAGAAGAAGGACTTGGGGGTGCTGATGAATGAGAATCTCAACATGGGCTTGTAACCCAGAAAGCCAACTACATCCTGGGCTGCAACAAAAGCAGCATGGCCAGCAGGTGAAGGGAGGTGATTCTGCCCCTTTGCTCTGGTCAGATCGCAGCTGGAATACTGCATCCAGTGCTGGGTCCCCAAGCTAAGAAGGGTGTTGGAACAAGTACAGAGGACTAAATGTGTTCAGATAGCTGGAGCATCTCTTCTATGAAGACAGGCTGAGAGAGTTGGGGCTGTTCAGCCTGGAGGATAAAAGGCTCTGGGGAGACCATGTAGTGGCTGCCAGTACCTAAAAGGAGGTACAAGAGAGCTGGAGAGGGACTTTTTACAGGGGCCTGTTGTTATAGGACAAAGGTGAATGACTTTAAACTGGAGGAGGGTAGATTTAGATTAGATTTGAGAATGAAATTCTTCTTTCTGAGGCTGATGAGGCACTGGAATGGGTTTCCCAGTGACATTGTAGGAGCCCCGTTCCTGTGAACGAATATTCAAGGTCAGACTGGGTGGGACTTTGAGCAACCTGGTCTAGCAAAAGGTGTCCCTGCTCTTGTCAGGGGATTGGAACTTGATGATCTTTAACCAACCCAAGCTATCTATGATTCACAAATACCAAAATCACACTTTGAGAGTTTCAGCTGCTTTGTCTATTGTTGGGGAAATGACACAGAGAGAGAGAGAGAGACTTACACTTACTAATTTTGATGAAGCAAGCAGGAAAAAGAACTATTTTATTTATATTACGTGTTTATTTATAGAATTTCAATAATGACTATGGATTGGTCAGTGAGGATAATACCTCTTGACCCTATAGGTCTTATTAACAGTTTATCAATTCTTTCTTCCTCTAAAGAGAAATGTAAAATATTCATTATTTACAAGAAAGAGCGTGAGAAATTGTAAAAAGAATCTGTCAACAAGTAGAAGGCTGAAACACAAGGCAACAGTCTATTCTTTTAGTAAATCCTTACGTGACTGTCACTGAGTGACAACCTTTTGGGGAAGGAGAGGCAGAGCAACTTGCCTGTGGCAGCACAAGTCATGGGTGGAATGAGGATTATAAAACAGGATTTCCTGCCTCCCAAATCTCTTCAGGTTCTTCCAGACCAGGCTGCCTCCCAAGCAGGTAATTACATGCATATCAGTCATACCTCTTATAATTTTCTTATCTTTATTTATGAGCTGTGATTCTCCTACTTAACTCAGTTGTATTTCACTGCATTAATTAGCTGTGCTTAACAAAACAACTCAGAGAAGTATTTAGTTAGTGTGTTCATGAAGTCAGTCAAGGAAGGTAACTAAGCTTTTAACAAGGCTAGACAAAAAAAACCACCCAAAGCCCAATTACAATATATTTTAAAGTGCTTATTTCTCTGCCAATCAAATGTGGTAAAGACATTTAATCACCCACAACTCTGAGGATGAATTAGATGCAAGGAAAATTATAGCTGCACATGTTGTTTGTGTTCAGAAAAAAGATTTGCTTGCCTAAACAAAATGAACTTTAACACAGTTAAAAAACCTGACACATTTTGTGAGATGGTTTTTGTATAAAGTGATAAGAGGAAGCTATATCTTTTCTCAGTTTTGGAGCAGGAAGAGGGCAAATCCTCAACTGCAATAAAGTGATTTTGGTTCAAGGGAATGAATGGATGGAGCTAAATTTTTTTAATCCATCTAATGATCTACATCAAATACATGAGACTTTCAACTCTGAAATTAATTTTGACAGGAGAGGTGAAGAGAAATTGGCTGTTTTGAAAGCAATCTTGCTTACACATTAAAGAAACTGTTGGGAAATTTCATTAGATTTGTTGCATTGTTTCATTTTCCATGTCATAGAACAATTCTGCTCTCTCTTCCAGTCATGCAGTATTTTATCCTGTGAGGCTGGTGGGTTTGTTTTAAAAGTACCTCATCCTTTTGACATTTTATCCAAACTGAATTGCTTCACTGAATCATAGAAAGAGTTATAACATATTCTGATTTGGAAAGGATCCAGTAGGATCCTTGAGTTCAACTCTTAAGTGAATGGCCCCTATGGGCATTTTCATTGTTTCTGAAGAGTTCTTGCCTCTCTGTCTCCATTTAAGAAGGGGTACACAAAAAGCAGGATGTCAGCTGTGCACACCAAGACAATGGCCAGATGATATTGCCCACAATACCTAGAGAAGTGAACATAAAGTCTGATCTCAGAGTTTCTGCATACTTTAGGCTATTTTGAATTTACACAGCCACAATTAATTTCTTAAAATTAATGATTTTCTTATCTGCTGCTTCTGACTCATTTTGATCTTCCCAAAGAAGAGCTGTGTCAGTTAGCTGTGTTTTAACATCACTATCAGTTTGCCCAAGAATTTTAAGAGAACAAAACAGAATCATTGCTCTATCCTTTGCATAGCTGGTCTAAGTGAGAGAGCATTGCTACTTTTACAAAATAAGATAGTAGTGCTTTATAATTATTATTTTTGGAACAATTGTTTGCATAGGTGAAGTAGGGCAGAGGTGACCCTACAAAATACTGCTAATTGCATTTCCCAAAACACATGAGTAAGCCTCCAGAGATAATAAAGTGCCTGTTATTAACTTTGGTATTTTCCTTCTGAATCTCTGGGCCAAACTCGCATCACATTTTTCAAATCTTTCTTTGCAATATCAAGGCTTCAAAAGCTTTCCTTTGGAAACATAAAAGCAGGAATTCTCTGAAAATATCTAGATTTCACATAAAAGAAGATCAGAGAAGGTATTAAATCTCATTACAAAGTTACAGGATGCTATAATACATCTGGGCTGCTTTTTCTATTTTGCAGTGCCTGCAGTACTAAGGTAGAATGGCAAAGGCAGGTACTGAAACACATGCTGTTACCAGCTTGTTCGTACATGTTCTCCAAACAAATATTTCTATGCTTCAGGGCTGTAAATTTTGGTGAGCAAAATATATGCATGTGCATATATGTCAATGTGTATATATATATATATACAGGTATAAAAACAAAATCTAAAATCACATTAACATGAGAGGAGAATCAAACCTTTACCTTTGGATAACTTTTGAGTACCTGTCTACACAAGGGATAGCCAAAACTGGAAAGGAAGTAAATACAGTCTAGTCATGGGAGAATTTTTTTTCAAGGAGAAATTATTGTATAACCATCCAAGCTGTTGACCTGGGACGCAGAAATAACCCCATCTGAGTGCTATATTCATGGGTCATGTGTAAGACATGAAAGAGCTGAGCAGGACAGCACAACAGTGTTTAACTCCTGTGCAAAGTGATGCTTCTCTTGGAGGTAGTATTGATGGAGGTCATGGGGGACTGGGTGAGTGAGCACTTCAGCCCCACATTTGATTTCCACTTGTAAACTTGGACTGGAGAGCAGCCTCTTTACCGTCATTGCCTTATTCCCAGGATCTTCTTGATTGGTGAGCACAAATTATGAAAAATTCTGTCAAACATATTTACATAAAGGAAAAGCCTGAAACGACAAGTGGTAGAAACATGCTGTGCACCAAGTGATAGTATTGAGTCTCTTGCTGGTGTTTTGTGTGCAAAAGTTATTCTGTGTTAGATTATGCTAAACCTCAAGACAGCTTTTCTTGTAAAATAGGAAAGTCCATGCAGAGGGCAGATATTAAATAATTATTAAACTGTAATTATGTCTCATAGCTGTTGCACAAGAGTTTCCACACAGGAAGCCTTAAAAAAAAGTCACTTGACATAGGAGGAGAGTGGATGAGGCATTTGGCCTCTGGCACTTAAGTCATAGAATCATAGAATCACAGAATCATAGAAACATAGAATCACAGAATTGTAGAATGGTTCAAGTTAAGAAAAGCTCTAAGATCCTTGAGTCCAATCATTAAACCAACACCGCCATGGAAAATGAAACTAAGTCTCTAAGTGCCATGTCTACCCATCTTTTAAATACCTCCAGGGATGGTGACTCAACCACTTCTGTGGGTAGCCTGTTCCAATGCTTGACAACCCCTTCTGTGGAGAAAATTTTCCTAATAATCAACCTACATGTTTCTTCTACCAGCTGTGCTGTGGTGCTGACAGCCATCACCAGAGAGATTGTAACAACCTGCTGCAGGGGAGCAAGGGAGAATAGTAATAATAATTATGTAATTAGTCCATGACAGCACTCAGGATGAACTGTTCCATGACCTTCCCCAGCACTGAGGTCAGGCTAACAGGCCTATAATCCCCAGATCCTCCTTCCAGCCTTTCTTGTGTTACATTTAGTAATTAGGGCATCCCATTTGCTGACTTCCAGTCAACTAGGACCTCTCCACTGAGCCAGGGCTGCTGGTAAATGATGGAAAATGGCTTGGTGACAAGTTCCACCAAATCCCTCAGTGCCCTTGGGTGGATCTCATCCGGCCCCATAAACTCATGTGTGTCTAAGTGGTATAAGTATCTGAGGTCACACCTCCATTTTCATTCTTTTGAGCCCACAGAATTTAAATTTAATTAGGGTTCCCTATTGCCATAAAGCAGCATGGCTGGTTAAAAGACCAGGTATCTGTGCAAAGAAACTGTGATAGAGCCATATTAGCAGCCCAGTCCCCCGTGTTTGGGCAGTGGGAATATGCAGAACCAATTAGTCAAATTATGAGCACTGTCACAGCAAGAAAGAGATTAAATAATTCCTGTTGGGTCTGAAGACAGTTTGATTATGAAAGCTGTTGGCCTAGGCCTAGAAGTGATTTATCAGTCAGGCTACCCCATTTTGTTGTTATACTGTGAATAAAAACCAAGATGCTCTTTTATTTATTTATTTATTTTTGTCTAAATTATGTTAGTAAATCCATTCTCTTTCATTCCTCAAATCTGTGGGAAAGCCAGCCAGGGTGCTAACAGAGGGACCATAATTGCTGTGGTTTAGCCAAGACAATATTAGCATCTGGATTTTGGCATCATTGTCTGTTTTTTTCTTATGAATTCAGCTTACCTCTTAGATGTGATAATCCAGGAAGAGAGAATACTCCACCTTTACCTCCACCCACTGTGAAAGTCTATACAATTTTTTTGTCCACACTCTAATTCAAACCTTGAAGTTCTTAATGCTGCAGTGACTAATATACTACCCCTTTGGATCTCAGTTCTATTCTCAAAGTCTAAAACATTCTTATCTTGAATACAGGCCAATGTCTTTTTAATTATGGCTATGTCTGAGAAGATCATCTTTGTTGTTACTGTATCAGCAAGACAAAATGAAGAAATCTAATACGTGATGAAAGACATGCACCTTTTATAATTTTCCACATCACTAGTGTTTCTCAGGCCCCACCCCATATTCTTACCATAGCTGGTTGCACAATGTCACTTGAATTAAGTGATCCACTTACTGATTTTCTTCCTTGTGCTTCTTTCAGAGAAGGGAGAAGCCAAGTTTCATGCTCCCTGAATTTAGAGAGTATTTGCCTCTTACTTGCAAAGAACTTTGAAACTTCCTTAAGGGTGCTTGTAGTAATCACCCAAACACTGGTGAATCATCAAATTTCAGTTCAAAGTCTATACAATCTAGTTTTCAATTATATTAGGATTTTTTTCTAACATAGAACAATGAGAACTCTTCCCATTTTCTGCTCATATAAGGGAAGGGTTCATTCTCGTAGGCTGAAGCTGCTGATAGGGGTTTTTAGCATGTGCCATTACTATGACATAGTCACTGTTCAGCCCAGGTTTTCATTAAGCACTTTCTATGACTGAAGTACCAATAGTAGACAAAATTACTTTTTAAACGGTGGGGTTTTTTTGCTGAAGCAGTACCCTGATCTCTTTAGCAGCCTCCCAGCATCTCCTCAGTTTAGCTTGCAGATTATGGATTGTGTGTATTGTGGTTCTGTGTGTGCACATACATGAAACATTTATTGGCTAGTACTCTCCAAGAAAAGTTACCTACCTGCACATTATTTGGAGGGTTTTGTTGTGTGTTGCCTACACTCACGCTCAAAAGATGCTACAATATTTGCCTTTTACACAGGAAAGACACTTTTTGCACTTCTTTGGTACCTCATGTGAAATGTGAAGTTACTCAGAATACAGAACACCCTAGCTAGTGCAGCTCAGAAAACCCTTTTGTTGCATGAACTCACAGAAAAGAAAGAGACTCAGTGGATACCACATACAAAGCAACCAGAATTTGTCAATATAATTCAGTAACACTTCTTTTAGTATTTTCCTTTATCTCATTTTGTTTTTAATCTTTTTTCTCTGTTAAGTCATCATGCCACTCTGCACAGACCACCTGGGCTCCATGCTATTGGTGTTACCTTTCCTGTCAATCCCCCTTACCACTTCTCCTCCTCAGAGCTTTTTATGGATTCCTCCTCTGCCTGTGTCAGGGGTTAAGACCTGCCAAATTACATAACCCCGAAGTGTGCCTCTGTTTTTTATTCCTGCCTCTTGCTCCACCCTGTGCTAATTCCGCACATTCCACCCAGCCTTCCTCTCGGACCACTCCCTTCCTCTCTCTTTTAGTTCTCGCCCTAGTATCTCCATTCATGCCATCGCCATCCATGTAGAGCAAAGGCGGCCTCCCACTGGATGTCAGCTCTGTATCCTCCTTCTCTCTCCAAACAAAGCCGGCAGAGCCCATCTGCTCCCTGAATCATCCCGGCTGTGACGGCCACTTTCCATCTGCCCCGGCTTGCTGCTGCACTGTCTGCGGTTTGGAAGTTTAAAGTGTACCCATCTGAGCCAAAGTCTGCTGAAAACATAGCAGGCTTCTGGCTGATGAATTCAGGGCACTGTGAATCAGGCCATAAATCACCTGGGGCTGACATGCTCTTTTTTTGTTGCATTTTTTTTTCCTTTCCTGTTTTACAGCAAAATGTACTGACACATCTCAAGTGTTGCATCAAATGCAGATACTTAAGCCCCAAATTGGTGCTTTTCCTGGGTAAGGTGTCTATCTACGCAACCACCTTTAGAAGAAAGAAGTTAACTTACAAGCCAGCAATATTTCTGGGGCTTGTATGAGGCAGCCAAGGAGACATACACTTAATTTTTGCCCCCAAATGTACATGTCGCCAGCAAGATTATTGATGCAGAATTCAGCTGAAAAGCTGCTTCTCCTGTATACACAAACATATTGGTTCTTACTCATATTAACTGCACAATAACTTCAAATAATTTTTTATTGAGACCTCAACCGTGCTGTTTTGGAAGGACTGACTGCCATGAAATCTGGAATCAAAACCATAGGAGAATGGCTGAGAAAACTTTCTTTACAATTCATATTCACACATGAAATTAATCAACAGCAGTGTTCTGTTCAGTACTCATGAAGTATGTGTACTAACTCTTTCTTGTCACCTGTGTAACATGACTTACGTGGAAAATATATAGTTACTAGTATAAATACTCAGAGAGCACATACATACTCAAGGAACAAATGCTGCAGTGAATGCACGTCCCGTACCTACAAAAGAGTGTATTGACTTTGCTGGTTTATTTTTCTCCCACTTGAAAAGTTTGCTAACTTAGTTTACAGTAGGTACAAGCAATAAACTTGAGCTTTAGTATGAGCAGATTTAGTATTTCAAAACTATTTCTTAAGGGCCAAAAATGGCCTCAACACAATCTTTAGCACAACTGCCAGATCAATATATGAGCCAGGACATCTCTGGGCTCCAGCTACCCTGCTACCCAACACTGCCTGTGTTCCCCGAGGAGTCTGTGGCAAGAGCTCCAGCACATGTAAAATGGAAAAGATTAATGGTGTGTTTTACACATCTCGTCAAATAGGACCTTCCGGTTCCTCCTCCTGCAATGAATTCCCAATTGCTGTCTCATTTTTCCTCAGTGCAGCTGCATTTGCTTCAGAGGAGCCACCCAAAAGCAGTGAGGCTTGTAGCCCAGGCTGGTCTGTCCAGGCTGAAGGCCATGTGGGAAGATCCCCTGAGAGTTTCATCACCCAGGCATTTTGGGATTTACCTTAAAAATTGTGGTGACACAAAATACCAGTGCTTGTTTCTCTGGTTTAATACCCCAGTCAAGTATTTGCTGGGAGCTCAGTAGCAAATTGTTCTCACTGTGGTGCCAGCTGACCAGAAAGTGACACTGTCCCAACTCCTGGGTGAGGTGAGGAAGAGCCCAGAATGGCAGCTAAGTGAGTCATCATGCCAGCAAAGATTTCTATGCCACTGTTGGCGATTTTAACTACAACTAGCCCCACAATCACAGATTTTTGTAGTACTTCAATTTATAAAGCACTCTAGGTATTTAAAAAATATATTAAGTGTATTTAATTGTGTTCAGCAAGTAAAACAAGAAATACTTCCTATGTGCAGAGAAGGCAGCTAAAGGAACAGTAATTAATTGCATTTAATTAGTTTTATATTTCAGTCTCTGACTAGTTCCAATCTATAGTTTTAGAAATCTACCTAGCATTACAATGTCTGTAGCAGCAAACAGATAATGGTCCAGTATAGCATAGAATCAAGAATAATTGTAATAAACCATATTTTTTGTGATTTTAATAGCCCTACTGTATTTAAACATTATTTATGAATACATGGATTGTTTTCACAGTAGTTCCTCTTTCTGATAATGAAAAGCAGCTTGGTTTTCTGGTAGCGATTTAAAGGACACAGATGGGCAAAATTTTACACTTTTGTATGCTAAAGCTTTTTGACACCTAACTTTGCTGTTACCAACATTTATGGAGGAGAAAAAAAAAAAACAACTGGGAATGCTTATTTCCTGTAGGTGTACATATTTCTATTGCAAATATTGTGCAAGTACATTTCTGGGGTGAACATCCTTTAATTTTTTGCAAGTTCTTCTAAGAGATCATTGTATTTCAATAAAATTCTATTAACAAAAACTTCTGATTTCAGTAATTAGGTGGTGAAGAAAAGACAAGACTATTCCTTCATGTTCAAATTTAACTCAAATACAAATGAGATAATGAGAACTGCTTAAAGCTTTATTGGTTTTTTTAATCTCTTAGCAGTGTTATGCTACAGGCCTGATAACATCATGATGTGGCTCATCAAGTATTCCCTTAAACACAGATTTGCCTCCAAGTGTAAACACAGGTGATTAATAATCTTTGCACAGTGTGGAGATACACAGATAGCATTACAATATGGATGTGAAGCAAGAGGATGAGGATATCTGAGAAACAGAGAAATATGGGTAGCTATCAGGGAGAAGGAAGGCCTTTAAAATCTTATAAATATCTTCTAACATCTAATTTTCAGAATAGGCAATTTCAGCATAGTCGTACCTGTGTGGAACAATGCAAGTAATTTTCTGCATCTTAAAGGCTCAAGTGTTTTTGCTATCAATGATATTTATCTTGAGCAATTTTGCATATGCTCCATTTCCCAAAGGTACTCTGACATAAATTCAGTCTGAAATAGATGACTAGTGCTTGATCTCTTGTATGCATCAGAGAACACAGATATGCAAAGTACATTGTGTTATGCAATGCTATACATAATTATTTGCCCTCCTAATGGATTCCTTAATTTGGTCTTCTGAGCACTATGCTTAAACATTATAATTTTGCTAATGCTTACTAGGTTTCACAATTTACCTTCCAGTAAATTAATGGCCTTCAAATGCGTGATCTAAAATGCAGCGACAGCTGCTAAACAAGGGCAGCCCAACCAGTGGATTTTTAATTCTCACAAGAAGTCTCATCTAAGTGAAATAAAACATGAACATAGGCAGATTGATTCTGATGCAACTTAATTGTTGATTTTAATCTGAGGTTTTAATATCCTATCTTAACCTTGCTTTCCCAATATGCTTGTATTAGGATCTGGTTCCTGGTTATGCCTGCCATATGTTCTTGTTTTTCACAGGATCTGAACCTTTATTGAAATGAATTTATTGAAAATAAATGTGACATGGAATTTAAGTACCTCTAGGCAGTGTTTTACAAGTACTTAGAGACCAAGCTGCTGATCAAGTGCCTGCACCTTGAACACAGAGATGCCAACATCAGGGTGCATTTGGTGCCAGTGCTTAGGATGATGTGACCGATGGTTACAAGTGAAGTGAGGGTTAAGACCTGCAGTGTAAAAGTTTATGTGGCTCAGCTCCAGATAAGCCAGTACCTTAAACTGGTACTGCACTGTCATTGCCTGCCATTCAGGGGGTCCAGCTGAAAAGCAAGACAGTGATGTGTTTGACTTACTGAAGGAATAGTTCCCCACATTCATATTACCAGACATTGACAGGGCGTTCAGGTTTAACATGGCATTTTAAGTTTTGCAAAAGGTCACATGGCTAGAACCTTAAGTAATGGAATATGTTTGAGTATTCTAAAATTTTTGTAATCGTGTGATGCAAAATCAATTGCCAAAATAACCCACAAAGCCCGATACTCCTTCAGTCACTCCGTTGCTCCTTATCAACTGTAAGCCTACCAGGTCTACATGGAAAGAACTAAGAAAACATTCTATATCCTCTAGCTACATTTAAAAACCCAAAACTCTGTAATAAAATGATCACACTAGCATTTAAGAGGACAGCACTTCTGCTGCAGTATAAAGTTTTGTTCACTTCTGAAGGAGTAGAGAAATTCACTAATTTTGAAAATGTACAGGTCAAATCAGCCTGATTTCAGCCCAATAAGTATCTGCCTTCTGTCATTCCTCCTGTTCCTATGCAAACTGCTATCAGTAAGCTGCACTGCTGCTGAATTTTCCTCTGCAGGGCATGTGTGCTGCATAGCTGTTTTCCTTAACATCTTCTGTAACTGAACACAAAGGTTAGAAACTGTAGGGAGAAGTTACTGAAATCATTAAATTTAGCATTACCCTCTCTTTATGTATCTGTTCGTATTTCAGGTAATTGTAATAACTACAAGAGCTACTATGAATGCCATGGAAACCCTAGATGTCTAAGAGACAGAGAACACTTGCAATTAACCTGCAGAATCATTAACCTGCACTGAGTTTAGTCAGAAAATTCCTAAGCGAGGTGTTACATTTCCATCCTGTTTTACTCTGCTATCCTTCATTCTATATGCCAGAGGAGCATCTGACTGTTGGAGATTAATTAGTAATTAAGAGTTGCTTCAGAAGCATCACAAGTTCAGAGAAGAAAGCAACCTAATCATGTTAGAAAATAGATAGAAATCAAAATTCCAGTCTCCTGAGATTTTCTTTTGAGCATGGAATTTAAATAACTTTCTTTTGACCATACCACATTGACCCCACTAACTAGATGTAATAAACAAATGGGAGATATTCAAGCTGACATTTGAGCAGTGTCAAAGCCTTCTAAGCTTGTTCTGAGTAGATTAGTAGATAAGTGCTAGCCTTCCTATTCTGGGATATGTTCCAAGGCAAGCATGAGGACTGATGATTTCATTTAACTCCAAAGTAGTCAGCGCTGTATACTTAATGCAAATAATTTGCTTAATTCTTAAGACATGCTACCAGTTGACAGCAATGGTGTTGTGATAAAAATATTTCTCTTCTTGGCACTGTATCTGAGGGCAAAACCTAAATTTCCTCTACTATTCAATCAGTATGTGAAACTATAATTATTAGCAAGGGGTGTGCAGTTTTCTCAGAAATACATAGTAGATCTCATCTGCTCTAATCCCAAAAAAATGACATAATAATTTATTTCTTTTTAAACAAGGGGTAGCACCAGGGGTTTCCCAGACTCTGTAATATATTTGTAGACATTTATAAGATAGCAGCAAATAGATTGAGAACCAGCTCCCTGCATTCCAGCAGTATTGACAAATCTGCTAGAGTTTTGGTTTGCTGTTGGGAGAAGCTTGCCAGCTATTGCTACTCATTCAGCTTTGCTGTATCTGTCAATGATAACAAGCCCACAGAGCTGCTTTCAAAATGGCCCTTAAACATTTCCCAAATGCATCCTCATTCAGTGGAATACATGCCTAAGTCTCTAACATGTTCAGTGATTATGACTTGAATCCAATTCCAGCACCTGACCTTGCAGAGGAGAATCCCTCTAATATGATTACCTTGCAGGACATCATTCTAGGGAAATCTTGAAAACAGAGCCTGGAGTACAGAAAAACACTAGGTCTTGGCTCTTAGGACTGTAAACTTCTAAATAATGATTGCTCTGACACTCAGTTCTGTGAGACTGTGAAAAGAAATAAAAGCAAGCTTTATCTTCAACACTGAAACAACATTCCTCAGCCTATTACACAGGCAATACTGGAAAAGTTTTCAGGTTTTATCCTCACCTATAGTAAAGCCAGATCCACAAAAAGACTTAATTACTCTAAGTGGATGTTAGTCAAAAAAGTTCAAAATGATAATTAATTAAACCATGAGTATCTCATTAGGTCCCTAAAGCTTCAGGAAGCACCCAAGTTTTTCCCAAAAAGGTTTCACACTGGAACTATTACAAGCTTTGCAGGCTTTGCACCTCTTTATTAACTTTCCATTCCTTAGAAATGAGGGCTGCCTGTCACTTTTGTGCAGTTACAGGCATTCAGCAGTGCACTGGCAAGACAGACTTTGCATATGTAGCATACAGCAGCCAGAGTCATTTGCATTTGAAAGAAAAAAGGAAAATTTCTGTAGCAAATCATTTCTTCCAGCTGTGCTTTAACAGCAGAGTGTAAGCTGGTTGTCTGTAGCCAAAGACACAAAGTACAGATGGGTTTCATGCTGTGAATCCAACTTAGATTCTTTTCAGAGGAAAAGGAAAGAACCTCAGCTTGGGATAAGTCAGGATTTCCAATGTGCTTTCTCTTTGTCTCTTCCTCCTGGCTGGTTTAGACATGCCTCCTGCTCTGTGAGTGGACTGTGGGTCCCAATCCCACCTGCCTGATGCAGGCCTTGTACAGAGAGGACAAATGAGCAACAGAAACCTGAAGTTCGTGCTGGAAATTGGCCATTTTAAAAATACATGCTGATAAGCTGATTTTAGCTGAAGTCTTTGTGGACCAAAGCATAAGGTCTTTTTATGTCCCCTTGGCAGTGTTTAAGGGATTACATTTACAAAGATTCAAGAACTCAGCATTTCTGAGTGCTAGCTAGTAGTTGCATTTGAATGCAAATATTAAAGTGTATTTTTATGGTATACAACAAAATTTATGGAATATAAGAAATATATGACTAACCTAAATTTTTTTACTATTGGTTACCTATTTAAAAATTATTACCCAGCTGACAAGTCACATTTTGCAGTTCCAGATTGGCATTTGCTTTCACTCCTGTGCTGCAGTAAGGTAAATTTGACTTTGAGGCCCACAGTTCTGTCACCCCACGAAACACAAAGCGCACACTCCTTGTGCTGCAAAGCACTGTCACCTTTTTAAATGCCTAGCATGACTTATTTCACTAAAGTCTCATTGAAAATGTCAGTGAAATTTGGTGCCCTAATAGGTTCAGCCTTATGATACCGTATCACCTATGAAATGGGGAATTTGGCTCACCTCATAATGGGGTGCCCACCATGCTGTTAGAGAGCTGAAGTCTGATGTGCCATTAGAGCTCGTGGTGGTCCGTTCGATGTGGTCCCTTGGGGAGCCTGGGGAGCAATTAATTTGATCCTAAAGCAGACACCTTCATTTGGCCTCCTGAGAAACTCTCCAGACTCTGCGGCCTGTATTGACTCTGTCTCCATTAGCTGTAATGACAGCTTACCCACGGCTCCTAACGAGACACTTACCTGCCGGGCTCCCCAAATTAGGGTGAGCCTCGAGGGCCAGAGTTTTCCAAAGTGTAAGGAGTCAGACTTCCTCAAGGCACCTACCAATTTAAAATTTAAATCGTGTTGAATCACGAAATCACAGAATAGTTAGGGTTGGAAGTGACAAGGCAAGGTCACCTGGTGACACAGCACAGGAACTTGCCCAGGTGGGTTTTGAATGTGTCCAGAGAAGGAGACTCCATGCCCTACCTGGGCAGCCTGTCCCAGTGCTGTGCCACCCTCAGCGGAAAGAAGTTCTTTCCATTTCTGAAGATAGGAATAATTACCGATAACACACGCACATCGAAGCGCCGTCCGCGCCCCCCTGCCTGCCCGGCGGGCCCGGCAGGGGGCGCCGCCCGGTCGCCTAGCGGCGGCGTTTGGCCCATCGCGGCCGCCTTAGCCCTCCCCAGCCCCGGCCCCGGCCCGCCGCGGCTCCTCAGGGGCTGCCCGACCTCGGGGGCTCCGCCAGCCGCGCCCGCCGGCTGGGCCGGGCCGGGCCGCTGCCATGTTCACCAGCACTGGCTCCAACGGGTTCTGTGAGTACCGGCCCCGCCGCGGTCCGGGGAGGGCGGCGGCCAGGGGTGGGAGGTGGGCAGCGCTACCGCCGCCGGCCCCGGTGGAGCCGCTGGCTTCGGTCCCCTCTTGGCTGGACTTTTAAAATACGTGACGGCGGGAGGAGCCGCGAGTGTGTCTGTGTATGTGTGTGTGTGTGTGTTTGTCTGTGTATGTGTCTGCATGTCCGTGTGTGTCTGTGTCTCTCTGTGTGCTTATATGTATTTGCATGCATCGATATAGTACTCCATGCCAAGATACGTATCAGAAAAAGAAATTTAAAAACCCTCTTTTCTTAATGTGAGATTAAACTTATTTTTAAAAACCAGTTTATTGATAAGGCAAACGTAAGGACTAACGTGCCCCAAGCTCTGCTTAGCTTTATTTAACTCACAGTATCTGTAAATAATTTCATGTCCCGGTGCTACCTGAACTGAATTCACAGGTATCTGGGGTTGGCTCTGAGCTTGTTTACAGGACACTGAATCTGTAGCGTCTGGAAGCAGCAGTGAGGAGCTGACCTGGCTGCGCTGTGGACTTGGGCACCACAGTCCTAAGAGCAGACGAGGACAAATGATAAGTCAAAGCTTTGCTGAGTAACTGTGTACTCCATACAAAATGGGTGGGGGTGTCCATCTGCTGGAGGGCAGGAAGGCTCTGCAGAGGTATCTGAAAGGCTGGATCAATGGGCCGAAACCCAGCAGTATGAGGTTCAGAAAGGTCAAGTGCTGGGTCCTGCACTTGGGTCACAACCACCCAGGCAGCACTACAGATCTGGAGAAGAGTGGCTGGAAAACTGCCAGAGGAAAACGTCCTGGTCTTGGTTGACAGCCAGCTGAACATGAGTCAGTGTGCCAAGGTGGCCAAAAAGGCCAGTGGCATCCTGGCCTGTATCAGGAATAGTGTGGCCAGCAGGACCAGGACAGTGATTGTCCCTCTGTACTCAGCACTGGTGAGGCCATACCTTGGGTATTGTGTTCAGTTCTGGGCCCCTCAATTTAGGAAGGACATTGGGGTACTGTATTGTGTCCGCAGCAGGGCAGTGGAGCTGATGAAGCATCTGGAATGCATGTCCTATGAGGAGTGGGTGAGGGAGCTGGGATTGTTTTACTTGGAGAAAATGAGGTTCAGGGGTGATCTTATCACTCTTTACAAGTACATGAAAAGAAGCAAAGTGCCTCTTCTCCCAGGTAACTAACGACAGGACAAGATGAGAGGACTTAGCCTCAAGCTGTACCAGGGGAGGTTCAGGACATTGGGAGGAATTTCTTCACAGAAGGGATAATTAGATATTGGAATGGCCTGCCTGAGGAGGTGGTGGAGTTACCATCCCTGGAGGTGTTAAAGAAAAGACTGGAATGTGGCACTCAGTGCCATGGTCTTGCTGACAAGATGGTGTTTGGTCACAGGTTGGACTTGATGATCTCAGAAGTCTTTTCCAACATAATTGATTCTGTGATTTTGTGAAATCCCTTTGAGTGTGAAAGCACCCTCTGACTAGGGGGTAGTAATTCTGGCATTTAAAAGGGGGTGTTAGTTGTAGCTGTATTTTATATGAGGAATCCAAAGAAGGGAAGAGTGTTTTTTTAGATGGATCTGATGATACTGTACCTTGATTTGCAGCTCCTGACTTTTTATCCCTCCCCATGCCCCCCAATAGATACTGTAGGGGGACTTTTCAATGGCATGTGTCTGTGTATAATTCTATGAGAGAGAATGTAGGAGGAAAAGTATCGTTGTTCGACTGAATGGGTAGAATGTCATGGTCAGTATTTACAGCTTTACAAATTTTCCAGGTTTGGTCCACGAGAAGGATGAGTGGGAAATGGTTGTCATAAGAAACATATTTATGGTAGGGAAAAAACCTGGACAGTATGTCATTCTGCAGAAAGAAAATAATAGAATCATAGAATATCCTGATCTAGAGAAGACCTTCAAGGATTATCAAGTACAATTTCTAGCCCTGCAAAGGATGGCCCAAGAGTCACATTGTGTGCCTGAGAGCATTGTCCAAATGATTCTTGAACTCTGTCAGGCTGGTGCTGTGATCACTTCACTGGGGAGCCTGTTCCAGTGCCTGGTCACTCTCTAGGTAAAGAACCTTTCTAACGTAAACCTTCCCTGACACAGCCTCATACCCAGTGTTGTACTTTTTTTTTTCCTTCTCAAAAACAAATACAATATACGTTCTTACTGAACTTACCTGTTGACCTAAAGTGGGTTTTTAAAATAAGACTTGACTGGTGCAGGTGCACTGACAAACTCCAGTAGAAGCATGGATTTAGGTGCAGTGACATATGCTCAGCTAGGGCACAACTGTGGCAGTTTCACGTGTCCCTGTGCCCTCAGGCTTGTTTCTGTGTGTGTAGCAGAAGTTGCTGCAGTAGCAGCAGGTGTGTGGGATTCTGTTACTGATGCACAGAATCTGATGGTTCAGGTAGCTAATGAATTGGTGCCTGATGTAGCACCTGGGAACTGTACGTGTGTGTTCTGCCCCTGAGGCTTGGGAACCTCTGGCAGAAGGTAGTGTTGGTGGGTAGTGGGACCAGTGTCAGTGACACCTGGTTCAGAAGCAATAACAGTGATTATGCCAGGTCACACTGGAGGCTCCTGCAGCCTGCTGTACCATCTCTGACATACTGATTAGCATCTATGATGTTGGAACGAGGAGATGTAAATGTAAAAATAAACATACCTGGTACATGGTACGCCTGTAAGATAGGGAGGCCAGGAAACAAAGGACACCACTTTTAAAAGGACAAAGACCGTTTGCCCTTGCTGTGGAAACTGTTTCTGTTATCTGGAATATTGGAGGAACTGGTATGCTCTGGCAAAAAGAGCCAGTGGTTGTGGGTACCAGTAGGAGACACAGCACAGACATACGCAAATGGCTTATCAGAACACTAACGCAGTTGAGCTGACTTTTCAAAGAGCATTGCAGTGTGCTCAGAGGGCATCCTGGCACACCTGGCTTTAGGGGTGCTGAAGAGGTGGGTTGTGGTGCCAGACCCAGGCTGGTTTCTTGTGTTGCAGTCTGCTGGCAGCTTCAGGCCGGTGAACAATGCTGCTGAAACACTTGAGCAGTTCTGCAAAGTCTTTTCACTCTCATGAGCGTGTGAATGGCCTGGCTGTTTGCTTTACTGTAGTGCTGCATAGTTTGCCAAGAGGCTGCCCAGAAGCAAAGTATGATATACAGGAAAACTTTCAATTTTAACATACAAAGGCCTTACCAATAGTTTAAACCAGTTAGACCAAGACAAAACCTTTCTGCAGACATTGTAATATCCCCTCCAAATACTCTTAATGCTGTTTATGTACCACACAGGAGTCTAGTAGGGAAACCTGTAAAGAGTTAGTTGTTACTAAGGTAAAATTTGAGTCCATCTTTTAAAACATATATGCTTGTTACATCTGGAAAGTATTGGACTACTTTGACTATTGCACACAAGTTATTTCTTGTAGTAGGAGCAAGGAGAATCCTTTGAACTCACTAGTGCAACTTAGGCTTTTACCTCTGTGAACCTTGTAGTGCAGTGCTAGCAATTTGTTAAAAATCCCCAAGGCAAGAAGGGATCTATGTGCTCCTCTGCTTGCATAACTGGCAGAACTGAACTCTGTTGTGCAGAGGCATCGGGAAAATAATAAAGCTATGTAAATTAATGCTTTGTGGAATGACTGAAGGAAAAAATGAAGCATGTACTGAATACATAAGACCTTTGTGCATAACAGTATTATGCAGTACAGTACTATATGGGAAAGCAAATTAGCTTGTACATCAGCATGCCACAGTGCAGCCTGGTTAGCTTGAGCCCTGGGAGCAGCATAGCATTTAAGGCCACAAAACTGTGGCTGTTCTGCTTCTGCAGAGCTAGCTCATTTCATTTCAAGCTCATGTGGGGATCTCCACATGGTCTTGTGGTGTAGCCAAACCTGATATTTCTGACAGTGTATACTGAAAGTAGTATGGTAACATGGCTCTCTGGTTGGAAAGAAGAAAAGTTTGCTGAATGGGGTGGATATTTTTTTTATTATTTTCAACCTGATTCTGTTTATTTCAAGTGTTGCTTTTAGAAACAAAGGTTTTCTTTTTTTTCTTTTTGCATCTCCTTTTTTTTTTCTCAGTAGTTTGTGATCTAGGCTACACCTAACAGTTTTCTAAACAGTAAATGTATAGAAAAGTGGTTTGATTGCAGTCTTACCTGTGCCTTTTAAAAATAGCATGATCGCAGGTTTTTCTATTAACTTTATTAATACTCGTATTATTCACCTCTCAGCTTCTGGATTGAATTCAGAAGCATTTGGTGATAAACTATTCCTGCAGTGATACTCCTACTGTTTTCACTTGCAAACAAACATCACTGCTGGTTGGTGAGCCCGCTGAAGGTTCTTGGACAGGTTTTGGAATACAATAGAGTCATATCTGCATGGTGGTTTAATACAGGAAAAACTATCACCCAAACTGCAGATTCCGTAAGTGCGTTTGGGAAGTACTGTGCATTCAGATGTGTATCAGTTATGGTTTAATTCACAGATTTTGTGTATAAGCATTTAAAAACTGGTTTGTGGGTATTTTGTGCCATTATAGTAGCCCCCAGGAGTTAATTGCCTGTTTGAAAGTGATGTGCCTGCCTTATAGCAGCTGGGTTTGGGAAAGCTGTGGATGATAGTGGAAAAAAAGTTGTTACACAGCATGTTTTGTCTGCAGCTGTGGTGGAAGCTTAGTAGGGATCCCCACAGAAATTGCCCTGAGCTAATTTGAGCTTCTGCAGCCACTGCTCATCAGCTGGCTCATCACTTCACATCAGCTGCGAATATGGTCCTCTCCCAAGTCAGTACTTGAGTCTTGAGCCTGGAATAGCAGTCCAGGGTGTGAAGGTGTTCCTGCAAGAGCTCTTCTGCAATAGTAGTTTGTTCTGGCTGCCTGTTGTGTTTTGTCCACCTGCTGTCTCTTCACCTGCGAGTAGTGAACAGGCAGGGACAGGAAATAATTTCAAAAACTGTAGCTGTTGTTGTAGCTTCTCATTCTTGCCATTTGTGCAGGATGATTTCTGAAGCTGCAACTCAGGCAATTGTGCCTTAAATCTCCCGCTTTGTTTGTGACAGATGGACACTTGTATCCTTCACTCTCTGTACTTTAAAAGAGGCACTGGCAACGAGCAGAGTAGTAGCTTGTGGAAGAGGAGGATCTGTAGGCTTCGTAATAAGTGCAGGGATGGAATGTGGAGGCTTAGAAGAAGTTTTCTCATTTATGTCACATTTTAGGATCAGCTTTGCATTGCACAGTTGGTAGCATGAAGGTTGGGACACTTGCCCATGAGATTATGAGGGCAGTTTTGGGGGATGTCTTTTCCATTGCACCAGGAGGAGCCAAAGATTGCTAGTGGAAGCTAATTCCTTGCTCTTCATCACAGCTTGGGCACATTCTGTTGGTTATTAGCAAAATTGCTCTGTGTACTTAGGTGGGCACTCAGTAGATGTGTTGCAGCTCCAGTGCTTTAATTGCCTGTTGTTTGAGAGAAATGCCACTTGAGGACCATTTTGGGATTGCAAATTTATTCCAAGATCCTTGGAGACAGTATTTGATATATTTTAACTTTCAAGGTCAAAATGAGTGTTTATCCTTTCATTCTTCTTTCTCTATGTGGTATGAAGATACTGTGTTTTCTCTTTCTTGTGCGCATTTGCATTGGTGCTGCCAGCAGACTGGTGCCCTGGTAGGTTTGTGGTAACTATTTACATCTCACACATGGTTGCACATTCTTTGGATTAGAATTTTGCTTTCTAAATTTTACCTTTGCAATGTAAGTAAGGAATTTGACTTGGATGTCAGAATGCCTGATTGTGCAAAATCTGGCATTGTTTGCCATTTTTGGTCTGACATGGTTGAGGTGTTCCACAGCAGTGGGAAGGTTGCTCCTTCTCTGTGGCCTCACAGCGGTCCTTGAGAAGGATCTATATGCTGTTGAGGGATAAAGCAAACTGCTACACTGTGCAGTGAAACACTTGGGAAAAGAATTTCAAGTGGATGCACTATTATATTTTTCAAGTTCACCAGACAAGAATAAGCTTCTCAACCATTATGAGAAGCTGGAGAGTAGAAGTTTCCACCACTCACATTATGTTCCCTGTGGGTGACAGTCAGATTCATGGGTTAGTTGCTTCTGTGGTTTTTCACTTGATGACATGTCTAATAATAAGTACTTTTCCTCTGTATCAGGGTTTAAAGTGTCTAAGCTGAAAGCTAAAAGGAGGCTCTTAATAAAAAAGTGTGTTCACACTTTTGGAGAAAGCAGGTTCTGTTGGTTGGTTATTTTTGAAAGCATTCAAATTGGGAAATAACTTGATAGGAGAAAGTATTTCAAGTGTATATTACCTGCAATGTAAAAATGATCTAACAATAAAAAATTGCAGTAAAATCTACATCTTAAACCTGTATAGAAAAATATAGTCACAGTGGGATATCTAGAGACTTTGTTGTCATGTGTCTCTGTGGTAATGTGATTCTTATGTAAAAAATTTTATAGGATTAATTCTTGTGAAAATTTCTTAAAATTCATAAAGTAACATAAATGCATTTGATAGTAAAACAGTATTATCAAACTTTGTTTTAGAAATGTTTACTGTTGTGACTATTACAATTCTTCTGAATTAGGCTGTACTTGCTAGTATCAAAAATCTGTATCCTGATTATAAAATTGACCTTTTAATGTTAAGAAATGTTAATTTAACTAAGTTAACTGAGGGAGTATTGCTTGAAGTTTCAAATGAATATGTGTGTGCATTGTCTGCGTAGTAGCTTTCAGGAAGCTCCAGCTTCTTTTTTCTCCCCAGTGTTGTACAGGACTCTAATGGCTTCAGATAGTTTTGAAAAGCCCAACTGAATCAGTGGAATGAATACTTTTAAAAAATGGATATCTAAAGAATATAGACTTTATTTTTTGAGAGAAAACAAAACCAAACAAAACAAAGAAAGGTACTAGGTTGAAATGTGGACAGGCTTTTTTTGCATTAAAAAAAAATAATCAGCCAGAATTTCTGCCCGCGTGTCTCATACAATCATAAAAGTAGAGCTTATATTTAGCACAGTAATATCAACCTGTCAATCCAAGTACTGCCTAATTTCTATAAAAGGATGGTTCTTTAAGGCCATACTTGCTTAAATGGAATCTGCTTGTTTAAGTAATCAACTCAAAAGGTATGGGTGTGGACTGAATTAATAGTTTTAAGTACAAGTTTTCATTATGATACACATAGAGATGTTTTCTTCTCATGGTGAACATCAGAAGACTGTAAACTTCAAGGTGGTGAATAGCTAACAGTGCCCATAAAAGACATTTTTGATGTCATCAATTAATACTTGGATGAAGATCATGCCTAAACTATGTAGCAGGAGCCATATTTTCAATGGCAGTGGGATTGTGCCATAATTAAAATATTTTCTTTGGTGGCATCTGCTTTTTCTAGCAGTTCACTGTTCTAGTGCGCAGCAGATGTTGAAAAAATCATTCACGGTATTCACTTTAATCTTGACAGGTAGTAAATGTTTATTGTATTACACTGTTTCATGCAGTTCCTTCTGTGCTCCTGCTCTTTACTCCCCATTAGTACTTTTAAAGTAATCTCATTGCTCCTTTTATTATATTAAGAGGAATGACAATTATGGATTTTGTAGTACCCTGCAAAAACAGTTGTCTGAAAATGAATGGATTCTGTGCCATAGCTGACGTGTTTGGAAAGGAATTAAATGTAATTCAGGTTGCATATGTGAAAAGGAGAAATCATAGAATAAATAATATTTCACAGTCTCTGTGTTGCTTGAGTTGTTGGGCAAGAGTTTGTGTTTCATTGCATCAGCTGCACCAACAGGTTAGGGTGAATTGCTGGCTACGCTCCTGCTGGATATTCTACTTGGCAGATTTTAGTAAATGTGAAATGTATATTGCAGATTTCGTTGGTTTTTGCTTGCTTTCTTCTGAGTGTCCTTTCTTAAAAATCATGCCCCTAGAGGGAAAGAAGTTCTGATTTCACAAACATCCTGATCTAGTAGTTTCTTTATGAATAATTGTAATGATTGAATGGAAGGAAGATGAATATCATGTAAATTGACTTAGATATGTTTCCTTGTATGGTGGATCTGAGTTTAATGGTGAGAAAGTCCATTTATTCAGGTGGTTCCTGCTTCATAGCCTCTAAGAAAAAGCTAATCTTAATCCCTAATGCAAAGGAAACAGAAGTATTTAGATGTGCATGTATATTTTGCTAGAAAAATGAGTGATTATTTTATTTCCTGAAATGGGATTGAGCCTTAGGAGGGCAGTATAGGAGGACATGACCTCTGTGGGTGCAAGAGACTTAGGTTTAATTGTAGCCAATTTCATGAGACAGTGTTGGAAACAAAATGTCTGGTTAATATTTAACTGTTAGTAATATCTCTAAACATTTCCTTTGATTAGTGTGTTCTTCCTATCCATTTGCAAGTTTTTGAGAACTTGGAAAGTTGTTGAGCTAAAGAGTCAAGGTGATGTCACTGCTATTATGTCTTCCAGTCACCTGTTTAAATATGTCAGTTTTTGAATGTGAAAGACTTTTCTCTAAAAAGGTTTGATTGTTTATTTGTTTTGTCTTTAAGATAAAGCGCCTTTGTCAAAGAGTTTGTTACTAGTCCCAAGTGCCATCTCGATTCTATTGACTCTGCTCTTCCAACACTATCAGAAGTTCTTCGTGTATAACCTACAAGCTGTAAAAGAGGATTTTCAGGTAAGAGTCTGTTCATTTTGTGTGAGAAGAGACTGCAAACTGTGATCTTTTATGCAATATTTCTCCACAGTCTGTTTGTCCTCTGTTTTTTTCCCTTTGTTCACTGCTGTAGACTGGCTTGTTCTTACCTTTTTTATGTCCCCCCAGTTTGCTACTTTTTGGAAAACATGAGAAAGACTGATCTGAAACAGTCAATATAGCTTTTCACTTCTTTTTCTTGTCTGGGAAATGACTTGATTTGTGTCATTTTTCCTTTCAGGCATTGGCATTTGGAAACTTGCTGTGAATGAAGTGCGACTTAACACATTTAATAATACAAGTATTTTGATATGAATGTCAGTA
Source organism: Toxostoma redivivum (assembly GCA_013397375.1). Lineage (NCBI taxonomy): Eukaryota > Metazoa > Chordata > Aves > Passeriformes > Mimidae > Toxostoma > Toxostoma redivivum. The sequence continues at coordinate 16,293 of VXBI01000491.1, read as the reverse complement.
TCTTAGTGTGCCGAATTTTTAAGGCTGAAGAGGGCTATTTTGATTAGGCATGTTGATTATAAATTATTTATTTTAACAATGGAGGCCATAACTTTCGTTCTCTAACTAACTGTTGTAGTTAGTTGTGGAAAACTGAACTTTCCCTGTTCAATAGAACTGCTGCTTCTAAATTGAAAATTCCAGATGTTGTGCTCTTCAGTGATCGGCTGAATTGGTTAATTTCTTACTCATTCCTCTTTGAAACTAAGATACTCTATCTTTTAAGTATTGTATCTTGTAAGGTTTTATTTTAAATTAGTGAGGATCCTATAGTATCAGCTCTAAATGTTGAAACAATGTACTTAAAAGTGATTAGATAAGTTCTATGGGTATTTGTTTTGGGATGTTTTTAAAGTTTTTTGAAGTGCAAACTACTGCTCAATAGAGAAGGTTCAGCAAATGCCTTTATGTTTATCTTACCCCACAGATTTTACAATTGCATCAAACAAAAGGTATGTAATCAAATTAATGTCTTTGAGGATGCCAGCTGTAGCCTGTAAGCTTTTAAAGAATATTAGACCTAGCTAGTGATGCTGTGTGCTATTGCACTCTCTGCAATCTTTCTTGTTAAGAACAAGAACTTTATTGTAATAATAAATTACAACTCTGCAAGAGCACTACTTATATTTTCAGTGTCTTGCTGATGCTGTGCAGTGAAAATACATAAATAATGTCTACCTTTTAAAAATGTTACAGCCAAGTGTTTGGGGAGGGGAATGAAAAAATCTGAGAAACTATTCAAATTTTAAATGGAAATTATGTGGGTTTGGGATTTGTTTATTTGTTTGTTTTGCGATTTGTCTTCAGAGGAATCCTCTCTTTCCATATGTTTGATCTGCTGAAAAACAGTAGTAGCTGCATTTTATTCATAGAAAACATCTCTACTGTACCTTAACCATAAACACTTATCTGTAAAAGCTATGACACTTTTATTGTGGTTCTTTGGGAAATTTGTGAGTTTGGATTTTTTTTTCATGAGATTGTTTCACTTATTGCCACAGCGATTGGAGCAAACTGTGTACTCTATCACTGAGTACCTCTGAGAGCAGAGAGAGCAGATTTTTTAACTCCTGTCTGGTGTTAATATTCAAATGAGAACTCTTAAAAGAAAATATTTGTAGAATAAATTCACCTGCAAGTATGTGTTTAATGAAAAGGAAGTTTTTCAGGAGCTGAATGAACATTTTGGATGTCAGATTTTAACACTTCTTAATGCTGGTAGAGAGCACGTGAATTAAAGTGTACAGTTGAAGAGTTCATTTTATTTGGAAGGCAAAATACGTACTGTCCCAAACTAAAAGGTCCTTGTCTCCATACAGAGGGCCTTTAAGAGCAGTGAAGATGCTGTGTGTAAAAGATCTTTATTACATCGTATCTATGTATTTTTTAAGCTGGCTAAGGCACAGAGCAGTAAGGCTAGAAGCCTTTCATAGTCTGTGGGAGGGCTGCTCAGTTAGTGTGTGTCATGAAATATTCAGCTGCAAGGTCATAGCACTGCCACTCTTGACTTCAGGAGGGGTGGTACTCAGGCTAGGATTTAAAATTGGGGGTGTTGGCATGGAATAGTGAGAACAGTGAGTGAAGTAGATTGGGGCCAATACTGTTTAGTGTCTTCATTTGTAACGTGGACAGTGGGACACAGCATTCTCTCAACAAGTCTTGGGTCATGTAAAACTTGGCTTTGTAGTTGTTACACCTGTTAGTTCTGCAGCCATTTAGAGTGGGAGGAAAGGGTCAGTAGGAACCTTAGTTCAGCAAAGGCAAATGCAAACTTCTGCATCAGAGAGGAGTAAAATCATGCACCAGTACAGGCTGTGTGCTGAGCAGCTGGAAATCACTTTACAGGAAAAGCCCTGAGGGTCCTGGTGGATGCTTATATTGAACATGAGCCAGCAAGGCAGCATTGTGACTAAGAAGCCCAACAGCATCCTGGGCTGCATTAGGAAGAGCCTCACAAGGAGACCTGGATGGTGATCATCTATACTCAGTCTCAGTGAGAGCAGTCTGAAATGTTGTCCCTTGTGCTGGGCTCCTGAATAAAAAATTGACCTTGACATATTGCAGAGAGTTCAGTGGAGAGCCACCAGGGTGCTCAGGGGCTGGAGCACTTGGTGTTATGAGGAGAGGCTGATTGTTTAACCTAGGGAAGAGAGGCCAATTGTTTAACCTGGGAAAGAGAAGGTTTAGGGTGGATCTTACCAGTGTGTGTAAATACCTAATGTGAGGGAGCAAAAAAGGTGGAGCCAGGCCCAGTGAAGGGACAAGAGGCAATGGGCATGAACAGAAAGAAATACAAGAAATTCCATTTAAAGAAAAATGTTTATACTGTAAGACTGATGAAATAGAGAAACAGTTTCCATCCTTAGAGATGTTCAAGACTCAGCATGGCCCTGAGCAAGCTGATGTGATTAGACCTTCTTAGAACAGTTACACTGTACTAGACTAGATGTTGGTTCAAAAATATTTTGTTTATAATTCTAAATTCACTAGGGTTGTGATTTACATTTTTATTTGTAAGCGTAAACTAGGAACCTGAAAGTGTATTTGAATTAATTTCAATTGTTTTTTTTTAACGATTAGACATCTGCCTTGAAAATATTTTGAAGAGACTTCTTGAGCTCTCTATAACATTCTACTCTATGCATTTCCTTCCTCAACTGTGCTGCATTTCTGTTATCTGACTCTAGTATTGCATTCTCTTTGAGCACAAATTCTGTAAAGAATTTCCTTGAAGGAGGAGTCACTTAACATGATTATCATTAACCTTCCAGATTTGGAGACTTGTATGTGGAAGAACAATATGTCTTGATTTGAAAGACACATTCTGCAGCAGTCTTCTCATTTACAACTTCAGAATATTTGAAAGAAGATATGGCAGCAGAAAATTTTCAGTAAGTTCTGGTTTTGAGGGTTTTTTAATAGAAACTTTTCTATGCAGTTTAGTCTTGCACTCTTGGATGAATACTGCAGTTTTATTTCTATCGTGTTGTATAGAAATATATGTTAAAGGGTTTTAAAGATAATTTGGTTTTAATAAACTTAAATTTATATTTATAATAACTTGCAGTCAGTGGATTATTCTAATTACTGTTTGCAATTGTATCAGTTGTAAGATATCAGACCCATGAGATTTAATTTTGGAAACAATCTTACTCTTGATTCTTTAGTATCTAGACAAGTAGACCTGGAATTATGTTGTGTTAAAGATTGAATTTGTCTTAATTGAATTAATGTAGAGGTTTTCTTATTTTTAGAGGTATAATAAAACCTTATTTTGAAACTGTTGAATTTATTCAAATTAATGTTTTTCTTTCCAGTCTTTTTTACTGGGTGCTTGGATGCTCTCAGCTTTGTTTGATCTTCTCCTTGTAGAAATCACTCAGTACATATTTGGCATCACCATCAACAGCTTGCCTTCTGGTTTGTAAGTAGCTTCTAATGAATTGGTTATTTTAGATATGTTTCAAGGGATTATTTTCTGAAGATTTTATTTTAAAAAAACCTTTCTTCATGTAGTACTTCAAATTAATTCCATTGTCTTTTACACTTAAGTGTAAAGGTTTTTGGCACAACTATTGTAATTTCAAACATTTATTTCTTAGCTATGATTTGTGTTTAATTTATGATTTATCCATACGATGATTAGTTTCCAATCTGTTAGTCTCATTTCCTCTATTAACATTATTGCAACATGCCTTGCAGCGCACAAATTATTGCTATATTTGTTCAGTCTAAATTGTTTGGATCCATTCAAATTGTAAAAACTAGAATCAGGTTATGCTGATTTCTATCTTAAATCAGAAATGCAACAGAACTGTAAGTCATTTGCTTTATATTCACTTTTAAATGCATATGCGTTTTGTATTGGTATTTTGTATGTTTTTCAAAAATTGAGTGCCAGAGTTTGTTACTCCATTTTGTGCTGGCAGCTGAATTTCTTATGGCTTTAAGGTGTTCAGTGGCTCGGTTTTGCATGACCTATGTTTGAGATTTCTGCTCTTAATAAAAGATGTGCATATTACAGTAGAACCACAGAGCTTGCAACCCTTTGTGGTTAAGCTTTTGGTAGGTGAGATCACAGAGACTTGAATTTCCATGTGTTGCACACTCTGAGATAGTAATAAAAGCTCTTGAAGTAAGACCTTTTAATATTAAACACCATATTAGATGTTTTTTAATTTCTGCTTTTCCAGAGCATCTATTTGAAAGTATCTAAAGACTGATTTATAAGGGACAAAAATCATGCGTTTGATATTACAAAGATACATTTTTGTACTCTGTGAGTATTCAAAAGAAGTTGAAAGCTTGAGTAGCTACTGCAGTTACTTATGTTTGTTACCTAGAGTTTGTTGCAAGGACATAGGCTGCTAATGTGTCTGGAGAAATTAGTATTTTCCTATATGTAAAAAGATACTTTTTGAAAAAGTAAGGTGTCATAAATGTTCACATCATACCCACAGGTAGGTAATTAACAGTTTTACTGTTGTACCCTTTGATGGTATTTTTATGACTGTATAATGTAGCTAGTTACAAGAAATCTGCATCAAAGAAGTTTTTAATTAAGTAAAATATAAATTTTACCCACATATGCCTTCTCATTAAGACATAATGAATTTGCTCTTGAGAGACTGAAGTTAATTTTAGAGGAGTGGGATATACAGTAGTTTCAGGAGCATTTGATTATGCAAATATAAGAAGTTCATATATGCATTGCATCATAATTCCTCAGTGTTGTCTACTTTATTATATTAATAGTCACTTACACATCTGACACCAGCCACAGTCTTTTGAGGTGATAAAAACATTGGAAATTTAACACTGATGCTAGGTTTCAGTTCATTTCAAGTGAAACAACAAAAGTTATTGAGCAAATAGAGAGAAAATTATTATTCTGCTTCTGTCATATTTACAGTACAACAAATGTATCTGTTACCTTTGGTTATAGAACATTCTTCTGTATGGCCAAGTGCTAGAATCTGGAAAAAAATTCACTTATTTACATTGTAAAAGTCCTCTGACATTTTTTTCTCTTTTTATATCATTTCACTGTTCATATTATTGAGTGATCTTACACTTCCAGTTCGAAAACTTTTCCTGCGCACGCTTCGAAGGTAATTTCGATAAAGGATTACACTGATGACTCTTGCCTGGAATTGTTTGGAAACAATGTAGTACAGTATAACATCCAAGCATGTACTGAGATTCATGAGAAAGGTGGTAAAGGCTGCCCAGGGATTGTAACTTGTATTTTCATCTTGCAACATCAGGAAGGCAAAGCAAATATGGAAGGGTACAAAGCAGATGAGTACCTGAGCAATCAGAGTAACTATAATTCTTATGGATCTCTCCTTGGCCTTAGGCTTCAGTTTGGAAGTCTTGCCATGAATAAAATTATAAATAATGACTAGGTAACACCCCATCATGATAAACAAGGGGATCAAAAAGAAAAAAATCAAGCGACAAAAATTCAAGGTATTTACTTCCTTTAAATGGATGATATCAAGCATTTTCATGCAGGTGGTGAAATTTGAGGCTTGGTCTGGATCGGATCGTAAAAACACCAATGGGGTTGTTGTTGAGAGGGTCATTATCCAGATTCCAGTGCAAGCCAGCACAGCTTTTTTTGTGTTTTTTAGCTCTTTGACATGTTTGGGCTGGACAATAGCCATAAATCTGTCTACGCTGATAAAAGCGAGCAGCCACAGAGCAATGGCTGGATAAAACACAGTGAAAGCTCCAAGGATCCGGCAGAATGTATCTCCAAAAGGCCATGTTTCAGTCCCATGGTAGATTATCCGAAAAGGCAAGGAAAATATAAAAACCAGGTCAAGTAACGCAACATTCATCATATATACAGTTATAGTTGTTCTCTTCTTGGTAGTGCAGCTGAACACCCATAGTGCAGTGGCATTCACCAACAATCCCACTGTGAACACAAAGCTGTAGAAGACCAGTGATGCAATCTTGTATTCTTCTGGGTGGGGATTTTCTGGCATCATAGTTTAATTGAACTTAGGAATAGTTGTTGCACTCCATAAATACCCTAAAAATTAGATCAAATATGGGAAGTTATTCTCAGTCAAATAAAATCTATCTTAAAAAAACATACAGGAAGATTGTTTTAAGATGGTGTTTAGTGATGAAACTATTGTTTAGCTCTGAAATGTGCTAGCTTTGTTGCTTTTTCTGACTGCAAATACATTATCATCATCTGAGAGGAATACATGTATCATCAGACTTGTGAAAATAGTATTTATAAGCACGTTTTAATAGAATATTTTAATTATTTAAGGGGCCTTTTAATATAAGGGATCAAAAAGTCGAGACTGACATTTGAGGTGTGCATTAGTAGCTGATAATTAGATTGAAATAGTTGTATTTGAGCTACGAGAACTACTTTCTAAAGAAACTATTTCTTCAAGCTGTCTCTATGAAAAAATTCTTGACTAAAACTAGTTATGAATAGAGACAAGTCAGCATGGCATGTAATGACATTCAGATATGCAGAGAGTATTGACTTTGCCTTTTATCTGTGTAGGATCTACTTAACTCCCAAAAGAACAGATGCTTGCTCATAAAAGACAATAAAAAAACTGTTTGAGTGTCTACATAGCTTCTAATACAGTGTTTAATCCCAGGGCATCAGAATCACCCACCCAACATACAAATAAAATTAATAGATTAATAGACTTCCTGTTTAAAAACGTAAAAAGAAGGGAAGCAGCACAGTTTCCAGCCAGGCCGTAGGGGAACAGCATTTCTTTGGGGGAAAAAGTTGCTGTCTGGTAGCCAGCTAGCCCTGAGTACAGTTACGTTCCTTCATCCAGTTTCTTGGTCATAGGAGTTGGACATCTGAAATGTCACTGTGCAGGTTGAAGTGATGAGAGCTGAAGGAAAGAATCCGTGGTTTGCTCTGGAGCCCATGGGGATGCAGACCTTACCCAGTGTTTGCATGAGTGCTTTGTCTAACCCTCACCCCCAGCACTTTCCTGGCTCTTGCTGTGGTCACAGTTTCATGACTTTATGTGGGAGGGTTCCTCTTGTCTAGCCTTTTACCAGTCCTGTGGCAGCTTTGTGAAGAGGAGGAGGAGGAGAAGGAACAAATTACTTGTTTGTCTGATCTTCCCACTTGTGACAAACAGCCAAGGAAGTTTTACAGTATCTGTTAGGCACCAGAACTGTTCTAAACAGCAGAAGGGTGCATAGTTCCTGTGTGTTTTATCTCCAGAAGTGAATAATGCATTAAAAAACAGGTTTATTGTTACTGCCCATCTGGTTAATGCTTTCTCTGTAATGTTACCAAATATTTTCTCAGTGCTACTGGAATGCATAGAGACTGAACCAGTGTTTATTAATCTGGCATCCTGGTTTGACACTGGCAAATACTAGCTGCTTTTGAGAAGAGTACCCATGAAGTAACTAACTTAAATATGACCCATTAAATCTTTATATAGTTAACGTTTCTGCCTTGAAATATGAAGTTTGGGCTTCTAATTTTCTTACAATTCTCCAGTTTACAGATCTATAAAAAAGTTATGCATAGGTATATTTAACCCTTAACTTCAAGGTCTTTTTTTTCAGCCATACAAAACAAAAAAAAAAGGTATGTTTTCTGCTCAGATAAGGACATTAGAACATACAACAGAATTTATGTGTTGTATGGGAAAAGCTATGTGTGTAATGCAAAAAAGAGGTTTGGAGGACATCTGTATGAATGCCTCTCAAATTCTTCATTGTGTGAAGAACTCTAAAAATAAGAAAAACAAAATAATTAAAGAATGCTAGCAAACCTTATTGAAGGTTAGATGGCATATGCTAAAAAGTGTTGTGCATGTGCTAGCAGCATAGCTAAAATATTATTGGCACACTGTTCCACTTTCACTACTGCTGTGCAAAATTGTCCAAATGTTGCTTAATACACACCTCCCTCCGCCCTTGCACATTGTAAGTGGGTTTTTTTCCTCTTTTGTTCTGTTTTTTTCTCTCTTGCTAGTGATTGTGTATGACAGTGCAGAACTACCAAGCTCAATATCCTGAGTGATTTGGCAGGTGAATTGAGTAGTAATGTATAAGGCAGGTAGAAAAATTCACATGAATATTAAGAAAAATAATGGATTTTAGTTTTGGCTTTGCTCTTGTCTCCTTTGGACTTGTAGTGACTGTAATTGTTTCTAGACAGGTCATGTTTTTGAAATAACCAGTAGCCTAATGTTGATGGGAAGAGAGGAAGCTGAATCTGGTGTAATCATCTTTCCATGCCTTGTTTGCTGGTTAATTCAAGTTTGTGACAGTTTTGAGATATATCAGAGAACAGACCTGCTGTAACAAAAAGGGTTTGTTGAGTTTTGGTTTTGGGATTTTTTTTTCCCTTGGTTGTTGGAGACACAGTTTCCCAACTTGTGAGTTTAAATGCATGCCAGTTAATTTTTAAGAACCTAAAATATAACATTTATGTAGGTAAAAAATACTGAAATTTTAAAAAAACATGAGTTAGCTGTCTGCATTTATACATAATTGGAGATATTTTGATTTTTCATAGGTGCTTGTCTGCATGGAGTTCAGGTTGATATCTCCAAGGTCAGCCCAAGCAGATCTTTGGGTGCCTCTGGGTGGATGGTTTTGCCCTAGTTGCCATTTTTTACAATGGGAACATTTACTTAATGGTACTGATTAAAGCACTTGCTGAAGAGCCCCTGTAATCACTGGTTTCTGGAAGACTTGTCTGTGTTAATTCTGAATTATTCCTCTGTTGTTGTCTGTATGTTTTATCAATCTTTTAATTTTTTAATGATAAATGGCATTCTGAATGTCTAATGTGAATTGTGAAGGCCAGCTAGGTGCCCTGTACAAGAACAGGATGTTCACAGCAAAATCACATTAAGTCTTTTCTTCCAGATTCTTAGTGTGGGTTAGGTAACAGTGGTTCCATTTAGAAGACCATGTGTGTATCTCTCTTTTCTTTCTCCCTTTTTACTTTATCTACCCCTTATATTTGCTTGCATTTCCCCAAGGAGAGCATTGCTTTCAGTGAAACACAGAGACACCAAGTAATACAATCTCCTGGTTTTAGTTTCATAAAATCAAACATTTTTCTTTTAGTGATAAATGTACTTACCAATGTTTTCATTTACTGCATACTTCTACAATTTTTGTTAAAATCCTAAATAACAGTATTTACGGTACTATGCTTTTACAAATGTGTAATCATTTTTCTTTAAATGTTATTTATAGAATGCTGCTGATATTTTGTAAGTGCATTAAAAATTTAAATCTTTTCATTAGTTCTAGAATTAATAACCATGTTTGGCTTCTGAACAAAGAAGTCTCTTAGCAACATGTATGAACATCCAAGTTACTTTGTTAGCACGGCATAAGGGATCATTACTCACCTTCTGTGCTCTACAAAACTTCTTCAGAGATGCTTCTTTCATGGCCCCAAATCTGTAGAAGGTTTAGACTTCCTCTTCTTTGCTCAGCTTCACTTAGCTAAAATAGCTCCTCTTCACAGGCAGGAAACAATGACGTAATCTCGCTAGTTTTGAGCTCTTTTTTATTGGTCATACTTAAAAGTTACTATTTTACATAGGTGTGGTGTCTGTGAACTGGTATTTCTATTACCTTTCAACAGTCAAACTTTTATAATATTTCCAGTGTGGTCAGACTGGGCTGAGCTGTTGTACTGCGTATCTTTTCAACTTTTAAATGTTTGTGGTATAATGAAAGCATACTTTATGTTAAATTTTCCCTAAAAAGGTGTCTGAAAGAATACAGATCTTGGTTATGCATGAGTTTCTAACAAGCACAATGTAAATGTATTTTCAGTAGAGCGTAGTCTATGGATTTTTTGTGGAAATCCCCATTTTATTTATATTGCCTTGGATAGTAGTCAGTCTGAAAGTGACAGAAAGTCACTGCATTTGAAATGAGAAGTTTGATTCACTTGAATACACAACTTTGTTTATGCCTGTGCTTACAACATTTTATTAACACAGCACCAATATTTCTATATTTTATTTGCTGTCTAAATTAATAACATGCTTATTCAAGAGCTTTGCTGAAAAATGCTGTATGAAAAGAGGTTTTAGCCTGGAGTAAAATCTGGAATAAAAAATGGACTAAAATCTCTTAGCTGTGTCACTGCAACAGACATCTTAGATGTGATGGGAGTATTCACAAAGGATTATAGGTAAAGAAGACCAGCTTCCTATGTTCCCTCTTTGTCAGCTTGAAGAAAGATCTGCCCTTTAGAGCAGCCATTCAGAGAAGGAGCTCATTCCATATTCTCTGTAGAGTGCTTGTTGCTTCAGGTCTCTGGCTGGCAATCTTTGGATGTGGTAGCAGAAAGCTCTGTGTTGAGTAGGGGAGCAATAATATTTTGGTCTCCTCCTGACATGTCATCAAGAATTTGCTAGGATGTTCATTTGGCGTTCAGAAGCAACAAAGTCCTGCAGTTCAGAAATGGCCAGAATCAGGTCTGTTTGTGGGAACATCTTTCTTCACTGACTGTAAAACTAATGTAGGTTGGTGATCCTCACTTAGTGCTCAAGATAACTAGGGGTGAAGGAAGCCTCTCTCTACTGTAGTCATGTAATTTATCTCAGACAAATGAGTTGTGTTAGCATGTAGGTGTCTGCATAGGTCAGTGTGATGGTTAAAATAATTAGAGGGGGGGGACCTGGATATGATTTTTGGTATGTAGATTACCTTTAAATAATTCATTTTTTCCTGTTTAGGTGAGCTAATATGAAACTTGCTTTTTTGTGATCATTCCAAAGCCTCTAAAATGCAATAAGCTGCAAATCCTACCGAGATCACCCTAGAGAAATATAAATCTATTTAAAAGTGCTCAATATTTTAGGACTAAGGAGTATCTTGAAAGGACTAACCAGTGCTGAAAACTTCAGTGGCTTTATCGTTAGTAAAGCAACTCCAGAGCATGCTTCAGCAGAACAAAGCACTGTTTTCAGCTGTTCGGTAAAAGCTCAGTGAAATTCAGTGCCATATCTATACCTTCTGGAAGAGAAGAACTGGACTTTTGAACTCTCCTAGGCAAGAGTACTGTATTTTGGGAAAAAATACAGAAGTGTGGAGGTGACTTCCAAGCTGAGCTGCACTGTGAATATGCCAAAACAGGCAAGTGGACAACCAGTGCTTCCCTTAGCAAAAGAGGAAGTACGCAAGTGATTTTCTGGGTTTAATGGAAAACAGGCAGATGTTGAGTTTGGGATCAGAGAACCTGTGTGCTGTGAGTTGTTTCTTGGCTTGTCTTCTTGGAAGAGGGTGGGAAGTGTGACCTCTTGTAGCTGTGTCATTTTGTCTGGAGGGTGGCTGATTTTCTGACCCTGCAAGGGAGGTCATGCCTTGTGAGGGAAGCTGGAACCAAATCCCACAGTTTACAAAGGTGACTAACAGCAGCTCAGTTGAGTTTGCTGGCAGGTTACCCATGCATCTGGTTTGCTGCAGCATGTCAGTCTGTGTTGTGTTTTCACTTAGGCTTTTCACTGCCTTCCTGGTGGAGAAGAGGCAGCCAGACCTCTCTGCTGCTTGTAGGCTGGCAGGCCTTCCCCCCAGGCATGAAGAGGTAGCTCTGTTTGGCAGCAGTAGGCTGCAAAAGAGGTATTTGCAGTACCAGCAGTTGCATACTCCTTGTCTAGTTGCTCAGCTGGCTGCAGCTGCAGGGTGATAAGTATTTGGAGGTGAACACCCAAGTCAAAATTCGCACTGCCTGTGGTTTATGAGAGGCAATGGGCTGCTCTGCAGTGCCGCATTCCCCTGTTACTTTGGTTTCTGCTGTAGGAAGCACCTGGCTCTATTTTTATTTCCTTATCGGCTAGAAACGAGTGCCTTGCATTGGTTTCCCTCAGATGGGTGAGTACTTTCTCTGCTCCAGATTCTACTGAATGAAATGCTCAGTTCCATCTGGGGTGCTCTTTTGCTATTCTGAAGTTTGAGCAGTAGACAAGGTAATTTTAGTTGCATTATATTGTGCTAAAGCTGGTTTTAAGTAGTTAAAAGCTAAACGAATGTACTTCCTGTCTGAGGATAAGGCAAAGTGCATGTGGTCTGTTATGGTGCCTTCACTAACTGGCAGTAAGCCTCAGAAGAAATGAGCTTGCAACAACCTCAGAGTACAGCACTGAAGAGACTGCCTTCATGCTGTTGCTTTTGCAGAATCAATATACTGCTGGGTCTTTCAGTGTTTTAGTCATGGTACAGAAAAGTCTGTTTTTCCTGTTCACTTACTGTGTAATGTAAGCTTTGTCCGGCTGATACAGAGAAGTTCTGCACACAGTGGGATGGAAGGATTACCCTCTGCCTCAGTTTGGTAGGGAGTTGTCTTGAGTCCTTCTTCTCCTTTCAAACTTTCCACGTTTTGGATCTATTGAAAAGAAGGAACAGAAGCTTCTTGCATGGTTCACCAGTGGTGCAGGAAGCAACTCTCCCATGACAGTTTGTTACCTTACCAGCTTGGTCTTGTGGGTGAGTTCACATGCAATTTTGGGTTATTGTTCTCAACCTTGAAAACTGGCTTCATTTTTTATTCCCATGCTGTGCTCACCATAGTGAATACTTAAGAATAAACTACTGGTTAAAAGTTCTCATGGCACTGAATGCATAAAGTTATTGCAGTTGTTTCCACTTTTGCCATGTGTGTTACTCAGAGGCTGCATCAAGGCATAGCTGTCCTTCTTGTCTCACTCATCTGTCTGAGGGAGTATAAATGCAATGTGCAGCAGAGCTGAATGAATGGAAAAGGGAGCAGCTTATGAGAGCTGCAGCTCTACCTGACATGTCTTATTTACTATCATATTTTGCTTTCTCTTCCCTGTTTTGCTAGTACATGGTATGGTTTGAGGAAGGAGCTCTTGTTTTTTCCCTTTTTTAAAAAAATCTACATTCTGTGTTTCTCCTGGGTTCATTTGGGTTTTTTTCCTGCTCCTCCTCCCTTCCCCTACCTCCCCACACCATCTCTCATAGCAGCCAGGACACACCCTGTGTCACTAAATATACAGTACATCTGGCCTGTAGTTCATCTGTTTATCACTGCCAGTCAGCCTTTGAAAGTAACAATACTTCAAAAATTAATTAAAATGAAAGTTGCATCTCTGAGATGTCTATGACAGTGGGGGTGGTAGACTAGAAACAGTGGTCTTCTACACACCAGCAATATCAGAGTGGCCATAGTCTAATATTAGTTCGTGGCAAATACCAACACAGCTCCATGCTTGTTGATGGACCCATGTTGCTCTGTCAGTAGCTAGGCCAAGTATATGTTACCAGAAATTAAACAATTAAAAATTGCTACGTATGCTTTAGCAGACCAGTGAAGGGTTTAATCAAAAGCGCCTGAAGTGAGAGTGGGCTATGTGAAATTAGAATTCAAATTCAAGGGTGCCTTGCAGTGTGCCCCAGCTCTGGCAGGTAGCTTGCTTTGCAGAAGCTAGTCTTCTAATGCTGTTCTGCCTGTGTCACCTGTCCCTGGTGGAGATGAGCAAGCAGCAGTGTGTTGGGGTTGTGAAGCTTGGTGTGCTGTGGTGGAGTTGAGGTGACACGAGAGGGAGCATCAGGATGATAAAGGGGCTGGCATAATCCAGACGGACAAAGCAGCCCAGTGCCTGCTGCACAGCAGTGCATCTGGCTGGTTAGGAGCTCTGCTGGGCAGGTTCAGCATTTCCTTGGAGGGAAACTAAAGAGCAGCTGATTGTGAGTGTGCTCAGTGCACCAGAGCACCAGGACAAGGCCAGCTTGTGTTCTGAGCTAGCTATGATGGACAGCAGAGCTGGCTGCAAGCAGCCAGTCAGTGATTTCAGAGTCACTGTCTATTCAGGTATGGAGCTGAAAAGCCATATCAGCTGTATTTCCCAACCAACTGTTCAACTGCAAAAATTGTATCTATTTTGTGCACACACACGTTAAACGGAAGGAGCTGAAAATTCTGAGCTTCATCATGACAAGATGCCTAGGAGAGTAAGTCAGGGCATAAATCTGAAGTTCAATAATTTAAGCAGCTGTTTTCCTTATGGAGGTGAAGGTGGCTTTAAGATAGGATGGAGCAGTGAAACTGAACTGGGACTTGTATTCCATATTCTTTGTCACTGTCATCCTTTGCCTCCAAACCATACTGCCTGCCAATGCTTTTTTTATTTTAGTGTTTGTACATCTGACATTGCCTTCATTTGCTTGTAACTGAGCCATGTGCTGTGTGATGATTGGAGCCACCAAATTCATATCACTTACCCAAATAGCAGAAATGAGAGGGAATGCAAAGCGTGTTTTGAACAAGGAGTGGTGAGAGAAGAAAGGGCAGTAAAGGTGCTAGGATGTTAGACTTCTCTGTTTTCCTTCTTTTTTCAAATTTGGCATATAGAGGTAACCATGGAGGAGCTGTACCAGCAGCCCATGGTTACAGCACTCATTACTGTCTAGATTATGTAGTTTATTTCCAAACTAATGAGGCCTAACCTGTCACAGTTATTGAGTGAGTGATTGACACAGTGTCTTGTAGTAGTGATCCTGGATCTGGCTTCTCTTTACTGCCCGACAGTTGCTGGCCCAGTGCGTGTACTGCCTGGTGCTAAGATCTCTGACTTTGGAAAATGGGATTTAGCCTCAAATAAGAAACAGTTGGGTGAAATGGTTTTTACCTCTGCCGTGGTGAGGACTAATTACTGCATCAATGCTGCCATCTGCAGATCTTTAGCAAGCATAGCAACTCATATCTGGAACAGCAGAAATTGCTGATGGGTTCATTCCTCTATACACCTTCACTACTGGGCCAGTTTTTCAGAAAAACTGATTATAAAGAGTGAAAGCCACTTTGTCTATCCGATGGAAGGGACATAGCATGTGACATGGAACCTATCATTGTTCCTGTAGTTATGGAGCTTCAAATTCTGTTTTTGCTCAAATCGTTATATTTCATATAGGTCTCCCCTTCGCATTTCTGTTTGTACATTAAGATATAATTTTGAGAATGAGTTGTAAGCAAAGACTTTCTTACTGTGCATAGTCTGAATTTACCCTGAAAAATGAAGAATTAGAAGACACCAGTGGAGGAGGAGAAGAAAGACTGGAAACAACATTTACCGTTCTTCTTTTGGCCTTGTTATATAGCACAAGGATAAAAACTCATAATAGAAATAAGTCACTCTGTGGTTTTTAAGCAACCCTTTTCCTGATTTTGTTGTTTTATTTGTGTGATGTGTCTTTATCAAAATAAGACACAATAATGACAGCTTTCTTTGCACGCATTCCATTTTTCAGGAGTGTTCTGAAAGCTTTATGATTAAATTATTTCATGAGAATAAACAATGCCTTCTTTCCTATGTGGGAATAGGGGTCTCCTTTTTATCTTAGCAGTTGACCCTTGAAGGTTATTTTCAGTCCACATGGCATGGCATGATCAAGTTTTCTTTCTGTCTTTACTGGCAGGTTGGGGTTTTTATTCCTACTCTTCCTCTTTCCGGAGTTAGGAACACCTTGTTTGTTCCTCATGTTCAGCCATAGTAAAGAAAGACAGGGATGTGGAACTCCCTTTGGAATTTAAAAGGAAATCCTGCATCTAATTGTAGATATCTGTGCCAAACAATTCTGTACTAGTTATCATTTCAGCTATTGTTTGCAAATTGGCTCACTGCAGTGCCCTCTGTCATTTGATCTGAAACAAGCTTAAAGGAGTCATTGCATCCTAGAAACATCACTTGTCTCCTATCTGTAGATCTGCTATGAGCATAGATGGCTACATTTTTGTTTTAAGGCTATGATATCCTTCCATATCAATTATATCATCCTCCATGACAGAATGAGCTGTTTCCATTCCAGTGATGTTCTATGTATCTCTTCCCTTCCTCTGTATCTGTAGGTCAGTTAATTATTTGATTGCAGTGGAGGAAGAAGGAAGAAAAAGGAATGAATAGTTCTTCGGAGCGATTGGAGATATCATTAGTGTGAGGAGATACTGTGCCTGTTGTAGCCTGTTGTAGTCTTTTGCAAAATAGAGTGGTGGAATGATTGCTCTTCTAGGACTGATGAGGAGGGTAATGAAGTACCTTCACAAACGAGGTCTTGAAGTGACTGATGCTTTAAAGAAACTCCTCTTGATTTTACTGAAGTAATGAACAGAAATTGATTCAGTAAGTTCAGTGGTATCTGAGAAAGTACAGTTGTATGACTGAGACTTAAAAAACAAATGTGCATGAAACAGAAGGTGTATACAATTAGTAAAAAAAGTACTGCAGTTGTTTCACTGCAAGA
>VXBI01000490.1:19862-33279 GCA_013397375.1 Toxostoma redivivum | reverse complement strand
CAAAAACAGATTCTGAGACCACTGGAGAGTTCTTCCAGCACAATTCAATACTTGGATTTGTGGCTTTCCTTGCAGAGGGATTTCTATGGAAAAGACACAAGAATCCAGGAATTTTTAACCCTGTGTTAACCCAACAGAGGAAATTTTTTCTCCTCTGATAAGAGGCAGCAAAGTGTAGCCACCGTGGGGATTTTTATTTTTATTTTGTTCCTTCCTTTCCTGCATTCCCAGGGCTGGGACTGCAATTCCATCCCAAATTCACAGCAATAAAATTCCCGTGGGATGAACAAGGCAAGATGGATTTGTCCTGATTTTGTTGTCACCTGCTCCCTGTTATTGACCCTGTTAGGATCCCAGAAGGATTTGGGGTGGAAGGAACACCTCCCACTGCCCCCAGGGTGCTCCAAGCCCCGTCCAACCTGGCCTTGGACACTTCCAGAAGCCCCTGGAATGTCAGATGGGGAGGGTGGTCCCTTGGGAATTCTCTGGTGTGAGCAGGATCAGCGTTAAAGTGCAGGAAATTTGGGCAGAATGATCCAGAAAGGGGCAAACACAAAGATCTGTGGGGATCAAGGAGAACCAGGAGAAAAGGGAATTGGGAAGAGGATGAGGAAAATGGGAATTAAACCAAAAAGAAAGGGGAATCCACTCCCTGATGAGAAGAGGATGAGGAAAATGAGGATTAAACCAAAAAGAAANGAAAATGGGAATTAAACCAAAAAGAAAGGGGAATCCACTCCCTGATGAGAAGAGGATGAGGAAAATGAGGATTAAACCAAAAAGAAAGGGGAATCCACTCCCTGATGAGAAGAGGATGAGGAAAATGGGAATTAAAACAGAAAGAAAGGGAAATTCCCTTCCCTGGTGAGAAGAGGATGAGGAAAATGGGAATTAAACCAGGGAGAAAAAGGAATTCACTTCCTTCGTGAGAAGAGGACGAGGAAAATGAGGATTAAAACAGAAAGAAAAAGGAATTCACTTCTCTTATGAGAAGAGGATGAGGAAAATGGGAATTAAACCAGGGAGAAAAGGGAATTCACTTCCCTCATGAGAAGAGGACAAGGAAAATGAGGATGAAAACAGAGAAAAAAGGAGAATTCACTTCCCTCACAAGAAGAGGATGAGGAAAATGAGGATTAAAACAGAGAGAAAAAGGAATTCACTTCCCTCATGAGAAGAGGACAAGGAAAATGAGGATGAAAACAGAGAAAAAAGGAGAATTCACTTCCCTCACAAGAAGAGGATGAGGAAAATGGGAATTAAAGGGGAATTCTCTTCCCTCAGCAGCTCCCTGAGCAAAGGAAGCTCCTTCCTTCCACAGCAGCTCTGAGTCACTGTGGCTTTTTGGGGATTTATGTCCCTTTTCCCACAGATCCCATGGAATTTGCTCCCTGTGTGTTCCCTAAATTCCATCGGTGCTGTTACCAGGAAGGTGAGAATCCACCAAAGAGCAGCTCTGGCTCTTAATTAACCCAATTAGAATCACTTTATTACTCAACAGCCCCCTGCTAGTTCCAGTTTCCTCAAGGATTCCATAAAATGCTGAACGTTTTCCCCATTCCTGGGAATCCTTTGGAGGTGCTCAGAGCAGAGTGGATCAGTGAATTTTGGAGGATTTTCAGGGTTGGTTTTGCTCAAATTCAGATAAACCTGGCTTTGGTGGAGTCACAGTTCAAGAAGCTGCAATTCCACCAGGGAAATGCTGGTTTGCTCCAGGAATTCAGCAGGAATTTTGGCTTTGATGGAAGATTTGGGAATTGGTGCCTCTTCCCACCAGGCAGAAGATTTTTCCCTTCTCCTTTTGCCTTCCATGAGGATTTTAGGATGATTGTTCTGCTCTATCAAAATTAATTCTCTGCAAGGCTTGACTGTCTTAAATCCCAGAATCCCAGAGGTTGGAAAAGACTCCAGGATCACCGAGTCCAACCTGTGACAGATCCCCATTTTTTGGAATAAAAATCCAGATGATCCCAACAATGTGGAAGATGATTCAAAACAAAGCCATTTTCTTTACTCTGAAAATTCTGCAGGAAAAGTTTGTGTCCGTTGTAATTCCTGTTTTCCATGGGGGAGAAAAAAAAAAATCAATCAAGAACAACTGAAAATGAAAATGTCTTTGGCAATTATAATTCAGGAATGAAATTCTGCTTCATTCCAACTTTAGTGGGAATTGGGGAAGCTGCACGATTTTGGCTGCTTATTTTAAGGTTCCCTCACCTCCTCTCAAAAAAGAAATCAAACTCCTCATTTGGTTCTTGCATTGAAGAAGAGAAAAAAAAATATGAAAAAACATGGAAATGGGGTGGTTTTATGAAATCCTGCCCTGGGATTTATGCCAAAGGCCATTTGTTTCCTGTGGAAGGTGGGAAAGAGGATTTCCAGCAGGATTTATGGCATCAGGGACGGGATGAGGTTGGCCTGGGGGATCCCCATCCTGCCCTTGATGGGCATTTGCCGTTTGAGTTTTCCCCTTTTATTTCCCATTTTCATGGACTCATTTCCCAGGGTGAGCTCAACATGGAAATCTCATTCCCGAGGGATGGGAAGCAGGGAGCTCAGCACGGATTTCTGTGTCTGGAGCATCAGTGATCCTCGAATTCCAAGAACTGAAAAGACAAAACCGCAAATCCTGCACACAACGATGCAGATCCCGCCTCTTTCCCAGGAATTTTCTTCTTCCACAGGGCTGGGAGGTGCTGGATGTCTCAAGCACGGAACCATGGAATAATTAAGGTTGGAAAAGACCTCCCTGATCATCAAGTCCAAACTCTGATGAAGTTTTTTTTTGACATTCCCAGGGTTGGCGACTCCACCACTGCCCTGAGCTTGAAAATCCTTTTCCTGCAGAACTTTTCCCAGAAATTCAGCCTGAGCTGCTCTGGTGCCACTTGAGGCCGTTTCCCCTGTCCTGTCCCTGTCTCCACCCTCCTTCCAGGGGGTTGGAAAGAGCAAATCCCTGGAGCAGCAACAACTTCACCCCAGCTGGGAGAGAGGAGCAGAGCAAAGGTGAGTTTTGAGCGTTTATTTCGTGTTTCTCCTCGCACGAGGGGGATTTTGTGATTGAAGAGCACAAAGCTGGAACTCTGCTGTCAAAGGAGATTTTAGGCAGTGGATTTTTATGAATTTTAGGTGATTTTATTCCCTTGCTGACTCGGGGAAAGGGGGAGAAGACAGGGATGGATTAAGAGGAATTGTCTCCGTGATTTCAGAGTTTCCCTCCCCCCTGTGCTGTCACGATAGTCACGATATAAAAACAAAGGGACATCGAAGAGCTCTTGATGTGCTCGTTGTGTCCCTTTGGGATCCAGCTCCACCCGGCCTAAGCAGGAATTATTTGGATTAAAAAGAGGTGAAAACCGATGGTTTCTGTTCCGTGGGGCAGCCAGAAAAAAATCAGGGATCTCCCTCTGCTCAGCTCCAGCGCTGGAATTCTGGGCTTCAAATCCCCCTGGATTGATAACCAGGGACAGAGCCCTCTTCTTTCATCAGTCATTTCCCTTCCCTTGAGTCTTTGACTTTTTATTTTCTTTAACCATTTCTGGGCTGCAAAAGTGGATTTTCCTCTTTCATCTCCGTGAATCCCAGTGATATAAATCAAGGCACTTCACTTTTTTTTTTGTTTTGTTTTGTTTTATTTTGTTTTTTTCCCCCTCCTGGCTGGATGTTGTTCACTTGGAGGCCGGAGCATTTCAGAGGAGCAGCAAAGTGGAGAGATCAAAAGGCGGAGGGAGCAGCAGAAGGGGCAGCCAGGGCTGGCAGAGATGAGAAGGCGCCGGTGACAGATGATGACAACTCGCGTGTGTCCCCACAACGTGACACCAGCGCTGCTCTCAGCGGGGCTGGAGCAGGAAACAGCTCCGCTCCGAGCAGAGAAAATAAAACGGGGAAAAAAAAAAAAAAATTAAGGGGAGGGAGAGGGGGAAAAGGAAAAGAGGGTGGAGCTGTCGGTGAGACAGAATTTGCGTCGTGAAGGAGCTGCAGCATTTCCAGGGCTCCTTTCCCCCAATCCCTGAGTTATTCCCACTCCAGGAAAAGCAGATTTTCCCTTTTCCAAGCCACAGCTCCCCTCTCCAAGGCCGTTTAGGATCCTTGGAGCCCGTTCCGTGCCGTATCCCAAATAATTCCGACCAGGAGCAGCTCTCCAGACCCATCTCCCCGTTTGTGCTCACGCATCCATTCATGGATTTGCCAGAGTTTTCACTGAGGATCTGGATCCAGATTTTTGTGACTTTACAACAATTCATTTAGGAACATTTCACATTGGAGCTCATCAGCTGCTTAATTGGAGTCTGAATGTTCTGGAATTGCTCCTAAACTATTTAATGGGAGCTGGTTTTTCCAGCAGCTCTGTCTCCCAGCTCCTCAGTTATAAAATATATTTTATATATTATTTCTATTCTATTTCTCTTCTGTTTTTATTCTAATTCTAATTCTAATTCCACTTCTATTCTAATTCTATTCTATTTCTATTCTATTCTATTCTATTCTATTCTATTCTATTCTATTCTATTCTATTTCTATTCTATTTCTATTCTAATTCTATTCTATTTCTATTTCTATTTCTATTCTATTTCTATTAATATTCTATTCTAATTCTAATTCTATTCTATTCTATTTCTATTTCTATTCTATTTCTATTAATATTCCATTCTAATTCTAATTCTATTCTATTCTTATTCTATTCTAATTCTATTCACAACCAAACAACCCCTCTGCTGAAGCAGCTTCAAAAATTCCAGAGTCTAAAAAAAAAAAAAAAAAAATTCCCAATTTCCATTGTTGAAACAGAGCAGGAAAACTCCACAATACCCAAGATGGGCACCTGGAATCCAGGAAGAGGGAATTTGATGAAGGGATTTTGGGGAGGTTGCTCAGCCCATCTGGAGTTTAAACAAACGGGATTCTCCCAGGGAAGATGTGGAATTTCCTATTTAGCAGAAAAAAAAAAAATCTTAGGTTTGTCAGGCATTTCTTCAACACAAAAGGATTATTAAAAAACTAAGAATAAAGTTCTGTCATGTAACCCCAAAGGGAATTCTGGTGGGATAACCACAGACAGAAGGAGTTTGGGATGGGATCATGGGACAAAAGGAGGAAAGCAGGACTGCATCCCATTGCTGGGTTATTTCCTCAGGCTGAGCACAGCTCGAACCATCCCTGTGATTCCTGCATTCATGAGTTTTATCGTCCTCAATTCGATTTTTGAGTGGTCCATATAACAGAATTGTGGGTAAATATTATCCATGAAAACACAGGCCAGGGAGGAAAAGCTGATGCCATAAATCCTTCAGGCCATAATTTTGCCTTTGGTGCCAAGTGCTGCTCATTCCCTGCTGGGCTGTGCACATTCCGTGGTTGGAATTCTCTCAGAACTTCCCAAATTATTAATTTTTCCTGTTTCTGGGAGGAGTTGCATGGAGTGGAGCACTGCCAGCAGAGCCTCATTTCCATCCCTGGAAAAATCAAAATCTGGGAAAGAGGGGGAATAAAGAGATTTTGTGGCATTTAACGGGAATGGAAATGTGACAGCACCAGGAGCAGCTGGACAATCCCTGCTCATCCACTGGGGAGAAACTCCTCTGGAAGTGTCCCAGGAATTCCTGGAACTGCTCTGGGCTGGTGACAAGGTGGGCACTGGGGACAGCTTGGGCTCCGTGCTCCAACCCCAACAATTCCATGATTCTGTGGTCCCTGAAACTCTGAGCATTTCCCTTGGAATGCACTCAGCGTAACCCTAGAACCCATCTGAACAAAAAATCCTAAACCAAAGTTTCACTAAGGGAAGTAAGGAATATTTTGGGATATATCCAAGCAGGAATGTCTTCAGTATCAGTGGTTTTTGTGCCAGCATCCCTCAGGTCACAAAATTCCCGGGCATTTCTTTTTTTGGGACACAGCAAGGGTAGGAACACCTTGAGTTTATGGGATTGAATTCCTGCTCTGGACAAAAATGGTAGGAGAGCTTGATGTAGTGAATTGTGGGATCAGGGAATGGTTTGGGATTGAAAGGATTTTAAGGATCATCCCATTTCACCCCATTCCATGGCAGGGACAACTTCCACCATCCCAAACTGCTCCAAACCCCGTCCAGCCTGGCCTTGGACATTCCAGGGATCCAGGAGCAGCCACAGCTGCTCTGGGAATTCCAGCCCAGCCAGGAATTCCCAATTCCCAATATCCCACCTAAATCCACCCTCCATAGTTGAGGTATCAGAGAAGTTTAAAACTCAGTTTTCTGATGATTCCAAAATGGAATTTCTCCCAATAATCACTGGGAAAATCTGCAATGAGCAAAACTCAGTGGCTGGTTTTCATTCACAGCCACCTGGCACTAAATGATCCTGCCCAGAGAGGTTTTATGGGATGGGATGGGGATCCTTCAGGAAAAACCTTCACCTGGAGCGTCTTCAGAGTGGGTCATTCCTGGTATCCCAGTTTTTGGTGGATCAGCTCCCAGAAGCTGAGTCACTGCTGTGGAAAGGAACGGGGGGAGATGTGGTTTTGTTTGGAAACTTGAATTTTAGAGATCAAAATCCAGGATTAATCTCATTGCAGGAGGAATAGATACCAAGATTCCAAGTTTCTCCATTGTTACCAGGAAATTCCATTGGGATTTTTTTTCGGATTCCACAGCAATGGAAGGAAATGTTGACATCACCCCATGATCCTCAGAAACCAGAAATTTTCTCTTCAGACCTTCAGATTCCTGACAAGAAAGGATGGTTTTAAGACAGGTTTGGAATAAAACAAGTAAAAATCAGCCAGACACCTTCCACTCCATTCCTTGGATCTGGAATTGAGCCCTTGGGGAGAGATTATCCAAGGAAAGGGGGTCAGGAATGCCTTGGAGACAGACAGGAAAATCCTTTAATTATGAAAGCTTTCCAGGGCACTTGACACCTCTCAGGCAAGGAAGAGCAGATTTCCCAGCTGGTTTTCCTGCTGGGAAAACATTCCCTGTCCCAGGAATGCTTCAACCTCCACCACACCTGACACAGCTTCAACTCGCCCCTCTGGAGCGAGGCGACCTGGAATTCCACCCAGGAATTCCAACAATTCGAGGGAATTGTTGAAATTCAGCAGGGAGGTGGAGGAGTCCCAGCACTCAGGGGGGTTGCTCCATGATTTGTTGGGGGAAAAAAAAAGGGAATTTTGGGCACATGGAGCAGCAGCGCTGATCTGTGACGTCTCCTGTCACACCCTTGTCCCTGAGCTGGGAAAAGCTTCAGGAATAAAGGAGATGAATGGCAAAGTGCTGCAGCAATAATCACCTGCCACAGAGGGAAAACTGACTCGTTTTCCCATCATTTTTCCCTTATCCTCCCTGTCAGAGTCTGGGCCATCCCTTTGGGATCCAGAGCTGTGAGACCCTGTCAGGGGCTCTGAGACCCTGGNCGGGGAAAACACCAAAACGATTTCCGAGACTTCTTGGATACCCGTGAGAAGGAGCTGGGATTTGCCCCGTGGCACAGTCTGGAGCATCCCCAGCTCCGTATGGAATCACACCCAGAGCAGATTAATCATCCCAATTAGGCTTCAAATGCCCTAATTGGTGTTCCGAACTCCACACTCAGAGGAGGTTTTCAATTCCTGAGCTGCTCTCAGTGTGTGGAACCACCCCAGCTTCCCCGGGGAGCGGAGTGGGAATGTGTCCCAGCTCATCTGGGAGCAGAGTTCGAAGATCTCGCAACAAACAAGGAGCGAGATGAGGCACTGAACGACGCTAAAAAGCAAAATATTGATTTTTCTCTGATTGAGGGAGCAGCCTCTGCTCTGTGTGCGAGGAAGGAGGCAGAGGAGCTGGGAATAACGATGGAATGCGGTCCTGGAATGAACGATCCCGCCAGGAGCAGCTCCAGCTGGAGCTGGACCTGCCTGCGCATCTTTATCTCTTTTCATCCCCTGATTTCAGCTGCTGATTTTATCTCCCCACGCGTTTTCTTCGCGGTAAATAAGATGCAGAGCTGCTCTCTAAATCAGCGCCCTCTCAATGCAGCCTTTTGTGGTGACCACAGCCTTCGGGAAGCTCTAATGAGCATCATCAGCTGAATTATTTTAATTAGCAGAGACACAGGACCAGCTTTGCTGGAGGGATTTTCTCTCTGAGGTGTTTTGCTCTTTTATAAAGATTTGGGGTTGTAAAAATTGGGTTGTTTGGTCCAAAAACGGAGCAAAGTCTCCCGTTTTAAGAGGAATAATTGAGGCATAAAATCAGTTTTTAGTGAGACAGTTTTTTAACCTTTACCTTATTAAAGGTTTTGGTGTTGGGCACAAAAAAAAATAAAATATTGAAGTCCTGGAAAAACCCCGCTGGAAAGAGAAATTCCTGCTTGGCTTTGACCAGAGCCGGCAGATCCCCCTGTGCAGGTGTGGGGTGCTCACCACAATCCGGTGTGGAGAGTGAGAGATAAGCTTGGTATTTCCAAATCTTTTTATCCCAAAATCCTTCAGATACAACCAGAGAAAAGCTGTGGGGTAATCAGTGATGCCAAAAATCACTTCCCCACTGAGGTGATTCCATGCAAGCTCAAATATTTGGGATATCCTGGATTTGGATATCTGCACACCTGGATCTGTCCTCCTTATCTCATTGCTAACAATTCCAATATATCCTTTAATTTCTCTTCCCAGACCATCTTTCCTCTCTGAGGCATTAAGAAGAAAGTGAACATTGATCAAAACAGGTGTCCAGTGTCCCAGGTGTCAGCCCAGGCACTGAAAGCCCTCCCAGGAGCCGAGCTAATTATGGAAAATCCAGCTAATAAAGGTAAACAACTTCTCCAGGAGCACTTTATAAATACCCAGGGAAAGGCAGAAGCACCGTCTGGTTATTCCACGGATGAACGCTGGCTGCTGATTGATTACAAAGCTCCAGTCAGGATTTTATCAGCTCAATAACTCTGTAATCAGTCCCTTATCTCAGTTTCGCCTGATTAAAATTGCTGCACAAGTGGCTGCTCCTTCTCGCTCTCCTTCCCCGGGGGAATTTTGATGGACCACAGCGACGGGAGATGTTTTTAAAAGCCCGGGGCTGCTCTGTGAGCTGTCTCCTTTGTGTCTGCAGGTGTAATCTGGATGTAAAATCGGATTGTGGAGGTGATGGGGGGATGTCTGTACAAACAATTCATGGCTGAGGGGACGGGAGGTAACGTCTTTAAAACGGGGTTTAATGATCCTCCCGACCTCGGGCAGCAGATTTGTCACAGGACCCAGACAATCCGGCTCCTGAAACAGCCAAGTGGGCCAGGAGGGTTTAAAATATCCCCTGGTAGTGGGGTGAGGCTGGCAGGGGTGTTTGTGGGCGCTCCAGCAATTATTGGATGGTTAATAAATGATCTCTGGGTCGGGTTTGGGATTGTGCTGGCCATGGATTCGGATGGGGAGCTCGTTTTGCAGGGGGATCCTTCAGGGGATTGTGGCTGCTCTGAGAGTTCAGTGGGACCCCCACCGATGCCTTGGGGGTTTAGTTTTTTTGTTTTTCAGATTCTCTGCTGCTTGATGTGTAATTCTGAAACTTCACATTAGGTGTTAGCAGGTTCTGTTCACAGCGTGGTTGGACAAAATAATTCCTGCCCAGCTGGAGAATGAAGGACAGAACCCAAAAATCAGAAACAGGGAGGGAAAAGGGGCTGAGACTTCACAGCCTGGGGCTGTGGTTGCACAGTTGAGCCCAAGATGAACCAAAACTTATCCAAGTGTGAAACTTGTGACCAGGATCCATCCTGGGTTTGATTTGGGTGCAGCCCTGGCCGGGCTCTTGCACTGCCCGAGGTGAATCCTTTCAATAAATCCTGATTTTATTCCTTTCAATAAATCCTGATTTTATTCCTTTTGCTCTGCTTGGTCCCTGCTCCAGCTCAGCCTTTCCAGGCACCCTCAGGATTCAGAACAGACACAAAGGATGAGTGGAGAAGTAAAGGAACACCTTCTGGGGCTGGTGACAGAAATGAAGACGCCGTGGGCACGGCTTTGCCGTTGGCTTTGGCACGAGCGAGAGGAATGAGGGATTTGTCTTTCCAAACTGTGGGGCTGCTGGGGGATAAAACCAGCACTGGGAGATGAGAGAAGNCCTGTTTGGACATAAACCTCTGGTGTTAGTGGATTAATTTTCCTGACATGAGTGAGAGCCAAACCCCGAGGAGATGCTCGATTATTCCCTTTGAATCCATGTTTGGGATCCTTACCCCGTGAATTCTCAGCCCAGTGGGGTGGAGATCAGTGTAAGAGCCAAAATGAGGGGTGTGAGGATCCGGGTGGCTCTTTAAATGCTGTTTATTCTATCCAGATGATACAGCAATTTATTTATTATTTAAAATGCTGTTTATTGAGATGATACAGCAATTTATTTATTTTTTAAAATGCTGTTTATTGTATCCAGATGATACAGACATTTATTTATTATTTAAAATGCTGGGTGGCTTTTTGGATCTAAGCCTTGCACAACACAGGGTTTTTAATTTTGGTGATTAATTTGTTTATTTGAACATCTGGATGTCTCCCCAGAGGTTGGCCTGGATGGATTATCCCAGGAGCAGCATTCCCAGAGGTTTTGGTGGTACAGAGTCCCTTTATCAATATTCCCAATTAATTGAGTGTTATTAATTAAGCATCTTAGGGCAGCTCGTGGCACCTCCTGCTAGCACCAACTCAGAAACAGGAAAATCTGGGATTGGGAAAGAAGCAGATCCCAGGTTTCCAGGTCTAAGCCATCTCCACTCTGCCCTTACCATTCAATTTTCCTGCTGATTTCATGGAGTCAGGCAGGAATCCCACCAGGTTTTGTGTTTCTGGATGGGAGCTGCCCTCCCAGACTCATCCACATTTTTTCCAGCTGAATTTTGCCCAGGGACCAGCCAATATTTTGTTCTCCATCCAAACCTGCTCCTGAAGCAATTCCCGAATTCCTCTCCCACCTTTTCTCGGGGTTTTGCTGTTTCAAGGTCACGAGAATTCACTCTGCTGCAGTGCTGGTAATTTATTCACTCCGAGGATTTTTAGAGCCGAGGATTTGAATAAAGTTAAAAATTCCACCCCTTTTTCTGTAGCACTTTATTAGAACTGAATCTGCACCGAGCATTCCCATGTTTTTGTGGTTTTTTTTTCTTTTTTTTTTCCCAATTAAATGCAGCTCTCCCTTCCTCAGATTCCTCCAAAGACAGGAATGGAAAATATCAAACCCTAGAGAAGTTCAGGAGCTGTCACATAATTGGGAAAAGGATTAAAATATTGCTGGATCTGACTGAATTGCTCCACGAGGCTCTTGGAAGTTGCTGCTCTGGAAGTTGCTGCTGCTTAAACCAAGAGAGAAAAAGGGAAACTCAACTTTGATTCCAAAAACAAATGACAGGAAAAGCTTTTCCTGGGAAAAACCTTGGACATGAGAAACAAGGGAAGTTTGAATTGACAGTCAAGTAAAAACTGGTGTTTTTTTCTGGTTAAAAAGGATTAAAATATGAAGATAATTTTTTAATAATTTCTGAAAGATTTTGTTTTAACTTCAACACCTAATTTGAAGGAACAACATGATAAATAAATGGCATTTTCTCCACATTTTGCCTTGAATTGAAGCAGTGAGTGTTTTATAAGGAAAATAATTTCCTTGAGCTCTTTGGAGTTTTTTATCTTTCAAGCTGTGTGAGAAAACCCAGGGAGAGCCTTGAAATCTGGGAGCCTCTTTCCAGGGAATTCTGCCTTTGTAGGGCACTGACAACATTGATCCAACATTCCCAAAGTCTGGTGGAACCAGCACATTCCAAAAGATTTTTTCTACTTCCAGTTCACCAGAAACTTGAATTTTTTGATCCCTCAGCCAGTGCCAGGCATGATGCCCCAGACACACCTTCCTCCAATGTTTTCCACGGGTTTTGGATCAGAATTCCAAGGCAGGTGGGATAATTAACTGTCTTGGGGTGTAATGCAGGATTGGGACCAAAAATATCAATTCTATCCCAGCTGTTAACCCAGCTGGGCAGGGATGCTGATCCCTGTGGAGATCTGTGCTGTCCATGGCCATTGATCCAAACCAGCTGGGGCAGTGTTCTTTATCTGCCCCACAGCCCATCCTCCCTGCAGGAGATCTCTCCTGGCCATGGCCATGCAGTCCCAGGCCATGGCTGATCCAATTCCATCATCCCATGGGGAGATGCTCCAGCCAGGGGGAGGAGCCGAGCATTTCCTACCCGGATCCAAGCTGGCATTGGGAACACCAGAGCAGCCTTTTCCCACTGGATCCCAGAGGAAAAGCAGAGCCTTGCACATCATCCCTGGGCCTGGGGAGGAAAACTGCCCCTTCTCCAGGAGCACTGCTGCAGCAGAGCCACATCTGTCACTGCAGGAGGATGGACACCATGGGATGGCACTGCCCCAACCCCTGACTGACTGACGGGGCAGCTCGCATTCTCACTCTGCACTGCTTTGGGTTTGTTCTCTGCAATTCTCTATTTCTGTTTGAATTTTCCTGCTAAAGGACTGTTATTCCTATTCCCATATCTTTGCCTGAGAGCTCCTGAATTTCAAAATTCTAATAATTTGGAGGGAGGGCGTTTCTATTCTCAATTTCAAAAAGAGGCTCCTGCCTTTCTGGGCAGACACCTGTCTGTCACACCAAGACAGCTCTGGAGCCAGGCTGGGAGAGCTGGGAATGTTCCCCTGGAGAGGAGAAGGATCCAGGGAGAGCTGAGGGCACCTAAAGGGGCTCCAGGAGAGCTGGAGAGGGGCTGGGGACAAGGGATGGAGGGACAGGACACAGGGAATGGCTTCACTGCCAGAGGGCAGGGATGGGTGGGAGATTGGGAATTCCTGGCTGGGGGGCTGGGGTCTATTTCTAATTCTCTGAAATAGAATTCCCAGAGAAGCCGTAATTCTGTATTTCTATTTTAATTTTCCTGGTAAAGAACTGTTATTCCTATTCTCATAGCTTTGCCTGAAAACTCCTTAATTTCAAAATTACAACAACATAGAAAAAGGAGGTTTTTTAAAATTAAGCTCCTGCCTTCCTTAACAAACACTTTTCTGTCAAACCAAAGCATCAACAAAAATCAGCGTTCAGAACACCCTCAGCTCCTCCCAGCCTCAATTCCTGCTCCAGGAGAGCTTCCCGACCTCTTCCCTTCTTATTCCCTCACTTGGAGGCGTTCCCTGTGCCTTGTGGCTCCTCATGGAATGGTTTGGATGGGAAAGGACCTTTAATTCCATCCCATTCCATTCCTGCCATGAGCAGGGACACCTCCCCCTGTCCCTGATGGCTCCAAATCCCTTCAGCACTTCCAGGCACGAGACATCCAAAAAAAGCTCGATATTCCATGACACTTCTCTCCATTCCTCAGCTATTCCATAAATATTTTTAATATTGTATTTTATAGTTATTTTATGTTTTTTATATTATTTTATATTATTTATATTATTATATTACTTATGT
>VXBI01000489.1:0-45166 GCA_013397375.1 Toxostoma redivivum | reverse complement strand
AGAGCTGCACACCTTGTAGTGAGGTCAAAGTACCCCAAATGTCAAGAGAGACATCAGAAGTAACTTTCATGCTGTCCCTGTTACAGTGTGAGTCATTTGGCAAACCTGAGCAGGAGAGCTGTGGTATCACACCAAGTAGTTCTGCCATGGTCTGCACATCTGCAAAGAGAAGGGAAAGAGTTTCCCGAGATCATTTTTCAGGAGAATTCTCTGGTTCTCAATCCATCACTGAGGTACATCCTGAGACATCACTGTTCAGGCATCTGAGTGTCATCCAGTTTCAGGGCACAAGGAAAATACTCTTTGATTGTAATCTCCAGGATGAGGAAGCTTCCCTGTCCAACCACCCAGGAGCCACTCTGGCAGTCACATTTACCCCACCTGAGCTGGGACTGAAGCCCCTTTACAGCTACACCCCTCACACTCACAGTCAGACCAGGATTCCTCACCAGCTCAACCCCAAGTTTCCCATAACAAGTCTCATACATCCAGATCCTTAAAATAGCTTAATTTTGGTGTGATAACTAAATAACAACAGCTTGAACTGGTGCCTCTGAGGAGGAACTCTGGACGAAGGAGGCCCTGGGCTTTTATACCTTCCCAGTCTAAGCACACCGAAGTCTACCTTTTCATCCAGAGCCCTCAGTTCCTGCTGTTTCTCAGCGTCCCATCATCTCGCCAGGCCACAGGTGCCCTTTGATGTGCAAAGGGTCTTGTGCTCAGGCTGGGGCTCCTCCTGTCCCGACAGAGCTCAGTCTGTAGCCTGCACTGCAGCTTGCACACCAAGCTGCCTGCACTGAGTGTGTTTAACATCCATCAGCTGCTCATGTGACAGAAGTAGTTTTCAGCAGCTGAAATTTTGTCTGTGAAGGAAATCCATCTTATTTCCACTATTTGTCTTTGAGCAAGATTTAAGAGACAGCTTTAAGGTAAAAATCAGAGTTCTTGGGATCAACATCTTTTTCTGTTGGTTTTTTTTAGCTGCTAAAATAAGTTGAACATGGTTAACAAGAATATTGGTGTGCAGGGTGTTTCTCTTCTGAAAGTTTGCTGTGCTGTAGCCACCAGTGTATCTTCAAAAGGAAAAATCTTCAGTGTAGATGAGCAAAAGTGTTAGGACAGTGATTTGTAACTGCACAGAATGTGTTGAGATGGGCTCTGCTTCTAAGAGCTTATTGTTTATAGTAATCTGAACGGGCAGAGAGGAGAGACAGAAGCAACTGGAGATACTTGAGAAATGAAAATGTGGAAATAGAATCCTATGTCTCATCTCTCCCAATCCCATACTTCTTTCACTGAGGTAGACTAAGTTACAGACTCCAAGCTTCCTTAAGCCATGACAAATAGTAGTTGTCCAAATCCTAGTTTTGAACTAATTTTAAATTAAGTATTCACCCTGATGCTGNTAATAGAAGTCTTTAGGTGAAGAAAGGGTACAGGATTATACTGTAGTGATTGATGTGTCTTGGTACTGTAATGAATGACCAGTTGAATTTAACAAGCTTTAGTAAAATGAAAAGCTGTTACCTGTGTACAACCCTGAAGCTGCAAAGAAGATTTGTGTGTTAATAGTCCTGTCATGAGGAAAAAGCAGAGGTCTAGAAGGAAACAATACAGAAACATATTGCAGGCCCCTTTAGGTATGTTCACAGAAGGCCTGTAATTAGACTTTGTTGCAAAATTAAGAGTTTGTGGTGGATTGACTCTGGCTGGGTGCTTGGTACCTACCAAGCCACTTTACTACTTGCCTCCTCAGGAGGACTGGGGGAGGGGAGAAACTAAGATGGAAAAAACAAATGGGTCAAGAATAAGGCAGCATAAGTAAAAACAATGGCTGCATGTGGAAGAAGAGGAAAGCAATAAATTTATTCTCTATTTCCCATCAGCATGTAATGTACAGCCACCTCTTGGGAAGTAAAGCTTCTATATGTGCAGTTGCTGTGGAAGACAAACATTGTAACAACAAACATCATCTCCCCCCCCACTTCCTCCTCTTTTCCCTTAGTTTGTCATGTTGTTTTGCTGACCAGACATAATATTATATGAAATATTCTTTTGGCTAATTTGGGTCAGCTGTCCTAGCTCTATTCCCTCCCAAAATCTTGCTCATCCCAGCCTAATGGTGAAAAGAGAGGCTGGTGCTGTGCCAGCACTGCTCAACACTACTGTGTTGCCAACACCTTTCCAGCTACTAATACAAAACACTGTGAAAACTGCGGTGGCAAAATTAACTTCATCTCAGCCAGACCAAATATAGAGCTCTGCAGCCTAAAGGACCACATAGTCAAAGAGCATTTCTCCCAGTCCTGAAACAGGATATGCCACATTTTATGAATTAAGGTAGGAGCTAAAATACAAAAATATTATTGGAGGAT
This sequence comes from Toxostoma redivivum, assembly GCA_013397375.1. NCBI lineage: Eukaryota > Metazoa > Chordata > Aves > Passeriformes > Mimidae > Toxostoma > Toxostoma redivivum. The sequence continues at coordinate 42,791 of VXBI01000489.1, read as the reverse complement.
GCATTATGGAGCTAGGGTACTTCAGCTGCTAAAGGAAAACACATTTACAGAAATAATTCTCAAGACCTTATTTAGAAGTACTTAAAGTCACTGCCTGTAGTGAGGGTCTCAGGAAACCATTATCAGAAAAAATATAGGAAAACATTTATGCTACAACAAATCACAGGATTCCATTACTCATTTGAATTGCAGAAAGGAAGAATGACTGGTAGAATTAAGAAAGGTTGGCAGAATAACAAAGTAAATGTAAACTGATGTGTAAGCAGGCAGAACATTATGTGTGGTTGTACATACTAAGGGTCTGAATGCGCTGCTTATTATTGTGAAAAAGGCACAAGTTCAAATGGCAGAAGTGCAGGGTTTTATAAGCTCTTGGCAAAAAGCTCCTGACTTAGTGGGAACAGAATAACTTAAAACCCATCTGAAAACCAGCAGCAAGTGCTCCTTTATCTTTAGTATTATTAGTAGCTGAGTCAGACTTTCGAGTGATGTTAGCTTAATAATAATAGCTTGTTACATAAACAAAAGTTATTGGCTATGAAAGGGAATAAAAACAACAACAAACTAGAATACACAGCAAATATGATGAGCTACTTTGATCTAATTATCTAATAAATTTTTCAGCTGATATTCTTTTTAGGGGAAATTAGTTATCTCTCTAAGTCAGTAAGAAATTGAAAAGGAAGGAAAGTATTCTTGCTATGAGTTCATGCTCTGCATTGCATGTGCTCTGACGTCCTGGACCATAAAGGAAGATGACAAGATCTACGGAAACAGAGCATGTGCTGGTGAAAGGATCTTTGCACTTTGTACAGAGAGAAAAGAAGGAGGCTTGTGATTCTTACAGACAAATGTAGCTATACAATAGTTTTTGGCCTCTACATTTCTCTGCAAAGTAGAACAAGGAGATATATGGGGATAGAAAAATTAAGGTATTGCTCCACATAGTTATTTTAGGGGATTTTCCTGGAGAGTACTGGACATATTTGACCACTATGCCTCTCTGTTTATCTGCATCCTTCTTTCTAACCTCCTCCTATTGACTTTTTACATTACTGTCCAATGCCATTTCAATCCAAGAGGGACAGAAGTCTCAAAGATACTAGCTCCTTTGAGACTTTTTGTGAAAACACGTGGCTGTATAGAATAGGGAGAGACAGTTAATAAACAGTCTTTTCCAACATCTTCAAAGGAGCACTGTCATTTTAATGTTAAAGAAAAAAAATGTACAGAAAGCCAGTCTTCAGGTTTTTTTTAGTTAGTTACATTTTGGCCAAAGGAGCAACTGGTACCCTTTCTGATCAGTGATAATATTTTTCATTTCTGCAGGATGTACTGACTGGGCAACATAAAATAAAATGGAAAGTCAGGAAAAAATTTCTTATTCAAGCTAAAAGGAGCAAAAATGTATCCTTGGGCAGTAGGAGTGCAGATTTGCCCCATTACATTTTAATTTTCTATGAGCACATTTTATTACTTTTTGTGCTTTTATCCTTCACATTCATTGTAAAGCTCAGATAATATATTCCTATCCTATAGAATCATATTATCATTGAAATTGGAAAAGACCTGTGAGATCAAGTCCAACCATCAACCTAGCATCACCACTATGATGACCATCAAACAATGTCACCATTAAACCATCTTTCTCATTTTCATTTTATTTTAGCCTTCTGTTTTCTCATCTTGTTCTGTCTTTCCAATATGCCTCATGAATTCTTCCACATTTTTTTTGAGGTTGCATCCCCCATGGATCCTCATGGGCTGCAGGGGCGCAGCTGCTTCACCATGGTCTGTCTGTACCAGAGGCTGCAGAGGAATCTTAGCTTCAGTGCCTGGAGCACCTCCTGTCCTTCCTTCTCCACTGACGTGGGTGTCTGCAGAATTGCTCTTCTCATGTTTTCTTCCTCCGCTCTTCTCTTGTTGCAATTTCAACTCTGCAACTCCTTTTGGTTTTGAATTCTTAAATCTGTTATCACAGAGGTGTTACCATCATTTTTAATTGGCCCAGCCTTGGCCAGTGGCGCATCCATCTTTGGAGCCACCAGGGACTGGTACATGAAGAAGCTTCCAGCAACTTCTCATAGAAGGCACCTCTGTAGACCCCCTGCTACCAAAACCAGTCCATGCTAATAAAAAAACCAATAAATTTATTTAAAATATTCACCTAATAATTACCAGTTGATACTCTGATTACTTTTATATATAAATCTGAAATTACTTTTCCAGGCAGAAAATATTTAATTGCATTGATGGAGCTTGAGATCTGAGAAGGAAGAATATCATCATAATTGAATGGTAAAACTATTGCAAGCAAAATGTGCAATTAATATAAGCTACCTCCATATTAATTCATAAAGCTCAAGAAAATGTGGAGGATCTGGGAGTCTTCCTACAGATATATGGTTGTTACTACCAAGATTTGTTAGTAAGACTTCAATGATTAAGGGTTGAAATTCTTGGTAGAGACCTATTTATGAACTGGTAAAAGAGGATCAGTAGTGGCATAATGCTGACTTTACCCAGTTTATTGACAGCTTAGTTATATGGGTTATTGAGTCCTGTAAATGATAAAGTACTGGATAGAATTATTTTTTAAAAAAAAATCCCAGTAAATTCAGATTTAAGAGCCAGTGCATTAAAGGGTCTAGAGCACAAGGATTATGAGGGACAGCTGAAGGAGCTGAAGTTATTTAACCTGGAGAAAAAGAGTCTCAGGGGACAGCTTATGTCTCTACAACTACGTGAAAGGAGTTTGTAGGGGGTTGGCAGTCAGTTTCTTCTCCCAAGTAACTAGTGACAGGATCAAGTAACTTAGTGACAGGATGAAAGGAAATGGCCTCAAATTTTACCTGGGGATATTTAGATTGGATATTAGGAAAAATCTCTCCACTTAAGGGTGGTCAGACACTTGAACAGGCTTAAACAGGGGAAATAGTTGAGTCACCATCCCTGGAGGTATTTAAAAGACGTGTAGACCTGCCACCACCACTAACAGAGATTTGGATAGTTCCCAGAAGTTCTACTTCCTCTGTCACCAATGTAATAGAAAAAAAGTGACTAATACTGTGTGGCAGCTCATTCTGGTAAGGCTGGCATAAATTCAATCACCAAATTAGCAGTAAATGTACGCAAATGATTAATGATCTGCTAATGTCTTCTCTGAAAATTTGGCACATGCATACATTAATGAATGTATTTAACAACATGCAAATGCCAGTGGCCCCAAGAAGAAGTTATTATTGTAGGGAGATATTTCTGTACAAGTGTAAATAAAACACTGTAAGGCTACAATATTCTGTAACTAAAAAGTGGGAAAAAAAGCTCAAATTCCCCATGCTGAAAAAATGGCTACTTCCTTCAAATGTACCTTTTTAAGCTAACAAGTGTTTGAAGCATATGTGCAGTTTAAAATTTAATCAAGAATATATATTGGGATAGGCCTAATTTTCTACACTGCTGTATGTTAAGGTACCTAACATTTCCCCCCAGTTTTATGTTTAATTTGATGATTTTTTGGACCTAATTTTTTTAGAGTCGTCTTCCCAGGGAAAAAAGAGTTTTTGTGATGAATGACAGGAGACATAGGATTACTCAAAAGACAGCTGGGCAGTAGAGGGAGTCAATCATGCAAACTGTAGTGCCCTCTGGGAATGTGACTCAGAGGTGATGGGAGCCATGGAACAGCTAAATTACAGATTCAGCCTGGACCAAACACTAAATTTCTGCATAAATGGAAAGGAAAAAAAGGTTTAGGAAAATTTACTGTTCTTTATTTTACAATTTAGTTAGAAATTCTAGCAAGAAAAACTCCAAATGTCTTTGTACACACACACACACACACACACACACACACACACACACATACACACACACGGAAAAAGATATAATATATGATACAATATATAATGTAGTGTAGATATAATATATGGCATATATTTTACTAGGCAGTAGATACGCAACTGCTCTTCTAGAAATTGTATTTAGCTTAACAGAGGGATCATTACTAAATACAGCTTGGAATGTTACTCTTTTTCAGAGCCTTGGAAGAACAAGAAAATGAGTATGTGAGTGCTGAAAGGTCACATACAGGGAAACCGTTGCTCAAGTATTGTCTCCTAGTAAGATCATCTAGAAGATATTTTCCATTCAAATAAGGGTGGTTTTTTTTTTTTGTTAGAAAATATCAATAAGTGTATACAAAACACAACCTAAAAGTAGGTAAAATCAGGCTTGAAGTGGTCTTGGCCTCATTGGGTTCTGGTTGGGTGAGAGAAAAAGCACCAGTGAACTCAATCAGCTGTGTCCTGAGGGAGTGACAAGGTGGGGTTCCTGCATCCTGAGTCCTCCTTCTCAGAACCTTCAATAATAACCATCTGCTGTCCTCACAAAACCAATCTGATGAGTTATACACGGTCATAGGTGTTTTGTCCTGCTCAGCCTGAACTCTTCAACCGCCTAGGTAGGATTTACTATCAATACCTAGTCAAAAAAATAAACTTGTCCCACTTTAAATGGTCCATGCTATGTCACGTAGCTGATAAGGGGACACATACTTTATAAATTGTGAATGATACCAGGAAGAATCAAAGAAAGAAAAAATCTTAATATAAATATTGAAGGGAAAACACAATGTCTGTAGCAGTCTCTGTTCACAGCAGAGGAGAGTACCATGGACTCACAGTAAAATCTTATTGTAATTTCCCTTATGTTACCATAAGAAACATGTTTAGAATTATCTGTGGTGAAAGACTAATATACTAATGTATAATATACTAATCATTGTCCTAGTCTAATCATAAAGCCTTACATTGATATAGAAATCGGCCAGATAAAAACTTTCTAACACAGTTTTGAGTATTAGAAAGCAGCATTCTTTTCTGCAGTGTGCTGGTCACTCAGAGAATCCTTCCACTAACAGAGTGCCCTGAGCACTGGGTAAATGCTCAAAACGGTGAGGTTTTTATCATATGCACTGATGACATATTCATTGGCTATCCCTGCTTATTTGATGTATGTGTATTACTTTATTTTTACATAGTTGCACCTCTTACTGGAAGTCCTTATATGGTTCTTTGGGGTTTGTCTTCAATGTCCAGTGTCATTTTTAGGTGGCTGTTCCTCAACCCCCATTTTGAGTTGCTTTGCATAACTTCTGCTTTGTCAGCCTTGCAAAGCTAAGCTGCCATCCTGTTGTGTTTTGCATGACTTCTGTTTGCTTAAGTTACATCCTTTGCTGCTCCAAAGCTCTGCTATTTTGTTCTGTCCTTATCAGAGTAAAATTATTTCTGTTCTACTGTTCTTAGCAATGTATTTGTAAGACAACAGTTAAACTATTGGTATTATCATGAAGAGATTTAGTCTCTTGCGCATTTAACATGATTTGTAGAACTTAGGACAAAAAGTGCAAAAATAGCATGGTTAGGATGCACAGACTAATGAAAAGCAAGAGATCACCTCTAACCTCTGAGTGGTTTCAGGGAATGGTCTCCCCTGGGGAAAAGCTGCAAGATGAAGACACTATGATTTGTCACTTTTGGATCAACTCAGCAAGTGACTCAGTAATGATGAATCTGTCCAGAAAACGGAGTGAATGAAGGCCAGAGAGCCATAAGTCATGTTGTCTAAGCAGCAAAATTTAAAACTCAAGGACAACAAGGTTGGGGTCAGCAGAAGACAGCCAGCATTGTTACCACCAGGTTGTGAGCATCAGCTGCTATGGTTACTGTGCCCATTATCAGATTACTCTAGCCATATGCAACCTCTGAGGCCTTAAGCTGTCAAAATGGATGCCCAGGAGCAAAAGCAGGATCTTGCAGACCTTTTAGCACCATAAAATCTGAGGATTTGGGTGCAGCATCACAAGCATAGCACAGTACTGCTAACTCTTCCATGACTGAATGCTGCTAAGGCGGTTGTAGATATTCACTGCCACCATCAAAGTAATCTCTCAGTTATCTTAGAATTGAACAGTGTTACACCATAACACTGTTGTCATGCTTTCGTTTTATTAATATATTACACTTGCATAAACTATCACACTGCACATGCTATTAAACATCATTATATTGAGACAGAGAATTAAAAAGCAAGGAATAGTTCATTAAAAACTAAGACAATGAAAAATGCCTGACATTTACAATACTTGCAAAAATCAGGAGGAAAAACTGACTGTTTTATGATAAATAGAGCCAAAACGTGCAAACAGGGTGAGGAGTGCAAAGCTACCAGTAATAAGTGATAAATCCAAAACCCTAAACCAGCAAGAACTAATCTCAAAGTTTAAAATGTGCCTAAAGGGCTAAGACTCATACTCTAAAAACAAAGTTACAAAGTTCAAGTGCAATGAAAAGTTTAGAAGCCTTCATCAAATATGCCCAATGACCCCCTAAATTGAAAAAGTGCAAGCACAAAAAGACTTTTATTTCATTTTAATACAAAGCAAAAGTAGGCAAAACTAGGCGAGGCTAAGACATGAATATGTAGTAAGTGTACTGTGTAATCCTAGGCCTTAAAAAAATAAATAGAGCAGTAGTTTGAAGTTCCAGTGTGCATGCTTTTAAAAAAATTATCCCCGTACACCTCAGCACTAAATAAATACATACCTACTTTATAACTCTCATTTCTTACAAGTTATAAAGTCTTTTCCACATATCAATGCAGACCTGGCATATTAGTAACTCTTTTTCCCTTTTCTGGGCAATACCTCTGCATGCTCGTGCCTCCCCTCCATCAAAGCTTCTCTTGCTACCTCTGCAATATAGTTAATTTTCTGGATGAGTTCTATAAAAATTTGTACCTGTACTCCCTCCACCCACTCCTAGAGGCACCTGTGAATTATACCTCTAATACTATGTCAGCACACACAGTGACATTCAACATGCTAGAATGGGCAAACAGTTTGTAGCAAGGTCCACCACTCTAAAATGCTCCAGGTAATCTAAAAAGGGAGAGGTACACAAATGGAATTTAAAAAAATTATGAAGCAAAAAGGCTAATAGAAGATGTGCTGTGTTTTCCAGTGATGGTTCTACTGTTCTGTTTTGTGGCATGTTAAATTTAGCAACTAATTATAAGTAACTAAAGAAACCTATTTTGATGGAGGCATTGCAAATACTGGCATGAATACAATATCCAAATGTTTCTTCTCTGGACTAGTGTGTTGTTTTCTGTAGTCTATAAAGAAACACTTGATGCACAAAGAGAATAAAAATTTGCAATAACATGGAAAATTTGTTTGGGATGTTTGCCCCATGGTCCTTGTAAGAGTACGTGGTGGCCACATGTAATCACACACCAGCATGTGTTTGTTTCAATGCTTACAGAACAAAAGAATCATCTGTAACTGGGGGATTATCTTTGTACACATGGGTCCAAAAATCATCTCTGTTGATTTGCAGTATCATACATGTCACATTGTCTTGATTTGGTACAGCCTGGCTTTTGGTAGCAAGGGAGGGCCACAGAGGTGGCTTCTGTGAGAAGCTACTGGAAGCTTCCACCATGTCTGACAGAGCCAATCTCTGATGGTTCTGAAGATCAACATGCTACTGAGCCAGTTAGAGAGGTTGGTAACACCTTTGTGATGACATGTTCAAGAGGAAAATCAAAACAATGCAAGGGATAGGAAAAGTGCTTACACTGGAACAGGTGAAAAAATAAAGAAGAAAGCTGTGATCTAGTGGGAGATTCAGAGAGGGCCCCTGCTTCCACAGATAGAGAGAGAGGGTTCTTGCTTCCAAACTAGAGGAACCTATCCTTAAAAGACTGTGCCCCATGGATGAGTGACCCATGGCACAACAGTTTTGGGATGACTGTTTGCCCATGGGAGGGACCCCACGGCATAGCAGAGAAAAGACTCCTCTCCTTGAGTGAAGAAAAGATCTTGAGTGATGAACTGACTAAAACGCCATTGCACCGGTCTCCCTGTGCTGTCGGTGGGAAGGAGGGAGGCACTGGGTGGGAAAAAAGGTGTTTTAAAGGCCTCTTTTACTTTTCATTGTCGGAGGAGGACAATGTTAATAATACATTTACCTTATACCTTTAAAATCTGAACCTGTTTTGCCCTTAGAGCATTTTTCTCTCAGTCCTTATCTCAACTCATGAGCCCTTAGTTAATTTGTCTATTCCCTCTCCTCTCTACAGCTGTAGCAGAAGAGGGTCGGCGAATGACTTTCATGGGTGCCTGGCATTTGGCCAATATCAAACCATGACACACACCTCCAAGCATTTTTTCCTGTAAACCACCTGTTCCCAGTAACCCATGTCTCACCCATAGTATAGCCTAGGGCATGAGCCAGGAATTGAAGTGTATTGCTTTCCTTTTCTTGTTCCCTAGTACTGGACCTTCTTAACTTTATCTTAGCAGAGATAAAGGGCTAGAAGCCCTTCTGAAAACGGTGTTGTACTGTCTACTAAAAACTCTACTGATATCATCTGACTTTGCCAGCTTGTAACTGACTCCTTCCCTGCCTTTTTGCCTGCCAGTGTATACAGGCAGTGTTTACTTGAGAGAAAGTCCTTCCTGAAGAAGAAAGAGAAATGTTAGATTTTTTGTTCTGAAGTACAACTACTACACTTGACCTTCATCACAAGCTCATGCATGGGTTTACATTGCTTCTGTCTCTCTTTGTTTACCTTTCTCTTCACCAGCTCTGTATCAGTATGTGCCTATTGAAAAACAGGTACAAGATGCAGTTTAGTGAGTGTGGAGGGGGCATGGCTTTGAGGATGGACACTGGAAGTAGTGCTGATCTTTAAAATCTGTGTTAATTTAATCAATAATTCTGTTTACATTAAAAAAAATGTATCTATATCCCATGGCTTTTTGTCTGAGGCAAAAAAGCTGAATTCCCCAACTGGAGGGTGGAGGGGAGAGCAGGAGCTAGAGGCAAACTCCACTTTCTGAATCAAAGGAGTTGTGATCAGCACGGAGCTTGGCTCAGACTTCTGAGCCAATCCCTCCTGTGTTCCTGGTGCCAATAATCTAAAAGTATTCTATCTTCCAGAGCCACAAGCAGCCATGACATGAGCACAACTGCTACATAGAACAAAAATGGGAGGCACTAATGGGCTGAAAATTTTCACTTTCCAAGCATGTGTTTGTAAGCCAACCTGATGCATGTCTGACTGCAAAAATTTTTTGTACATTTAACTAGGGATTTCAACAGCATGATGATTGCAGAGAAAGCTAAGCTGATCACAGGAATTGAGCGAGACAAAGATGTGTATCTATTTGAGAGAACACTTGGCAGAACTTAAAGGTGTACAAAGGGAGAAGGTGAAAGATGAGAAGAAATAAGTCTGTAAGAAAACTGTTCCTCCTCTTCCAGAAGCCCTTGGAGGCCATACTTTGTGGCTATTTATTTTTTCTCTCAGCTAACTGAAGACCCCACAGATGGATGCTGAGCTGTTCATAGCCCTGAAGTAGAGCCCAAGCCCTCTGGAGATCCTCACCCTGAGCTGTAAAACTGCAGCTGTGGAGCAGCTGCCCTGTGAGGAGCACAGCTAATAAAAGCCAGTTTTATGTGTTGCAATGTGCTACATCCACATCACGTCACATCACATCACATCACATCACATCACATCACATCACATCACATCACATCACATCACATCACATCACATCCTCTTCCAGGAGGGGAAACCCTTAGCTCTGATGGAAGGCCCACTCTCAGCTTGGGCAGAGGACAGTGCATGGCCAGGAGGTCTCTTGAGCATTATATTCACAACTGCAAGTGATGGCTGGGGCCTCTCTCTGCAGCCTCACAGTCAGCCTCCTTCCTCTGCCTGTGTGAAACACATCTCTGAACTCTGCTGCATTGATTCAGATTTTGTAACAGATTATTAAGCAATGGAAAAAGAGAGAGACTAACACCGTTATTACAGTCGAAATAGTATGGTTTCAGTTGAGTTTTGTGAGGGAAACCAGGCTATGTATACAGAAGCAGGCCTGTGTAGCTAAAATGAGGCTGTGGAAGGAGAGGTCAGAGAGCTGCGGTGTCCCTGTGAGGCTATCCATTGCTGGGCAGGCATGGCCTCCTGTGATCAGGACAGAATGTAATGCTCCATTTCCACTACCATTTTCACTATGTCTTTTGTCAAGTAGTTTTGCTTCCAGTAACATTCAGGTTAATTTTCCCCTGATTAAAATATCACTGAGCACCTGACATTTATCATAATTGGATTCTTGTATTGGGTTACTTCACACACTCTTCAAATGAGTAAAAAAAATACTATGTCTGATTAGCTGACAGAGGTCTATAAATTCACTTGATGTGGTAGAGGTCTGTAATTTTTTTAATGTTCTATGAGATATTCCTGTTTATTCCTCAAAGTTACAAAAATGAGAGAAACAAGGCAACCACCGGCTACTCTAGGCCAATTTTATCCTCAAAAATGAAGTCTTGTCCTGTCTCTCTCATATCTCCTCAGGAGGTTTTGAGCCATCCCTCTGTTTTGGCAGATTTTCCCTACTTTCCTTTCTTTATGCTTACCTGCCTCACACACTCTCAGTCTGTAATATTGCATTGATTGTCTCATTGTCTGTTTTCTCTTTCTCAGGGATATTCCAAACAATACAGTTGATTCTTCAACTCTTAAAATCCCACACATTCGTCACAACATTATTATATGTGACTCTGGCAAGCAGGAGTTTACATTGGCCCTTTCCATTCCTGCTTTGCTACTGCAAAATATCACTTTCTCATATTTCAGCTTAGGTGATTTCAGGCTTGGTAATGCCACACCACTTCCTTCTTTCCCTGTCTTTCTTACCAAATGTAGGTGACTTCTTGTTACTATCAAGGTTCTTCACATAGAAGTCTCTACTTCTCTCTTATCAATAAGGTGTTTGATACTGCAGAGTAGTTCACAGTGCCAGAATTTCCTCCACCTCATTTTCAGGTGAACATCTTTGGACTTTCTCTCTGGTTGCACCCTACATTCAGAGGAGAAGAGATCACATTAGTGAGGCTTACTATCAGCTGGCTCACATTAGGATCATGACAGATGCATCTGTGTTACTGCCTTATTGTGCTCTATCAGGTCTCAAAAAAGCTGTTATTTCACTTCATGTTTGTACAGAGTTTGTACAGAACTCTTAGACTTCCCAGCAATACTAATGTGGCTCAAAACAGAAGGAAATTATGTGTCCTGAAACCACTGGTGCACACAGACACTGGTGGTCTCATGTTTACTGTGGGAAGAACAAAACTGAGTATTTTCACTTCTTGGTATGAATTATTATCTTATGAATTCAGGTCTGCACTGAAACAACACATTACTCAAATCATTAACCTTCAAGTCCGAAGGCACTTTACACAGGCTTAAAGCTGAGTGTCTTTTTTAAAGGTTTCAGGTATGTGCCTATTATCTTTAAAATTGTTGTTTCATTTCAGTCTTCATGAAACTGTGCACATAGAAAAAACCCCTCTCACATCCTTGATTCCAACAGTAGGTGATCTCCTTCAAATATTACTGCAAAGGTTAAAGGAGACCTTAGGACCAGTGCAAATTGAATCAAGAGAATATGTGAAAAGAATGTAAGCTATTTGTGTCAACAAGAGAAAAGAAAGGCTTTTTTTTTCCTCTGGTTGAGTTTTTACATAGATTTGTTTTAATAAAAGCCTTTATTTGCATGTTGTCTCTTCATTGGGAAAAAAAAGACATGAGGACTCCTTGTGATGTAAGTCGGAGGGGGGTGCTATGAATAAAAAGACTGAATCTGCCCTACAGAAGTAATTTCACTTCTCTAGCCTCTCCCATCAGAAAAAAGTCAACACTTCTGAGGCATTTTGGTCAAGAAAGAATGAGCTGCCGCAGGAGCACCAGGTAGTATTACTGTTAGGAAGTTTCTGACAGATCAGAACCTCTAAGGGAAAAAAAAAGGTGAATATACCATCATTACATTCCTAACAAAGCTGTGATTTCATGGACAGCCCTGTGGGAGGAAAGAGAGACTACCAAATAACTGGCAAAGAGGGTAAAGAAAATAAGGAAAAACAAAGCATGTGCTGCCTTTGAAACACTTAGCAGCAAACTCCAAACAATCTCTTGGACATTCTGAAAACATTATGTCATCTTTTCTGTCTCCCACCACATGATGCCTCTTACTCCTATGTGGTGTCTGTCCTCCTCCATAATGCATCAGAATACATAATCACCATTGTTACAATCTTTAGTTGACTATGATATTAGATCAGCTCGATCAGATGCAGACAGTGAGATGAGCATAAAGCATTCAAATCATGACAGATGCATTTTGCTACGTGTGAAGAGGTTGGTTATTATATCACTTTTAAATTTATAGGTTCAGTTCATCTTAAGCTAAATATCTAGTTATTTAACAGCTGTTATGAATCAGCCAGAGAGAGGATTACTTAAAAAAATGTTGCAACAAATGCTTTAATCTTGAGCTACAATAGAAGAACAAGTCTGGTCAGGTCATGTCTAATAAAGGTTGTGCTCCAATAGTACTTGCCACCTTCATATTAACCCCAGAAATTTCAGAGATAGTTGGGAAAGATTTTTTTCAGTGCATAGGACCATGTTTAAACACTTTCAGATAAGAAAATTTTACCAATGGATACTTAAGTGGTTTATCCTATGCAGGGGCCATGTATACTTATCATTCTGTCATGACTCAAAGTTCTTGGAATTTTCCATGATGGTAATATGTTTTTGTGTCTTCATGTCACCTCTCTTGTAAAAGTAATGGAGGCATTGAGATACGAAGTCAGCGCATTTTTGTCTGTGTCCTTTACATTTGGCTAAGAAACATAAAGAGAATGCAAAGCTGTAAAGCAGTTAGAATGTCTGCTGGAACATATTCCAGTTTCATGGTTTTTAATCTAATTCACTGTCCTAGGGTATGTTTAATTCAGTTTGACAATCACATGTGTAGACTGCCAGAACAGGCACAGAACAGTGGAGAAGCATATGGAGGCATTGTTATCCGATTACTCCCAACCTTCAGGGAGTCACTGCTGCCACTGAGACATGCTAGAGCAGTCAGAGAAGAGCGGCTCCAGTATACAAAAACACAGGTATGAAAATGGTGATTTTAACCGCTCTCCAGACAAGGATTAGTAACACTGGCCAAGCAAAGTTGTGATGGGCAGGTGCTAAACGTCTCTGAGTTATAGAGCACCTTCAATATATGCAGTCCATGGCAGTATTGTCTCTGGAAAACTGGAAAATCCACAGAACCCTCCTCATGTGGAATTGAAGTCCTGCTGCTAGGAAATGGTTAACTCGCTGCTACCGACTGGAACTAAATAACTACAACTGAAGTGCTAGTCACATTTCTAAGGATATGCTAATCTCAAACTGTGGCTACCTAAGCAAATTCTGAAAATAATAGAGTGTACAAGTAGTCAGTCAGAAACCAGAAAAAGTAAGTGTTAACACAAGGCACTAAAACAAAGAGAAAGTTTCTGGGAAACTACAGAAACTGCAGTCTCTGTGCCACTTGTTCTCAGTTTTTCCATTTGCCAATTGGGAAAGAGGATGGTAGGAAAAAGCAGCTAGAAAAGTTGCATTTGGGCAATTCATAAAAAATTTCTGTAAGAAAGATTCAACTTCAGTTAAATGTGAGTCCAAGTGATTTTTTCCCCCTCTTCTTGTTAATATCCCAATGGTGTCATGAAGGCATGTCACATTAGACCTGTCAGATTTCTGTAATGACAATAATGGTAGAAACATGAAAAACACAAAGAGCAAAACAGACAAACAGAAAAGCAGTGAATTGACCACAGGAAACTTATTCCCTTTAAGCAAGAAATCTAAGTCTGTTCTTGAGTAAACTAGAAATCCTTCATTTAATAAACCAGAAATTTAAAGTATACCCCTTAAAATCTGTTAAAAAATAAGATTATGAGATTATTTTACTGGAAATGAGGATTTCTAGTTTGTAATTTCCTTTATCATTAAGATTTATGCACCGCACTCAGCCTTACTTGCAGTTTTGAAGGATAAGTTCTATCCATCTATAAAGAGATGTTAAATACATTCTGTATTTTTTAAGAAATCAAGTTATTATCTAACCTTTTGATGACGGAGTTTCTCAGAGACAGACCGTAGCCGCCTCCATTCACAGCAGCATGCAATACAAAATAATATTTCATTCTTGACATGGTTGCAGAAATTATCTGCATCAGGAAGAAAGAGTGAAAACATTTAAAGTGAATATTCACTAATTTTTAAGACACTATTTTGCACATAAAAACAAGGAGAAAAGAGGAGGAAAACAACATTTAAGTAGTTGTGCAAAATTGCAGAAAAGCACCCTTCATGTAGAATATGTATTTCTGTCCTTCCATGAACAGGGAGAGAAATGAGAGTACAGTTAAGTACTTTGCAGTACTTAAACTGAAGACCAGCTTACTCCTGAAAGATTATTGCAACTTTAGGCACACCCAATCGTGACATACTCCAAATTCTAAATCTTACCTACTTTTAGTCCATTGCTTTTTAAGAAAGCACAGAAAAGGATGTTATCAGCATCTTAAATGAGAAGATATTTTAGGAAGGTAAAAAAGGAGGTACATCCTCAATTCTCATGGAAATTTCCACAATTTCTTCAAGAAGAGCAGAACACCAAGCAATTACATGTCTGAAACATTGATTTGGACCATGATTTAATTAGCAAATTACACCTTTGTAGAACTTTTGACAGAATGATAGAGGAAAAGAAAGTAGGTCTTCAATTCGTCATCCTTAATTATCTCTCTATCAGAATTGTTATTTAATGAATGCCTCTGATTAAGTTTGTTTCATTAAATTATGAGATCTGAATCATGCTATAAGACCTGTAAAGACTTATGAATTTTAAGAGGCAAAGAAGCTAGTCCAGTATGTGTCAGCTTGACATCTAAATTATTCACATTTTTTCTAATGTTCTTATGAATTGCTGGTTTGCTACTTGAATAAGAATTGTACAATTGTATGGCTGCTCTCTTTTCTTTGACTTTAGCCTGGAATTATGAAATAACAATTATTCATAGGACCCTAATTTTTAATCACTTTGGTTTTCTAAGAACCCTTAAGACCACGTGATTTTCACAAAGAAGGTTTTGGAATATTTACTTTGTTTTGATTCACATAGTGTTTGGGGTGGGGGTTTGTTTTGTTTTGATTTGATTTTGATTGCATCTGTTTTGAATGAAGTTGCAAGTTATAGAAAAACAGAAAAATAAATTAAAATAGTTACATGGTATGAATTTTTATTGTTGTGACAATCATAATAAGATAAAGATGGTGGTTTTGCCTTTCATTAATAGAGTAGTTTTGGCAATCTAATCTTTATTTCACTGGAATTCTAGTCACAGTCATATTTCTTTATCTTCCCATTAAGTATTTAGACACTTCAGAAGTTCTTTAAAGATCAACCTTAGGCAATTGATGTCCAAGAAATGAGATGAAAAATGTTGCAACGCAGAAAATTAAGGATTTATTACATATCACTGTAAGGCTAAGGATAAAAGTCATAAAGCCAAGGCATTCACAATAAATGTGTATCTTGAAGAGCAATGTTAAACAAAGCTCTTGATTCATTATCATCTTGACAGTTGTTTCATTGTTGATGCTGTTCATGTTCCTTTGTTTCATCAATTCAAGTACTTCTACTGTAATCCAATGTACCAATAAGTAGAGGTAAAGGAAGGAGTTCTTACTGATGAAGTTATTAAGAGAATTTTGCTTTTTGTTTCTCGAAAAGAGTTAAAATTTGGCTTTCATATTGTTAATTTCCTGCAATAGATATTTCTTAGAATCACTAAAATTTACATATTATATTATTAGAGTTACTAGAATAACTAGGATTTACTAGAATTCCTAGAATTTACAGCATTATCTCTAGAATATGCCCCAATGAGAGAACAATGAACCTCTTAATTACAAAATAAAATGTCTAAAATATTCCAAATTCATTTCAATAAATGCAAGCTTGGAAAGAAAAAAAACCTACAAAGATTAGAAATAACTTTCTGAATACCTCTTTTTTTTAACTTAAAAATAATTTCCTTACTCAAGCAAAAATATATACCTAAATATGAGCAAACCAGATGATTCTCCATTCATAACAAGACACTGAATCAAGTTTGTTCATAAGGTGAATTCATTTCCACTGTGGGCACTGTCAGCTACTAACAGAACATATCCCAAATTTCCTGTATGGGCAAATAGATTTGTGTTGTTCTTCTAAATACCTTTGAATCATTCATGCAACATTCAATAGGACTAGCTCTAAGGGTAGACAAAGAAGTTACAGTGACAAGGAAATTTGCTTCATTGCAAGTTACCAGAGAAAACTCTTTTCCAATTGAAATTACTAGCTTAATCCCACTAACATTTATAGAGACATTTTAATGGCTGGTAAAGTAGAGTATTTTCTATTCCACCTTGAAAATTGGCTGGTTCTCGCCTAAATTATATTCACAATAGGTTTCATGACATATTTTTATGTTATGGCTGGTAAAGAGTTTTCCATTCCACCTTGAAATAGGCTGGTTCTGGCCTAAATTATTCACAAAAGGTTTTGTGACATATTGTTACGTTATATAAGCAGTTTGAATTTCCTATTCATGATTTATAGTGATTGCATGTTTTCCCTCCTCAGTTTAAGAGAAAAAACACAGGAATTCATGTCTAGTTCTGGACAGAATCAATAATAAAATCAATAAGAAGCAATTAAAATTTAATGTCTATTCTCCTAAAGATTAATCCATCATGAGATTACAATTTTAAAGAAACCTGCTTCACAAAACTGATGAAACTAAAAATTTCTTCAGAATTATATTGCCCCACACAAACAGTTTGCTGTATCCCCAGATACATAAACTCCATAGTCTGCAGCAGTGACCTGCTACACTAAAAACTCATCATGAGTTTTATCCCTTCCTTATGTATCAGCATAAGGGGAATTAGCTGCAGAGCTGCAGCACCTCGATACCTCAATATCGATCAAACTCCCCACTTCCAGGCACAGATGGAGAGGGGCCATGCCAGCCTTTGCAGACCATCACATCAATCCTCTGCAAGTGGGAGCAACAAAAGAAGCAATTTGATTATCCTGGTTTCCATATAGGAAACCAACAATCCAGGAAAATAAGGAAAATTATATGAGGGGTCCTTGGTAGAGAGGGAATCTGAACTGGGATTGTGGAAATTTGGCTAGTGTTGGGCTACAATTGTGCAGATCTCTTTTTTATTCCTAAATAAAAGCATCTGCCTTGTTATGACAGTGAAATCTGTACTGGACTGTAGGGTTTGCAATACAGCATGAGGCAAAACTTTCCTTCTGCTAAACAAGAATTTAAACCTTCTGGGTAATGCCTACCAAACTACTCAGAACAGGCAGGGAATTTCCCCCAGTTTTCACCATGATTTTATTACTGTAGCTCCATAACAGGGAGCTGAATGACCTAAAAGCATGTTAATGCTGCTGCAGGACACATTAAAGTCATACAACAGCATTTTCCCTGAGTGGGTGTATTCAGCTTGTTTAATAAAGATTATGAATGACTGCACCCTTTTTTTGGCTATGACACAACTGAAGGATAGAGAAATTTAATAGCATATTAGTCATCTGCCCAGAGGTAAAGTATTTAATAATGAACTGAGAAGCCAGAAAATTGTGTCTATGTGTGTGTTTTAATATTACTCTGTTCATACTAATGAAATTTATGCAAAGCACCACAAAAACGATGAGTGTACATCTATAATGTGACTTAAAGACACTGCAGGTTGCATTAGGGTGAGGTGTTAATTTATTTATTACATGTCAAGTTTGTTTTTTTCTTTTAATTGCTTTCCTGGTATTTTGAAATGATTTCTGCTGTTTAGGATGAAATTATTAGCATAAAGATCAAGAAAAGAAACACATTTTTGTTTGTGCTGCTCTGTATGCCTTGCGCAATGAAGATGACAAAGGTAGGAATGTCCCAAAACATTTGTAGACAGAAAACTTTGCACTTTTTTAATCTTTTAAAAAGCATAAGCAAAGTAGATCTGCGTACAAGTGAGGGGGAAGCAGGGAAGGACATGGTGATTCAGAGGACTGGCAGTGGAATAAAGAATATATGGAAAAAGAGTTTTGCTTGCAGGCGTAAGGATGAGTGCTGGCACGGCCGAACTGCTTGCTCACCTTTGGAGCCCAGAGCCCTGAGGTTTGCCCCATGTGCCTTATAGGTGTTGGGTTTGGCTATGTGTGATGTGGGGACACCAGGACGACTGCTGAGCCTGCCCTTGTCCTTGCCCATGGACCACCAAGGTGATATCGCTGGTGAACACCAGAAACTTGGGTTTCCCAGCTTCCTGGACTTAGCATATCTGTCTACATTTCTGTATTGTCAGCCTGGTGCCAAGGAGGAATGGGTACATGCCTTTTACATCCAGCTGGGGCTGCCAATCAGCTGAGGGTCCAAAAAGCTGAGAGTGGCCAGGAGATCTGCAATCCTGGCTCCTTCACATGCGAGGAAGATCTCCTATTCTACCTAAGTGTATGTGATACCCGTGCTCCTCAAAATCCTCCAAAGTACAGATCTTGGGAGCCCCATCTGCCTAGTGAGCCCCATATTCTTACTTGGAAGCAGCTGCTCATTTGGGGTTTTTGCTGGGGGCTTGAGGAATAAGAGGTGGCTCCCTTCAGCTTGAATGCCTCCCCCACTGGAGGATTACTCACAGCGTCTGGGTTGCAGCCAGGAGCTGGATGGCAGGATGATGCCTCACAGGTCTAGGTCTCCTCCTGCAAGTACAGATCTGCAAAAGCTGGCACGTTCCCTTCTCTTGTGAACAGCAATCTCTACACTGGGCTGCCAAGCATGCTGGAGGATGTCCACCACTTCACCTGGCCTTCAGCTGAGGCCATCTGATACACGCTTAGGGACAAGCTCACAGGATGGCACCATGATGTGGCCATCAGTTGCCTGTGACCAATGGAGAGAAGAAAAGAGAAAAAACAAAAATTCATAATTTCATGTTTTTAACTGGCAGTTTTTAAAAACTTCTTGTGAGTGCCTTGGGAACTAGACTATAAATTGATGTCTTTGGATTTAATTTTCCAGATTTCTACTGAATAGCTTTTAATAGGATTTTTACCAGTAGGTGTGTTGTTGCGTGAGAACCTAGTGGATATTGAGTATTTTAAAACCTACAGTGATTATCAAGGTTTTCTCCAATCATCTTCAGTGAAAATTTTATTCTTGTTGGCAGTATACACCCAAAAAGACGTTTAGAAAGCCTGGAAGAGCCTCTTGCTCATATTAGACCACAATGCTTTGATGAGCAGCTGCAAATTGTGTTAAGGAAAGAGCAGTAAAAGCTACAGACCCAAACTAATGGGCAAGTGTTGCAGGCAGCTCAGCTTAGAGCAAAGGTGTGCTTAAATGTATTACTAGACTGAGGTATTACAGTGCAAAACCAAAATCAAGATTCATACTCACATATGTTTGATGTCTTAACCCCAATGCTACTGTGATTTATTAAAATTAATGTATAGAAATTAAGTATAAAATATAGATAATATAATTATATTTATGTCTTTAATCAATTTAATAAAATGAGTAATACACAAACAAAAATACCCTTGCTCTCAATCACCCCTACCGTACAGGGAGCTATCTATTTTTTAATTGTTCAGAATGCACAGTTTGGTAGAACCATGCCTGATAAACCCCAAAAGCTCTTTTCAGCTGATTCCGATTTTTTTAAAATCAGTGTTCCACATCTTTATTTTCTTTTGAGTCATGGTTAACATTAATGACTCTGTAAGTTTGAATGCAAAGGTTTTGTTTTCTTCAGGTTTTGAGGCATGCAAAAAATCTGCAAAGATGGTTGTCTTGGTCCTGGAAAAGTCTTATGTATGAAATTTTAGAGTACATGAAATTTTTTCTTTTCCTAGTGAGGGCAAGCATATTCACTCATGAGGGAGAAGACAGAATTCTTTGGCTTGTTGAAAATCCCCTTTCTGGCTGCATGCCTGGGCAAATGAATACTATAAATTGCTCTTTCCAGAAACCAGTGCAAAAATATGAAACAGTATAAGAAATATATTTATTTTCATAATAGCATGACAGCTATGAAATTCTGATGCAGTTGTTGCTGTTTTAGAACAAGTACATTTTACCTAATTGTAAGGAGGTTTGCTTTTCTGATTTTTAATTACAGTTTGTAGAAACAGCCTCAAAACCAGATCTGTGCAGCATCAAAGCATCGTGCTACAAAGGGCCTGAGCTTATTATGTATTGACTAACATCAGAAACAAACCCTTCTGAATTCAAACAGAATTGATATTTGCCTATGCTTCTCTTACTGCTTACTAATAAACATAGTTTAAAAGTTTTGCACTCCTACTTACATAACCTGCTTTCATGTCATGTTATTGATTGTTTTGCAAAATCTCTCAGTTGATTTGGCTGGCAGGATGTTAGTTGGAAACTAGAGATAAAGTACAATCCTGTGTTTTCTTCATAAGTTAAAGAGTTGTTTTCTTTACATTGTCTAAAACAAGAGTGTGATTTCTGGGGCTCAGACTTCACATGTCCAAACTCAGCTTTTCCATAATGTTCCTCCTGATTTATGGTTTTAAGAATGACTAAAAAAAAAAGCACTTTCTTTTCCCCCCAAGCAGACATACAAATATGTGGTTCACAATTTTTCTGTCTCATTTATTAAAATTTACTTCATGTTGGTTTTGTTCTGTCACAAAATAGATCATGATAACAATACAGTCGATATACCCATGTTCCTTACATAAAAATTATTTCAATGCCTAATAAAAATGTAATAATTGGGAAAGAGAAATTTATCCATTTGTAAAGAATTTTTCAAAAGCCGTATGAGATAACAACCACACATGATACAAGTTATTTATTAAGGAAAGCCTATTTCAAGCTCCCACAGAATTTCACTGAAATAATGAAAGCAGCTGGTGATGCCAGAGTGGACAATGTAAACACAATTATGTGGATTCACAGTGAGGTCACAGTGTATTCACACACACAGAATACTGAGAAAGTATGAACAAGCTCCCCAAGAAAGGCCAGAGATTTTGTGGAGACTTTTGTATCTCATCCCACCAATAATTTATAAACAGGAGGGAAGAAAAAAAGCTTAAGCAAGTTATGTAACCCAGTCTAACATAGTCCCAGACATTACATATCATGACTGCTTTTATAAAGGATCCCATAGCAACCTGAATTATTTCTGAAATGTCTGTTAACAACGTCTATTATAAATTAGGTTAAATGTAATGTTAGGTTTTTTAAGCATCAGTATGCTCTTTTGAGTCATTCTTACTCATCCAAGCATCCTCTTTTTAGTGTAAAGGGAGGTAGACAGATACATTTCAATTGTACCTCTTTTGATTTTTTTTTTAAATTAAACTACTACTTTGTTTACTGTGTGCCTACTTGTTAGGTGAGAAGGAATATGTCCTAAAGTGTTATAAATTAAAGCAGAAATATGAAGTTCAATTGCAGTATTACATGGCCTTACAGACGATTATGGAGATCTGTCAAACCAAAGAATAGCCAGGGATTTTTCGTCAGACCTACAAAAAAACCCACTCTCACTGCAACAGAGCATGTACAATAATAAATAAAATAATAAATATTGGAAAATGGAGAAATAAGGAAGACCTAAAATAAAAGTGAAAAAATATGCCAAGTATGTCTGGAAAGACTAAGACAAATTTACTTTTTGCCAAGGCTTTGACCTCCCCCACAAAAGCATTCACAAGTCTGCATTGCTGTGTGTGATTCTGAATGATCTATACAGAAAAAGGAATCAAACAATAACTCACTAACTAGAAGTCCAACAAAAATACTATCTAAATGAACTGCTTCAAAAACCCATTTCAGATAAGAAAAATAATCTGCTTCAGTTACATTAAGTTTGTAAGAACATTAGCATAAATGGAAGAAACAGAAGAGGAACAACTAATGCTTCAGAGAAAACACCACAGCTTATTAATGGGTAAAAAACACAGGCTTCATCCTACAGCTCTTTGGAACACAAAATGTGGACCAGAATCAGGAAAGTGTCTGGGAACAGAACTAGGCTTCCAAGGACCTGAAAGAGCAACTTAATCTTGGATACTACTTGTCCAAAGCCAGCAGCCTATGGCGGCTCTGAGACATGCAGGGCAGTAACTGCACTAGGAGCTGTACATAACAGCTGTACCAGACATCAGTGAGGAGGGTCCCACACAGCCACAGTCTGCCCCTGAAGATCACTCTGTTCAAGCTACAGTTCCCTTTCAGTTCACTCCAGATTCTATCCATCTCTTTTAAGATTTATATGCTGCCTTCTTCTTTGCAAAGTGCCTCTCAGTACTTTGTAAGACCTGAGACCCAAGGGGAAAGACAGCAAGTAAATCTAATCTTTCCAACATTACAACATGGGACAACTAAAAAATGACAAAAGATGGTTTTGCAGCCCACAAAGTCTCACTTCAAGGAAAAGAATCTGGTTTCCGATTTTTAGCTTTACAGTCAAGCCTTTACTTTTTTCCTATTTTATGTATGTTTATATATAAATACACGTGCTTTCATGTGCATATTTCTGTGTTTGGTACATACAGAGAAGCACAGAAACATATTGGCTTCCTCTCCTTTCCTCATTCACAAAAATGTTGATATAATAGCTAATAAAGAAGCCTCTTACCACAAATCTGGTTTTAGTGCTTTCATTTTAATTGGTAGCTAGAATTAAATACCCATACATGTGCATGCATGTGTGCATGTGCTTAGATAAAGGAGAGGTAACATTCTCATCCTTGTGACTCCATCTTTAAGGGGAAATTGGACCTGGGAGCAATGGTCGCATACCTACTCTGCTTACAAAACATTAATATCTGTTTTGATTTTTGATGACTTATATGAGTCTTAGATGACCACATATTTCTGCTGTTCTCCTATCCATCATAATTAACAAGTAAAGTGAAAATCCTATAAATTATTGCTACACTGCACATGTAGAAGACCTAGTTTTCAGCAATGGATATCTTTGGCCATTCAAATCCTCCCTATTTTGTTCTCAAGGTAGACAGGACGAGCAATGATGCCTAGTTTCAAAGTTACTTTTTCAGACTAATGCTTGCACTTTTAAAAACAGCAGGAGCTTCACTTTTAACAGTGTAGCTTGCTTCGAATTTATCTTTGACATTAAAAAGAACTTGAAAAGCGCAGCTATTTTCGCACCACACTGAGCACCTAATATAAGAGACTATTTCAAGTCATACAAATAAAAAATTATTATTTTGCCCTTCAGCTGATGTCTTGCCTGCCAATATTTAGGGAAATGCTTTAATTTTTGAAAATTAAAATCACCAAAACTCAAATAAATATTCTGTTATAATTCCAAAATGAAGGTATGGATAGAAGGCCTGTAAGCCTCATGCTTACTCTGGCATAGCGCATAAGCACTGTAAATGCAAATATTGCAGCTGTATACAGCATTCACACATGTTAATATTTACAGTTGGAATTAGTAAATTTTTGTCATTTTTTGTACTCCAGTTTGTCTGAATTATGGGTATAGCATCAGATTGGTGTGAGTGGAAAATGCAGAAGTATATAAGTAACATGAACCAGCAGTTAATTTATGTCTAATTTAAGGTTAATCAGCTAAACTGTGATATTATTACAACTGTTAATTTTATAGGCTATTTTGCTGTTAACACTTGAATTATCCCCTCCCTTTTGGAAATATTGAGGTTTGCAAGCTCGAATTCTCTATCCAAACAACCTGTCCTTTGCAGACAACAAAATGAAACTCTTCACCAGCACCAAGTGCATAGGTAACCTTGTAGATAAAGGATCATTATAAAGTAATGAGAATATTGTCAGTCTCTCTCTCTGCCCAGTTGGTTCCACTCCTCAGGGCAACAGAAGTCTCAGCAGACTGATCAAACATATTCATATTGCAGAAGGGTTTTCATGCAGAAAGCATAACTTTTGGGGTAAGCAAGGAATGCTGCGCGTTAAGTATTTCAGTGCAAACTTCATAAAAACACGGGCAAAATAAACTCAGGCTGCTGAAAAGATGACCAGATTTCCTCTGTGAAAAGGTAAGGGTATAGGCAGATGATTTTTTGCAACATTTTTCTTTTCTGTCCTATAATGCACTGCAATTGAAACTTCCCATCAAGTGCATCTAAATGCTACATTTCAGTTACCTGTGTATTCCCCCTAATTTTTTTTTTTTTTTTGTTTTGTTTGTTTTGGTTTGGTTTTGGTTTTGGTTTTTTTGAGAGTATATACATCAAAGTGCAAACTGCACCTGGGAAGAAGGTATAAAACACCAGGAATCCAGGAACATAATTGAAGGAAATCATATAAGGATTACATTTTATGGTAATCTGAAAATAAGCCAGCAGGGCAAAACTTTGGGCAACAAGCAAACAAATGACCAAACTCTAATGTAAAATAAAATAAATAAAAAAATCCCCTCTGAATTGCTGTCGGTGGTGGAACTAATGAAATATTAACTTGTATTTAGCCTCTTCCAAATCAATACCTGCAGCTATTTCTTCCTAAATGTCGGCTTCCCTCAAAATATTTGTGATATACTCTCATGCTTGTCAAATCCCACTCTTTCTTCTTCCTTTTTTGCCTCATATGACAGAGGAAGAGGAAGCCAGATGTGGATTGCAATGACAGAGTGGACAGGGCACATATGCCAACCACCCAGCCTTTCAGGTGTCTGTATCTAGGAGGGTAGCTGAGTTCTTTGTTACCTGTCCAGACACAGATTTTCACAAAATTCATAAGAAAATTCATGCATTCTTCAGTCAAATTTGGTTGAAATTGATGAATTTATATGATAAGAATTTGCTCAGGGAAAAATGGCAGATATAAAATGAGATGGAACACAGCACAGAATCCTTAGAAAGAATGAGAAAGAGGAATCTATCCTTGGATATTATTCAGAGGAGTCATATATAGCAGACTTGGAAGATAATTATCCTAATATTCACTACAGATTTAGTGCTGTATCCTTTCTTGGATCTGACTTTGAAAGAAAGATTAATTGCATTGCATTCCAAAAATACAGATGGTAACAGACTAGGAAAACAAGCCCTATAGAATAAAAAGTGAGATGAGTGGATATGTTTAACTTGGATATAAAAGTACAGACATAGGAGATTATATAAAGGAGTGTTTAATGAAATTATCAATTGCCTTCCATGCTGGGAAAGAAGAGATTGGCTTCATCAGCAGCAAAAAAATCTGCATAAAATCAGCCAAATAAGTTTTCCAAAGCAGTGTGCGATCAGCTGCCATGGAGGCTTTTAACAGGAATTTACAGGAGCATAGTCTCTTGTAGAGATTTTCAGCTATATGTTTCTGTCACTGTCTTAAACCTTTTTCTGGGGGAGATTCTGGAGACACAGTAAGGACCACTACAGTTACAGCAGCACAGCTTGGGCTCCATTTGCATAATTTGCTATACTTCTAAAAATGTTCTCCACTGGTAAATCTTAGATAAATCCATTCAAGAAATAGTGAATCTTGATGTAGACTTCAGTTAATTTTGGCTCGAGATCTGAATGCATGAAAAGAGTCTGAATTTTAACATCTAACAGGGAGAAATGCTTCTTGTTCGTGGTCTCAGTTTTATCCAGCCAGTGAAACAAATTCAACTCAAAGAAAGTAAAAAATAAATGTTTCAAAAGTTTTCCTGTTCTGGGTATTCCAGTCTAAAGATTAAAACAACAAAAACTAAGCTGTATGTATGTATGTATGTAACTGGTTTCCAATAAATATTAATAGTGAGTTTTGTTTAGTGGTTATTCCCATCTTCAACCTCTCCCCAAACACTTTTTAAAAAAATAGTTAATGACTGTGGAGGTACCTCTTCATTTATGAAAAAATGATTTTATCCCATCATTCTCTATAGGGTAAACAGGTCTCAAACAGTTGTTTTGTTTTGTTTTTTGGGGTTTTTTGGTTTTGTTTTTTTCCTGGGGCATATTAAAATTTCATTCCTGAAAATCTGATCACATATGGACAATCCTTATTTACCTAAACATTTACTAGTTTCAAGTGAGACTTTTGCATTAATAAAATCCCATGAGCAAATAAATTCAAAGTTCAGGACCTAGAATCACATTCTGAATATAAGGTTTGAAAGGCAGATTCTTTCTTGCTTGCTGCACCATAAAGGGGGTTGTACTACAGGACGCTATAAAAGATTTTTAAAATGAGGAAACTGGGATGCAGCTGAGATTATTTTTAAAAATTGGATTGGAATAAAATAATGTTAAATTAGTTTATAAATATGTATTTCATTCATGTAATTCATCCATTCATTGTATACATAAATGCATATGAAATTTGGGGTTTGGGTTTTGGAAAAATAGACCAGAATTTTGCCCCCTTTTACGTATACACTTCATGTTTAATGAACACATCAGTTTCTTGTCCTTAATATATTAAGTCTGACAATAGCTCTTTTATGACTACAGTCTTGCAAACCAAGGTACTAATTTCACAATCATTCCAAACTTTGAAATAACAAAGAAATAAATAGGAGATCTCTCATATTAGTGCTCAGCATAAATTGTATTTAACATGGCAATTGGAAGGTGGATCAAAAGAATCAACCAAAACAGTTGTATAGTGAAGTCTGCCCACATTATTCTCTTTAATCTGTTTATTCTCTTTTATCTGTTTAATTTTCCAGGAAGAAACCTCTCTAAATGCAGTGCTTTGAAAATTTAAATAGTGGTACATCAGCCACACTGGCAGCTCTCAGGTTGTTCTGATTGGTAAGGTAATGTAACCAACCTTCTGAGAGGATTTCAGGGACTAAGAGCCCTTACCACATGCATTTCTCTAAGTATACATGAGTAGTCCAATGGAAGCAGACACAATAACTCCCATGCAAAATGTGTGGATGGATCTGAGGGCAAGAATTCCATCTATAAGAGAGGAAAGAGAGGAAATTCCACAATAATAACTGGAGCACTCTCAGAGGAGGAGTAGGAGTTCCAAGGCAGCAGCAGCTTCCTCAACGTCAGCCCTGAGCTGCACCACTTAAAGTTTTCGTGTTTGGTTTCAAGTTCATTGCACACAGGGTCAAAGGATGAAAAAGAACACCTCTAAGATGACAGTGCAAAATTTGTCCCATCACAGTAAGCCAAGGTTATGTTTGTGACCCCAAAAACTGATGCATTACTTGCATGTTCAAAAGATCTCAAAATCAGTAAATCATCTCTTTGTTAAAAATTTCAGTGCCAAAAGCCATACAATTGACTCAAAGTAAAAAGTATTTCAAGTGAATCACTCATCTGGGCAAGCCCAGACAGGGCGCTGTTAAGTATCAGTTGTTCATCATAATAGTTGTCTCTCTTTAGGAACAGAACCAACATGGACCAATCTCACATGCCGAGCCCAGACCTGTTCTCTTTCCTGTGGTAAAATTCCCACAGGTAGCAATGGAAATTCCACCTTTAAGATCTGTGCAGCTCTGCCATTTGTCTGAAGGCCAGAGCGGAGTCTTCTGTAGACAACAAATAGCTACACACTTTTTGATATTTCTCTGCATTTTGTCCCAGCTCAAGACTCTAATGGACTGTCTAGGGAACACAGGGTAAAAGAAAAGAAAAAAAAAAGTGGCCTCCCTCCCTTGATGCAGTTTATGCACCAGTTTACCAATCCTTCCTAACCTCCCCTCTACACCTGTGGTCAAGTTACTCAAAAAGTGTTGCCCAGTGTTCAACATTTGATTTCTGCCATTCCTAAATTTCAGGTGGGTAATCCCTGAAAAACATCAGGAAAAAAGCACTGATTGACTGTAATAATTGGAGGTGACAATTCTGTCACCATCAGAGTTCAAATGACCTCTCTCATCTACAATAAGCCAAAACTGACAAACAGCTTAAGCTGGAGCTCCTTCAGTTAAGCAACACCAATTCTAGCTTATGGCAATCAGATGACCAGTTATTAGCCAAAACTCTCTCCAGTTCTCCAATAAGTCAGGACCTTTCACTAAATTCATCCACAGGCACCCTTAAAATGGAAATCAGCTGGTGATAAGTTAGTTTCATATGCACTAGTAGAAAAACTTAACCAATAACTAAGGTATTGAAAACACCCTTAAGTGAACTGATTCTGAAGAGGAGGAATTTTACCTGTTTACATGTTTTTCTGTAGTTCCCACTACTGAATTTCTAATATCATATTCAATCTAGAAAGCCAAGTATCCTCCAAGTTCTGAGTGGTCATACTACTTCAACCAAAGCTCAAAGATCTACCTTCTAGCTCTTTTTAGGATGATCCATTTGGATGCAGTTGTCCTTACTGAAGGCAAGTATCTGGTGGGACAATGCTTTGCAAATCTTTTATAAACCATACAGCATAAGTTATAAAACTTACCCATAAACTTTTCAGAGACTATCAGATGGAAAAAAAAGCCATATGTTGCTTACAAATAACAATTAAAAGTCTTGTAGCTTGGAACATCTTTGTTATTTCATTGGCCCAACTATCCTGCATTTATTTTCAGCGGAATACACTGCTTTGTACTCCTAAAAATTACCATGCATTTGTTTGGGTGCCAAACCCCTCCCATTTTCCATCCCACAGACTGTTGAAGCAGATAGATATAGCAATGGCAAAACGCTTCCCTGGCTCTGTAAAATTATGTGAATAATGGAGTTTTTTTCCATGAAGCTATTCGTGACAGAAACTGCTGTCCAAAATCAGCAGAAAGAGCTCAGACTCTCATCCAATGTAATTACTGAATAACCTATATTTTAATATTTATTAATATTTAATTTCAGTCAGAAAATAGAAGTAAAATTCAAGTTGGCATTTTAAATTAACAAATAAGGAATAATTAGTATAAAATATCTTCCACGTCATGAAAGTAGAGTTTTATAATGAAATAGCAATGGCACTACAGGTGTGAACAAAGCCAAGCCCAGTCTTTATTGTCACCAAGATATCAGAAGGACTCCCTTGCTATGATCAAACAATGATAATGTTTCATTTTAGGCTTCAGATTAGCCAATATGCTGACTTCTGCAGTTATTTCAATTAGGAAGATGAAAAAAGTAAGTATATACAATAGATTTTTTTCTCTGGTATCTAACAGAAAGAGAATAGCATTAAGTCAATCAACAGTGTGCTTAGGGGACTCTGCAGTTGAGAAGACCCTGACAATTCTCTTTCTCCCCATGTTATTGCAACCAGTTAATCCCCTGACACTACACAGCTTAGCCTCTCTGTAACGTCCCAGCCACCACTATTCAAGACTGCATTTAATGACCCATTCCACACAGCATTTTGGCAGAAAGGATGCCAAACATAGCTACAGAGCCAAATCACATCTAGCTGTTTCTAATTCACCATCTTGTAGATCCTCCAGTATAACAATTCCGTCCCTACAACTGCCTTTTCTTCCACTGAACCTGGCAAAACATCACTAGCACTAACACTAGAAGTGCAGACATTCACAACACGTTCAGGCACTACCTTTCATAGACAGGGATGAAAAGAAAAACAATCAGGAGGTATGATATAATTATAGGGTAATTAAACCATAAACATTGTTAATACATTAATTTAACATATGGATTTCACATCTAGGTGTACAAATCCACAGATGTCCAATTGTTACCATTTTAGGTTGGAGAACACAATTTTTTTGACTGATGCCTATATTTTTTTCAGCAGTAACAGAGGAGAAAAGGTATCAGAAATATTACTGAGGGAAGCTCATCTGAGTTACACAGTTAGCAATTGTGTCATAAAGATTTAATTTATCTAGTTATTAAAAACACCCTACTGGAGGAGAATTGTTTATATAAAAAGTAGGAAGGGTAAAATGCTACTGGTACCATAAGATGTGTTCCTGACATCCAATTTTTGGATTCCTTTCGGAACATTTGTGCTGAAATTCTGAAACCCTTGGAAAACATTGTTTCTGATGAGGCTCGCAAGAAGCACCATTTTCACAATCCTCCTGGCTAAAACTTTGGCATTCTCCAAGCAAATCTCCATGGACAGCAGAAGAAAGAACATTCTGGCCTCAATTTTGAAAGGAGATAGGAAGTCAGCTAATGACCGTGTGAAGAGATGATGCTTGCAGGAAGGGACTGTGTGACACAGAAGATCTGTAAAAGGTTGTGTGGGAGGGAACAGTGGTGAAAGGACAGAAAAGGGGGAGAGATGCCTGATTTGTTCCAGAGATAGAGTGTTTAGCACAAGAGGAAGACTACCAGAATCAGGGACGTCTATGTAATTTGGAGATGTGTCAGCTAATCATTCACCAAACTCAGAGCAGGACCAAACTTTACAGCCAATAGAAACTCACAGAGTTTTGCAGTTGCTGGTTTGACCAAAGTGAAAAACATAAGCCTCTGAGAGTACCAGACATTTTTATATCCAAATTAAGACTGCAAAACTTTTTTTTTGTTTGTCTAGTTTGAGCTACCTCTCCTAGGAAGCAGCTCTGAGACTCCTTGGGAACTGGACACACAATTGCTCTTCATTTACTTTAATTTGTATTTGAAAAATATGAGGAAAAAATGCTTTGAGTGAAGGAAGAAAATTTAGAGTTTAAATTAGTGAAACACATTAGTGTTTAAATGGCTGATCCTGTGTGTTGGAGAAAGAGCTTTGTGCCTTTTTCTTGTTACAACAAATGCAAAGCTGCCATAAAGTACTCCACCCCTTATTTAAAGTGAGAGTTTCTGGATATGAAAGTCACCAGACTAAAAGCCATTTATGCCGCCTACAGAAGACTGAGACGTTCCAACTATGCTCTATTTCACTTATCAACAATAATAACTGTAATTAACTCATGGTTCTGCTGAAGTCTGAAAAGTCTGTTGCAGTTTAAAAAAAAAACAACAAACCAACACCAAAAATCCAAAACTCAACCAACAAACCTCCTGCAAAGTGAAATTATAAAAAAATTGATACCTGCACAATACTGTCGGGAATCCTCTATAAGCTTGTTAGGAATAATCTTGAATGTCTGATAGGTGGGAGAGAAACCTCTGAGTGACAACAATAAGGCAAAAACAAGTAAGGTATAAATACAGCCATTAGAGCAACAAGGTTTAGAGATTACCCTGTGAGGTTTAGGGATGCAATCCCTTTTTGTCCTGATGGAATTAATACATGCTGCTGTGAATTTCACTGTATCCTCCAGAGTTTATATGAAGCTTTTCTGCATAACTGTGTATACAAGTTTAGTAGACACACTATATTTTTCGAATTATCAAATTACCCTTTGCAAATTAACACTTTGAAAACTCATTATTTAAAAATAATCAGGCTGTCTGATCAGAGGACACATTACACAACTCTTCAATGCAGGCAGTGATCTTTTCAAAGCCATTTTACCCCCAATTTCCTTTGGAGACAACACAGTGCTTACTTACTTTTCTAACAACAACAAAATGTCAGCTTTGAACAACATTTCAAAAGTATATTATAAGCTGGAAAAAAGCGTAAACAGTGGAAAAACTGCATTTTCTACATGCTTGTTGTGAAATTTTATCTTGTCAGCTCTTTCAAGGGTTACTATGCAAAGGATAATAGTGCCCTTTGCAAAAATGAATTATCTGAAAAAATATTGCCACAGTTACTTATAAGGATTGTTATAATTTTTTACCACAACCCCTTTCAAAGAAAACAAACTAATTTTAAAAAATTTTATAGAGAATTCAAGTCAATAATATATTCTCATAAGAATTCTCTATGTATATATAAAAATATATATACACACATAGATATATAAACGTATATATATAAAAAGTAAACCCCAGCCTTACCTACAGTGAAAAATCTTGCAGTCATATAAGAATGAAGAGAGATGAAGATCACAAGAGGGAAGAAGGTGAAATCAGGAAGCTAGTTCCTACTTGAAAAACCGCAGCTGTGAGGAAAGCTCTAAGTTTGTCTATGAATCAGCCAAACATCTGATCTCCGGTGGTAATTAAGTGCTGGAAAATAAATTCATCTGGAATCTTTTCGTGGAATAGGAGGTAGAAATAAAATAGAAGCCACATAAAATAACAAAGCTCAGAAGCTTTTGGCAGATAACTTCTGTAAATGATTTAATAATTCCTTGGTAAAAATTAGATATTATGGAACACAAAGGAAAGAAAGTTAAAATTTTAGCAGCAGTCAGTACTTTTTAATCTTCATAAGTAAAGGGAAAAATGCAGAATTACTGAAATGGTAGAATTATATTTTTTAAAACAAAAGTGCTCCGGTTGAAAATGTTTATATGCTTTTTTACCACAGACACAACGAGCAGCTAAAGTGCATGCTTTCTGCAATCACAGATAACATAGATGTTTCTTCACAAACTGACAAGTAATGCAACAAATCAAAGCTGAGGCACTTCCAATTTTCACAAATGGAACAAAAAAAGGTGAGTTCAGGCAAATCCAGTTGTCTTGCTCTTCAACAGCTCTGTAAATAAAGTCTAATTGATAATGACTGTGACTCGTCTATGCAAAAGAAGTAGGAAATAGATATGTACGTGCCCTATTTTGTATACAATAAGTACTTATCTATTATAGCTTTATCTTCTATAGTGTTTAAATTGCTTGAAATGCTAAAATTGGCTTGAAATATGAAAATTACTTAGAGATCTTTAGCTATTTTAACATCTTTCTGATACATATTACAGCAAAGGTTAAAAATAATCACAGAAGGAAATAGTCTTTTTATTGCAAGTTATTTGATTCATTCAAAATAAATAGAAGAACCAGAGCTGCACCATCCTGATGGTGTATTTCCCTCTAAAATCAAAAGCACATAAAACTGGGCTGTTTTATTGGCCCACTTCAGTCTGTGTATGTTCAAATGTTACTCTCAAATTGGAAGGATATTTCTGTCCTTTACAGATATCAGATTCCCAGATGTGAAGTGGCAATTCTTGACTTTGTAACATCCAAGAATGTCTTATGACACCAAAACCAACTGATAGCTGCAATCACCATATTATTTTTCTTTCAATCAGCAAGTCCCTCTAAGAAACATTACAAAACCACAAAGAAATATTACAGGATACTGAATTGTAAATGATACTTTAACAATTGTACAAAAATAAATTTAAATCTATTCTTACCTGCTGAGAATGTGAATGATAAATTCTGTGGTTTGCTCTTCCAGTAATAGATTTTAAGGGAAAGGCAGCGCCAAAGTGCTGAGCAGCTATGTGTCCTTATCACAGAAATATATTATTAGAACAGACAGCATTCACAGAGAAACACAGCACAAACTGTCACAATTTCCAAAATACCTTACAGTAGATGACTCCAAGAAGGAAGAATACAGAATGTACTGTGCAGAGAGTAAAATGACCCACGAGGAAAATCAGATTTTCAAGAGGAGGTCATGAACCTTCTCCACAACAACATGGAAGAAGAAGAAGAAGAGAGTGCCACAGAACTTTGCAGAGGGAAAAGTAGTTTTAACAGGACAGGCCAAAAGATAGTGCAAATGTTTTATTGCTCAAAAAAAAGAATGGACATTTAATGCAAGAAAGCAGACTTGATGGAAGCAAGCTAAAGTCTGGGTTTGGAGCATTTTTCCCTTGTGTAGCATAGATAGAGACTGGACCTTGTTGAAAAGCAGTTGAGACTGGCTCAATTGATTAGAGAAGGGTGTCAGTAAGACCTAGGTTGTGGATTCAGTCCCTGTCAGGCCCTTTGCTTAAAAGTTGGGTTTGATGATTGCTGTAGGTGCCTCTCAACTCAGGATATTTTGAGAATCTGAGAAGCAGTAGTGCAAGATGGTAAGGACACTGTGGATTTTTGCTTCTGAGGACATTGGACAGTCATGACTCCTTTCCTGGCTTCCTTATGGACAGTACCACCCTCTGAATATGATCCCCCACCTAAGGCCTAGTCCAGTTCACTTTTCATTCATGACAAAGCGATTTTCTTTCAGTTCTAATTTAGATCTTTCTTAGATCAAGCAGATGCTTGCTCTCCCCTAGTTCAACCTATAGCTAAGCTCAAGGTCTACTCTCTGACATTCTCATCAGTAGCCTATTAGCTTGATTACAGATCCAGTAGACTCATCTGTTAAGATATGAAATAAAACCATCCATTCACCATCTCCAACTGCAGGACCTCAGTCTGAACATGCAGAGACCCAGACTCAGCTGCATACAAATCATATAATTTATTATATAATATATTCACTTTCACACACAGAGGCCATAGGTAGAACCATCAGTCGGGGGCTTGATCCCTAAGGGATGTAAGTGGAGAATAACAATTCCCTGGTCCCCATAACTGAAAGTAAGGCAGTCCATCAGAGCAGGGCTGCCAAACACAGCCTTTCCATTTGAACATACAGAGCAGCAGTACTGGGTTATTGGGGGACATCTTTCTGTGTTTCAGTCTCCCAGCAGCACATAAATTGAGAAGAGCCTCCCATGGTCTCTACTGCCTACTCTGAGCAGCCCATCCATTCCTCAGTTTCCCCTCATCAGGCATCTCAACACGGTGCTTTCCTAACTGTAGCTAGTCCCTCTTCAGTAATGAGGTTTGCTCTAAGCACACCCAGTTTCAATTACAGCTAGATCGTGGTTTTATTTCTCATCAAAATGATTATGTGTAGGTGGATTTTGAAAGGCCCTGGGCTCATCTCTGTTTTGAACAAACTTCACTGCTGTACACTGGTGCTCAGAGGTGCTCCTGGAACTGATGCCAAAGCCACTGCACAGTGATGGGACACCTTACATATGCCCTTGGCAGGAGGGCTGGATTTTATTTTTGCTTTTTCAATAAATCCTTGAACATCTTCTCCCCCTTCCTTTTTTAATAATTCCATGGACTATGATTCCATTCTACAATGTCTGCAATGTGAGAATCAACTGAGGTTTCCATGGGAGAACCAACAGGGCCTTCCATATAATTCTACAGAAGAGAGTAAACCACATCTTTCTGCTGCTTTTTTTTGCAACTAACTTATCAGCTCGTACTGTCTTCTAATTTATATACCATCATATCTATTTGCTTATAGAGATGCAAAATATCGTTGGTGGCAGGAAGTCTGCTTGTAGATCATTGTTTCACATATTTATTAATTTTCTCTCTTATGGCCTTCAGTCCTTAGTACCATGATTATTTCCTTTTGTCCCTTAAGTTTTTATTGATGAGATGACAAAAATATTGTCATTTCAGTGGCAGAGAAAACCTAACATTTGTTCCATTTATCCTCTCCTTTTAATTTACCTTAAAGTTGCCCAATCTTTGCAATTGTGCTACCTGTGCCCATTTTTGATAGTTAGTTGTTTGTTAGTTGGTTTTTTTTTTTTTTTTGCTTTTTTTTTCATAAGGGCCAGCCATGACTGAATGATGACAGGGAGGTGAGTCCAAATATGCTTTATATTAATTTTTATTCCACTCATCTGATTAGCAGACATTCAGGGAAGAAGACAAGGAGGACATTTTGCACATGCTGGAATTTTCAGAAGTGTATTTATTGTATGAAATGACTTTTGGAGATTTCTTACTTAGCTGAAGAGCAAATTGCCTCTCTGTTGTTTAAAAAGAAATACATGTGAGATATATAGTCATGTATATGGACACAAAGCCACGGTTGAGGTAGATTCCCAAAAGGCTCATGGCTCAACTCAAAGATCACCATGGCACATATCCATCATTCTGCAGATGCTTCCAGATACCTGAAGCTGCATCTCGTCTAAAGAGACAAGCCAGTGCGCAAAGGTGGTTGTATATAGCATGATAGCCTCAGGGATTCCTTCTGTCCCTTCTGTAACTCATTCTTTCTGAGTTGTCAGAACCAAAATCAGCCCTGTGTAGTGTCCCAACTGTGAAGGAGCAGCACAAATCCTGATTTGGACTTGGTGAATACCTATGGGCTGTTCTGAGGTTAAACCTCCGGGTGCTCTTAGGCACCCAACTTGTCAGGTTGTTTTCTTCAATGAGCCAAGCAGCTAATATTTGCTATAAAGTTGTTTATTGCAGAAGCACATCAGTCTCAAAGCAAAAGTCACAGGCACTAAAGTCCATGCCAAGTTTTGGTATGAAGTCCCAAATAGAAGCAGACACAAAGCAAAAACAAATGGCAAAAAGCAAATGGCAAAAGCAACGGCAAAAAGCAAAAGCACCAGCTCTCCCTAATACATGTTCTTATATAGAAATTTCCCAACTAGCTATGACACAAACTCAGACAACTACTTCTTAACCTATTAGAATTCTAGTTTCTTATCATGCCAGGCTATGTATAAACTACATACCTGGTCTATCTTTTTCTATCTGAGAAAAGTAAGCAATATTCTTACTGTAGCTTTATTATATCTAAAACTAAGTTCTTGGAGCCTCCACAGAAGCCCTGGTATCTAAGACGATGTTTTTCAACCCTCACTAGGAACTTGAACTTCTACACTGGTATCTAAGACCTTTTACTTACTAAAAGCACTTAAACCCCATTCTACTTACTTACTTGCTTGCTTATACTAAAACTTGTACTTACACCTCCACTTTATGTATGAGTGGCTTAACATACTTCAATCCATCCAAAAGTTTTAATTTAATCCCTCTCTGAGGAATTCAGAAAGACTCCCAATTTACTTACTCCAACAGGCTGTCTCCTCAAAGGAACTGCAAAGCCATTCTCAGGGTTGATTCTCAGATCAGCTGTGTGTGCAAGCAGCAAACCTGTCAGTGCAGTCCCAAACTCAGGCAAGGACTGCTTTCCTTGAGTCTGTCTGGTATGTGACAGATGGCCTTATGCTGTCTGGAGGCCATTAGGTGCACTTAGACATGCTGCCCACAGGCTGACTTCAAAACCACTATGTGGAGTTGAAGATCTGAAAAACTTGCTTATTTCCAGGCATTTCTCAAACACCTGAGACTACCATAACAGCAAAAAATCATCTTTCTTACTTGCAGCTGAATCTATTTGCAGTAAATATTTTGGATACTCCTTGTTTTTAGACATGACTGTCATACAATTCTTTTGTAAAAAGCCTAGCAAGCCAGAAATGGGCCTCTGGTGTCCCTTAAAACAGTCTATCAACATCCATTAGCAAACAACATTCAGTAGATAGTGAGGTCTTCTATAATATTACGTCTGTTATCATAGGCTTTTTCTTTTATACTTTAGGCTCTCATGTTACAAAAAAATTGGTGAAATAAAAAAACTCCTTAATACCAATGTAGCATTAAGAAGCAGGCATTCTATATTTGGCTAGATACATGGGGGAATAGGTCCTCTCAAATCCATGCATGCTGAGTACAGGAAAGTTTCTACCTACATATTCATTGATTGTCCCAGACCAAACATACATATGATAATCATTTCCCTGAAATCATTAACATATTTTCCCTCCCCTTTACACATGCATTCTTCCATCCTTGGGGTCAATCTGGAGGTCCCTAGTGGTTGGAAACCCCAATGTTCCAGTTGACCTGGCTGAGTTGGCAGGGCACTGGGGCTGGTGAACTTCCAGTTCTCCTTCTTACACAATGGATATTGTGCAGCTCATAGGTCAGTAGTTTTGGAGAAGAAGAATTGTGTTAGCTCACCAGGTGTAGACAATTTATCATCTGTTAACAATTACAAAATGTGACTGTTCTCTTCTTATGGCATCTCAGTACATCTTGGTAATCAAATACTTCCAAGAGACACAAATGTTCTTGATGTGATTTGCTTTTCAATGGCAGACAATTAACAAACTCATTCCCTTTCCACCACTGATATCCAATAGATAGGATTGTTATTGGCTGTCAACACATATTAACTCCAGTGCAATTGTCCGTGTTTTTGAAGACAGAAATTACATAAAAAGAAGAAACAGTTTCTCAGCTGTAGTTATTTGAAATAGGTAAATAAGTTTGTCCAAAATGGGAAAGTGACCATGAATACCAGTTTGAAATCTAAATCTAAAGAGCTGGATGAACTTCAAGACTGCTTTTGTCCCAGGCCATTTACTCATTATTGACAAATCACAGACCCAGTAACTGCAAGATTTCCTGGTGACTCAAATCCATGAAAATCCCTGGCATGCAACATCTAACAAGTAATTCTTCAAATGAGTTTAGTGTCTTGTCACCAAGGGAGGCTGAGGGTCCTGTAGAAGGGTGTTTAAGAGACAAGAATTTTACACGCATTGCAGCATGTGGACATGGGAAAAATACATTATGTTTTACTAAAACCCTTCCACAGGACATTGGAAAATCTAGGATTTTTCTTGATTTTGTTAGATAGACCAACTGTGTGAGGAAAAACAGCTTTGTGGGAAACCATAAACCTGTTGGAGTTCAGATAGAAAAACTAGCATCTTTTAAAAAGAGGGGGAGGCCCATAGAAATGGACCAAGTATAATAAGTGTCAGACTTATATTATGAGATGAGATGATACCATGATACCTCTACCCTCCAGGGTAGAGGTGTCATAATACAGATACAGCAGTTTGATGCCTATTGACTACACAAAGGAGAATTTGGAGCTCCTGGTTATTAAGTGATGGTTTCAAAAACACACACTTTACATGTAACTGTGAGGTAGGTTGATAAAGAAAGCATCAAGCTGGGAATTTTTCAAAATGCTTCTGTTTCATCAGAAAATGACAAATCATTGAAAACAAATATTTGCCAGGACAATTATGTCACTTCACATTGTTTTCACCCAGCTTTCCAGAACATTTAGTTTAAAAGTATGAAACTAAGATTATAATATTTGATTTGGAGAAAACTCTATGTTGTAAGTAAAACTAAACTGAATTCTTTAAACTTAAAAATCTTTAGTGTGCAAGTTGACAAACCTTGAGAGATGGAGACTTCCAGTGCTATGAAAACATCTCTAATGATATAAATCATTGTCACTTTTCAATGTTTATTTGTAAATATGTTTCTTTTGGGGAGAAATTAAGTGCTATTTAGTTCATTTCAAAGGTGTATTCATCATCCTCTGATTAAAAAATGCTATGAGGTAGGTTCATCTGTTAAAGGGCAAAGACACAAATACAACTTCTGTGTCATTGCTAGGTGAAGGTTAGACATCTAAAAGAGAAGCCAGACATGTGTCTTTTAATTTCACTTTTACATGTCCATCTTAACTCAGAACCAAAATTCTCTTTAGAGACCTGCCTAGGAAAACAGAAATAAAAATTAAATAAAAATCTAAATCAGATAAAGTGGAGCCTGAAGTGGCTCAATGCAAGCAATTGGGGCTTGGTAAATAAATAAAAATATGGAGTACAATATTTTTTAAACCAGATGGAGAGAGGAGGAGGAGAAAAACCTCATCTGCAAAGCGTTTTACCTGAATCATCATGCAATTAAAGTCTGTGGGCTAATTTTGGGTCTGTTCCACATGCTTTGCATCAGCTCCAGTGGTACACATTTCAAAATCTACCTCAGCTACCCATCAAATGATGCCTTTGGCATAAATAAATTTTTAAACACTCCATCCCGAACTTTTGTGTAAGGGTCAGGGCCATTGAAAGTGAACATGTTTTAAGACAGAGCATCCAGCTAGTCTCACCTCTGGGGTGGTCCTTTGGGGACAAAGTCAGTGGGTGTTAAATTCACTATCCCATGGCTACTTTAATTTACACTGGTAATTGCTATCAGGTAGTATCAAAATATAGCACATAAACATTATGAACCAGAGACTAACCACAGGAAGAAAGCAAGCTTCACTTTGTGCCTGCAGGTAAGACTGTTCATGAATGCAAAACTAATAGACTGATTCTTTTAAAACAAGCCTCTTCTTTAGATTGCAAGGTGATATACAAAAGGAGTTGAGTTTCGGCTCAATCCACTTAACTCATGCTGAGTTAAGTAAGCCAACACTTGAGCAGGGAATGTGAAAGGAGGAGACAGAAAACAAAAAGAATCTTTTCTTGAAGATAAGTGATGTTATGCAAAGGGCCTTGCTTCTGTAAAAAGTTTGCAGTAACATGAATGAGTTATAAAAGGGAAGGAAAACAAGGAGGGCAGTTTTGCCTTGCCACCTTGAGGACTTTCTGTAAACACAGATCTGTATCCTAACAAGAACCTTGAATGATGTGCCAGCTGTACAATAGCATACAGTATCGTCAAGGTACCACAAAAACCTTAAATCCATAGGACATCTTAGAGATTCCTAGTAAGCCAGAAATCTTACTGAAGCCCAAACTTTGTATAAAGATGTTACTTTGTCCTTCCTGACCCTACCCACAGTGCAAAAATTCCCAAAGCCCCATGATCCACTGTCAGCAAGTACCAAACTCTGCCATTTAGTAGGAAACAAAGCAGCTTGCTCCTAGTATTGAAAATTTTACCAAATAATAACTAGGAAAGGTTATCTGGAGGATAACAAGAAAGAAAATAATTTCTGTAATGAAAGTTGTATTCCATTTTGTAACTTTTTCTGGTAGTATAACACAATAGAGACTACAACTTAACAATCATGATGACTATTGGTCAAATCTGGCCATTCCTCACCAGATATCCTCATTAAGTAATAATTACTAATTTCATAATACTAGTAACCACATAAACTATTTGATATATATCAGCAATCACTCTGAAACGACACGTTTCATCAACTGCTCTATTTATCCTGAATATCTGCACCAGTTTCCTTAGACCAGGAAATACATAAAGCCTTAACATAATGCAGGAGTAAATACATGTGCATGAGTATATATAATATTTTTATGTATATATTCACACATGCACAGACACATACCCAAAAATACTTCAGTGGAGTGTTCTAAGTTTTCAAGAGAACTTGGCACTACTGAAACTTTCTTACAAACGTACCTGAAAAAATGGTTGTCAAATAACACAAACCGAGGCAAAGAACAACATATACAGTATTAAATACTTTGAGCTTACTGAGTTGCTTGCTTGGACTTGCACAAGATACCTGAAAACTGAGATACAGTCAGTATGAAACAGCACTTAAGAGTTTTGTCTCCTACTAATGCATATTTTATAATTTATGTTAATTATGACTTTTAATGATGGGTAATCTTCAAGGAGGTATAGAAAAGTCTCTGAGAGAGAGGTTGAGTGTGAGGAATAGATTGGATACAGTCACAAAACAAGAGGTGGGGTGAGGAAACAATCTTGGCTCTGTGGGACAAACACTCAAGAACATGAGGGGGTAAACATGGCAGTGAGTCAGAGACAAGGCAGATTTTCTCCTACAGGAAAGGGAGGGGAACATCAAGGACTGATGCAGGGAGCAATCTGAAAATAAAAGTTTGTCTGACATGGAGAAGAAGAAAGATTTAGGAGATGTGTGAATGGCAGAGCAGGGAAGCAATGACGAAAATTGTTGAAATGACTGAAAATTCAAATTTTGTTATCTGCAAGTCTAAGTCATCCCTATGAGGTTTGTATCCCTCACTGTTAGCTGTAGGTCATGTATTAGATGATATCTACTTCAAGGTTTCAGGTAGGAGCCCAAAGACAACTTGAAAAAACTGTGTTTCCAGAAAATCGACATGTAAAACACACTCAGAAAAAATACACAAATTTTCCTGGTCTTCATTGATACAAGGTGTCCCTAGGATTGACTTCTACTGCCTTAAAAGAAAGGAAAAGAAAAATACAATTACAAGTCATTACACAAAGACCTGATGTTTTATAACTATTATATTCTCCACTGTGCTTGCCCAGTTTCCAACAAACAGACGAGAACGAACTGAAAAGGTAGCAATGACCTTAATCAAAAGGAAAAGTCACTGTTTACATCCATCTATAGCTTGGTTAAAGAGCAGAACAATACTGGACCTTTTAAAGGACAGACTGCAACAGGCTGTATGTCAAAAGACAAAAGGCTACAAAGCAAACTCTTTGTCTGAACATGTACCAGTCTTCTGAAGATACCATGGTGTGTGACGACCGCAGCATGTCCCTGCAGCATGAGCTGGTGAAGTTACACTCAAAGAGAAGGAGGACAGAGAAAGAATCGGATCCCCTTCGTCTCCTTTGCTGTTAGAAAAGCTGCTTTTAGCCTGAATCTGTGGGAGTTCTTAGGTATCACCTCCTGCTTCTCCTGTTAAATGTATGAATACTAAGGCAGATGGATGTGAACCAGAAACAGTAGACAAATTCCCTTCTCACACTTTGGAATGACAATGTGAGATAACTCCATCTCACTTTATGAAACCTAATTCAGAGCTGAATTTTATTGAACACTTAAGTTTGACTACTCCTCATGTGCTAAAATGAGGTATATGATGGCTTTCAGTCTAATTGACAATTGTATTCAAACCCTATTAGTTGACCATTTGATGAAAAAGAGCGTCAAATAGGTCACTTGATGATTAGTTCTTCCTGACTTTAAAAGTTATTGTCATTTTCCATCAATATCAGAAAACATTCTCATCCTCCTATCTCCAGGAAATTTGGGATTCAGAGTGAGATGTATAAACCATCACTGCTGCTGTGCATCTTGGTTAGTATAATCAAGAGCCCACTCTGGCAAGTTCCATAGCAAAGAAGGCTTGGGGTGGTTCCACAAGAAGATAAAAACAGCCATAGGTCTTCCCCATGAAAAAGACTGGACAACCAGCATGATCCAGTTTTAACTGACACCCACCCCTCTGTTGATTCCTGAGGGTTCTAAAATTAATTACTGTGGAAAAGGAGGAGTTAGGGCAACCTATGAAATTGAGTCCTTTGAAGAGTTAAATTCCAAGGAGCAGGAAAGAGTATAGTTGTGCAAGAGTCTGGATTATCATATGAATACAGTGCATTTAGAACGAACCACTTTCTGTTAAAAACAGCTCTGCAAAAAAGGAAAGACTCTCCCCTTAGCTTCTTGTAGAGCAGGCATAGA